>VKOC01000006.1:23727641-23753569 GCA_009364415.1 Spea multiplicata
GGAACCTGGGGATGATGGGAGTGCGAGTACAGCCTCCTTATGCCATGCTAACACCCACCCCCCTTACACATTCATGCTATCATACACACACTCATTCACAAACATTTAAATACTCATTCATTCCATTAATCACACATACTTCACACATACTTACCCAAAAACCCTCCCCCACCCCCTTACCTGAACTGCAGTGCAGATCTCTCACTCGAAGACTTCTGCAGGGGCCCGGCTGTGCGAGCAACTTCTCTGGCCACGCCCCCAGAGAAGGGAGGGGGAGGCAGTGCTGCTAGCTTCCTGTTTTCCGGCTGCAGAGGAGACGCTGCTCGCGACCGAAGCACCGGTGAGCAGCCTGGCCCCAGCAGACATTTTTGAGGTCTGATTAGAAGACGACCTCGATTATAAGACGAGGGGTATTTTTCAGAGCATTTGCTCTGAAAAAAACCTCGTCTTATAATCGAGCAAATACGGTATATAAAACTGCTAACAGCAATCACACTCCTATCAAGCCAAGGCAGCCAGTACATGCTGGAACCTGGGGATGATGGGAGTGTGAGTACAGTCTCCTTATGCCATGCTAACACCCACCCCCCTTACACATTCATGCTATCACACACACACTCATTCACAAACATTTAAATACTCATTCATTCCATTAATCACACATACTTCACACATACTTACCCAAAAACCCTCCCCCACCCCCTTACCTGAACTGCAGTGCAGATCTCTCACTCGAAGACTTCTGCAGGGGCCCGGCTGTGCGAGCAACTTCTCTGGCCCCGCCCCCAGAGAAGGGAGGGGGGAGGCAGTGCTGCTAGCTTCCTGTTTTCCGGCTGCAGAAGGAGACGCTGCTCGCGACCGAAGCACCGGTAGCAGCCTGGCCCCAGCAGACATTTTTGAGGTCTGATTAGAAGACGACCTCGATTATAAGACGAGGGGTATTTTTCTGAGCATTTGCTCTGAAAAAAACCTCGTCTTATAATCGAGCAAATACGGTATTTATTTTTTTATGCAACTGGTCTTTGGGTTACCCTGGACATGGATGGTGAAATTGCAAGTTGGAATTAAGAGTTGAATCCAGGAGCTGTATGCTTTCTCAACACACATCTACGGCTCTACGTGACTGTCCTGCAGTCAGTGCATACATGTGTGTGACTATGCATGTGAACATATAGTATAGTATCATATAGTGAATTTGCATTTTTTGGACTTTTGTTTTGCAAACTCGCAATTTTAGCCAACTAAAAATTGAAAGATGAAAAAATTAAAAAAAAACAAATGTAGTAATACCCAAAACCAAATATTTTATGTCTACAACTATGGCATGCGATATTTTGTTGACATATGCCAGCTGTATGTTTCACTATACTGTACATTTGTTTATAAAGTGGTAGAAAAAAATAATGACATTATAAAAACAAGACTCTATCACCTTCCAGTTCTTGGAATCTGTTAGCATTTATAAATGTTCATTTTTTTTGCCAAAAATGTAAAAACCTGCCAAGAGTTTTTGATTGCCAAGATCTCTGTAGTGTGATTTAACACAAAGAGAATTAGGAAATCAGTCAAAAGAGACTTAAATCTCTCCAAACGATTTAAGAAAATTCAAATTTCTCAGAATCTGTGAGACAAAGCCATACATTTTTCTGTAATCCTTTTTTGGGTTCTAGATTACCATTAAATTGCAGAAAGTTTTTTTTTTTCATTTTTAAAAGAAATAATCTCATTTAATATAGAAATGAAGGATCACAACATAGTTTTTAGTACATTACCTGAAGTAAACTAAAAGATGCATGTTACTTTTTATCCCACTGGTCTTCAGAAACACGTGTTAGGACTAAGTTTTACCCCCTCCCCACAACAAAAGACTCAGAAACATAGAATTATATGGCAGATAAGAATTGGTTCATCTAGTTTGACCATATTTTTAAGGGAAACTAAAAACCTAACTTTATTACATAGGCCTGGTAAATGTTTCATCATAGACCATAGGCTGATATTCAAGAAACCACAATATGAACCAACTATTGGGCAAGTATTCTGACCTAGGCCACCTAGGCATCGCATTGGATGGTACATTTTATAACATGGCACAATTAATATTTTTTTCTTTACTGGTACGTTTTAGAACATACAAATGGTGCAATACGAGAACATGTCACCAGAGGCAGTGTTAACCCTTAGGCAGCAGACATATGTATTCTTTTTCACATAACACAGCCTTTTTTTAAAGACCAAGTGTTGATACAGAGAATAAGAAGGCTTTCCTCCATTTACATACCGTATGCATAGAATTTCTTACACTTACTTTATTACAAGTAAAAATTAATTGCGTATACACTTACTAACATTTAATAGGAAGCAATCACTTGTACACAACAAATACACAGACCTAGGTCTGGACTGCCCATTGGGCACACCAACTAAATACCTTGTGGACCGATGCCCAGTAACACCTACCAACCACTGTCAAGGACGCTCAAGCATATTATTTATTTTGCTTGTTTAAAATATTATACTGCAGACACAGTGAACAAATCTTTTTAATTTAATTTAATCCAGATAGATGCTGAATCCTTGTTTACGTATAGCAACAAAACCAATATCAATACTAGACAAATAAATAACACAATATTCCCTAAACAACCTGCAAATGTCATGAGGATGCTTGAATGTAAAAATGATATAGCTTTAAGATTAGTAGTCAAGGCAGCAGATTAAGGAGTCTGCAATTCTGCTGATATCAGTCATTTACAAATAGAGGGATTTTACACGATAATAGTAATCGGTTATCTAGAATAGCCAAGTACTTTAGCAAATAAAAGTTTGTACCCACCGTTGTCATTTCCCTTAAAGCTTAAATAATAAGACCGTGCACGGTTTGCTGTAAAATGAGACATGTAAATGCAGGCTCCGTTGATCGTGCTGCTGGTCATATGGCGAGACAATCGATTAACATGCATAGTTTTAATGCAATGAATATTAAAATGAATAACACAAGAAGCCACTTAACAACTAACTACAGTAGAAATAGCATTCCATTGCTGATTTATTGTGCTATCAATAAATCAGCACAATATTAAGATCTATGACTGAGACTAATAGCAATCTTATCAAGCCGTAACTTGATAAGATGGAGATGGTAGATGGAGTTTATGTACATACCTGGAATGATTCACATACTTACAAAATCACAGCAGCTAAGTAACATAATAAAACAAAGTAAAATCCTAAAAAAGTTAACTGCTTAGTTTGTTATGATAACAGGTCTAACTATATTTAGGTCAACTATGCAACATCACATTTTTAATGTAACTGAATTAAATCTCACCTTTTAAAGGTCCTAGTAGAGCTAGCCCCAGACCGTATTGAGAAGGGTGGAAAGTGAGCAGGGAATGGACACACCTAAACACTACTCCTTTTTTCCTAGAGGAGCACCCATACTCTGAGAACTGGAACGGCTACCCATCTTGTAGCCAGTCTACGCTATGAGGAAGCCAGTAGCCACGGCCAGGGATGTCCCGCTAGGTCCCCTGGTTCCCCTTACAGTCATGTTAGAACATTATCACAGTTAAAAAAATGTTAAAGTAATCATACTGAGACAAGTGGGAAAAGTCAACTCTCAAACAATCTTTCCTTGGTAAAGGGCAACCAGCTGTGTATCACTTAATGAGTCTATATCAACAGCCAGAATGGCACTAATCATTATAAATCCCCTAATTAAATATTCATACAGTAGTATATGAAATTCTACAGTATGCATGGGAACAATTCATATGCCGTTATACAATTTAGCTAGTATATTATTATAGTCAGATCTTGCCCCATTATCATACTGCAGCTATCAGTGTCTGAGGTTTATCGCCCACTTGATTAATAGAACTTTTTAATGCTACAATGATGATTTTTAATAAATGTAATTTTATTGTTATTTCTGTTAAGTTAAAAAAAGAGAAAAAACTTGACATTTTATTAGTAGCTGGAATTCTGAGCTCTACAAAGAATAATTTTAGCTTGAATATTAAAAGATCCAGTCCAACTTAGACATTTATCATCAGACATGGTAAAGGATAAATCTAATGAAATTTGAGAAATGTGAAAAACATACTATGAGTTGTATAACTTAAAACATAATATCAAATGCATGGTGCATAAGATAACATTTTGCACTTCTAAAACATTTTCAGTGCTTATAACATACCCAATTTATAGCTACAGTATGTGTATGTATAAAATACCCCATTATTTCAGGTGTCCAGAATGAGCCTGCTTTTTCCAAGTAGCCACACTGCGACCCTAGTGTAATGACGAGGCTTGATTAGACTAGGTTTTCAGCTCCCTGGGCAAGTCAGGGGAGATCTGAGGATCTCTCCAACAGGACCATGCTCCCAATTGCCTGTCAAAGCTGGAAAGGGCAACTTCCTGGGACAGCGAAACAGTGCGCTAAAACTTCAGGTGAAACTCTTCTTCCCTACGTGTTGACAGTATTTTTAGTCTCAGGATAGTAAACTGTGTTTGACCCTGCCCGGAATCCACCTATTCCCAACCCCCTTAATGACTGGGGCTATTTTTGCCCCATATGTGACTAGCCCTGCCTCCCTAAGGATGTTTTGGCCAGCCACCACTGGGAAGTTCCACAGTATTGCCATCACTGGCACATTTCTCCTTCAAGAAGCTCTCCACAATGCGGACTGTATCAGTGAAGAACATTACCTCTAACTTTTCAAATGACTAAAGAGGGACACTTGTTTTAGGAGGTGCAGTTAGAGGTTTGCTTAGAGGCTTTCTGTGCAACTTTTTAAATGGCTAGCTAGCAGTGACTGAGGCATTTTGTAAAATTACTTGGTATTTTAAACCTTTTCTGCTATTTCTATGAACACTTCTGTTACCTTAGTAGGACTGTAGAACATAGTGATACACACGTGCCGAGCAAACATTCTGATATGCTAGATCTGAGGGGTATCAACAATAGGAAAGAGGGACTGAGGCATGTGGGTACCAAAAATGATGTTTGGGAGGTATGAGCTATGAACCACATCTATTAACCCCTTAATGACAAAGCCCGTACATGTACGGTCTCAAAATGCATTCTTTTCAATGGGTTTAGGGACCGCGCTTTGTCCTTAAGGGCGTTAATGATGCTGCCCAAGCAAGCTACTTGCTTGTATTATAATGATACAAGGCCACTTGCAAAGTATGGAGGTGCCCTTCAAGAATATCAGTGATTTGACTGTGGAAATTATTTTGTAGAAGAAGCTCACCGAAGGTTGGTCCTTCTGCCATCTATTACTAGTGAATAAACCCCAGCATGTTGTATATGCATGTATGTCCAGGTGGATTTATAATCAAATAACATTTGTGGTTGCAGTGTAAACTCTTAGTTTGCCTTTTGAGAAAAAAAAAGTATTTCAGTAACCCTAATGTGAACTGTTCTCTGTCCCGGACAGCTTTCCAAATCTGATTACCACAACTGCTGGATGGCTTTGCTTGTACTTTCTGCAGGCTGGCAAGAGGCCATTTTTCATGCAAGTATCCATGGTAACAGCTTTGAGGATACAATAACAGAAATGTGACCAGACAGGATCCCAGAAAAAGCTACATTTCAAAATATTAACCCTTTTTCTACACACGTACATCGCAATACTTTACTGCAGCCTCCTTCAGCAAAAGATTAAACACAGCTTTTTCTTTTCCAATCACATAATAATCAGAACACAAAGATTAAAGATTGACAATTGTGTCATCTCTAATAATAATTGCTTAGAAATGTCAAATTGTTTCCATGTTCAGGAGAATCAGTGATATTGCTGATTATTTTGTGTGTTTTTTTAAGTCAGTGTAATTATTTTAGAAATAGTTGTTTGAAAAGTAAACTGTGAGGTAATCCTGTGTATCCGGAGAAAAGGAAGTTAATATCCCAAACTTCATCATAAGCACATTAGTCGTAGCTAATAACCTTTGCTGTTGTCCATGAGGGAACCAGGCAGTTGGCAGGTATGGGAATAACTTCTCGAGCCCAATGTGTGTTTCTAAAACATATATGTATATATAAATATATATATATATATATATATATTCTTATTGTAATCTGTAAACACAATTCTATATGTTTATTACCATTACTCATCAGTTAAAATACAGGGTATGTAAAGGTGTCACAACCCCTTTGAAGTTGTAAATTAATACATATCTCTCCATTCATCACACACCAGTCTCTTCTTTTAGCTAAATCTACATATTTTGTGTAATATGTAGTTTTATAAACCGAATACTAGATCAAATTAGAGGAAAATTAAAAATTTTACACACATATCAAAGATTCCTTTACCACCTCTTAAAACGTGTTAAAGTATTTCAGTTCGTAATTAACAAAGACTATCCCTATTTTATTAAAGGTGTTGAATAAAGATGAAACACCTTTCTGTATCTGAAATATTACAATGAACTATTCTTAAGAATAATCCTTTATTAAAATGAGATGCCATTACGTCCCAAAGTGAGGAATGAAGAAGTATACTGGAGATTTTTTTTAAATCTTAAAAAATAGATTTTTCTGTAAAACAGACATGGTTGGTTGTATGAATGCATAAATAGAGCGAACCACATTCCTCCTATGTGTGTAGGCAATGATGCTGACTAGAGAAGGCCCTGTCCAATATAGCCCATAATTAGCCACAGCACATGAGTATTCTTGAGTGTTCTTAGGTGGGTTTCCTTTCATACCACTTCCCTAGATTCCCTCCAGGGTTTACACATGTCCTTCTTTGATACTGTCAAGGGTTCGACAAGATTGAACGATATAAGAGAACTTGTCTGCAGTTTGAGATGATGATTTAAACTATGTAAGTAATTATTGTTAAGTAGAAGCATCTAGGAGTAACAACAGCCCAGCCACAAAGCGGTAGACCATGCACACTCACAGAGAGCTATAACAACCTCCACTCTTCTGGAAAGGCTTTCCATAAGCTTCTGCTAATAGCTGACAAAATCACCAATTACTTACCACCTATACCCTTGCGATCTCTCTTTTACCTCTCATTTACAATCAATACGTAGGGGAATGTTCCAGCACCATCCTTTGTCGTCTGTGATTCACCTCCATACAGTTTCCAGATTGCAATCCACAGATGAGACAAGTGATTTTTTAGTGAAGAAGCCATCACAGAGAATCGCGTCAGGTGCCCAACATTCGCCCTTGTGACTGGACGATAATACTTACATTATCATTTATTATTTTACCAATTCATTTATTTGATGATGTTTTTTATATACAGTATGAATTAAGTATGTATTAAATGATTATGTCTATGTATTTTTTTTTACTGAAGTGCTTACATCGTATATATTATTCCTGTGAGAATATGTGCCAACATTAAGCATGAAAAACAAGGGGGCTGACAAAACCACCCTTTCACTCCCAATGCCATCCTCCATCAATTTAAATGAAACTAAAGTGTATGCAAGTTGTATGTAAGTTTCTGCAAGAAATTGTGGATTGACAATAGTGAATTTTTCGAGTTATGCGTTGCTGCTACAAAATCGCATTTTTGCTAACTTGAATGTGCTCCCATTTTAGTGAATAAACCGTTTGTCAGGAAGACTGAGAACATGTGAATGGTTGGTTGGAATTCCCAGTTTAATCAACTGAGCGCCATCATATGGTTCAAGATGCATATATTTACAAATACGTATAGGGACAAAAGCCTCAGTAAATTTGCAGAAAGTCAATTATTTTTTTCTATAAATGTTTTACTGATTTACTCAGTTTGTTATTCTATGTGTTTATACATTGTTCTAATGAATGTAACAGCTCTGCGGAATCGACCGGCGCTTTATAATTAAATATAATGTAATGTACTGATTCTATGGCAACAGAATATGTAGGTATGATAACAGTTCCTAACTTGTTCTTTGATACAATTCTAAATAATGTAGAAAATGTATGAACTCATCGATAACACAATACATATGCATGCATACATACATACATACATATATATATACGCATGCACATACACCTACATACATAATGCAACATACAGTATAAACCAATTTAGAATCTGTTGCTGAATCAGGCAAGGTAGAATCAATGTGAAAAGCTTTGGTTGGTAAATTCTACTTTTGCCTATTTGAATGAACTGTCAGAACTGATAAATTGGTGTTTCTCAGTGCATCTTTTATTTTTTTTTGTATTTCATTCTCAGTCTTTATAAATATTGAAATAACTAAATGGATTCTAAGCCTCCGATATTATTTGAATTGCATGGCAAAAAAAACCCCCATTCTGCTATCAGAATTGGAAGTTGAGAGAAAAGATGAAACTGCCTCCCTCAATTTCTTGAGAAAAATAGCACTTCTACCTCCAGCTTCTAGTCTAGGCATAGCTGAGAATAGAACACTGTCAATTTGGTTCATGAAAAAATAAGATAAACAAATTGATATATTACTTTAAAATAGCCATCCATTTATTCCCACTTTAATATGTATATTCAAAATATTTTATATGTGCTATTAAATGCACGGCACAGCTATCTATTAAAGGGTAAGTAAAGTTTCACTCTAAAATATGGTGGTCATACATGAGTAAACCTCCCAACTAAGCTAAATCTCTGATTTCCAGGGTGCCCGTAATAGCTACATTCTCTTAATACAGTACATATTACAATTTATGTCTTAAATGTGAAAATAGGAGAAACCGTTTCATTTCTAGAAGCGGATGTGTCTGATTCAGCTGCTTTAGCTATGCTTTCTTAGAAAGCCAGTCCTAAAGACAGCCTCTACACCCTTTGCATAAGTCACATTATGTGGACAACAGTTTTATGACTTTATAACGACCTTGACTTTGGTGCAACAGATTTTTAGTGTGTTTTTTGTTCCAGACTTTCTAAGAACTGCTGCCCTTAAATCTATTTATGATTCTACCCTGTCAGGGCATCCTGGCATCTGCAAGACACTTGACTTAACCAAGGCATTTATGTGGTGGCCCAAGCTCTCAAAGACAACAAAATAAAAAAAAAAAAGGCAGACTTTGGTAACTAACAAAGTGAGTAATGTAGTATGTCCCTGCATTGTTTTTTGTTTTTTTTTAAAAGAGCTCAGTAATAGCATTATTTTAAAGCTAAATTTAAAGCAAAAGACCCGCCTGCCTTCAAAGTAAAATACACTGTTAACTATAATTGATTGATAACCAGTGTCGTGCCCAGAGGCAATTTTACTGACATTTTGTTGCAAATGTAATCTATATGGTACAGAACCTCTGGCCGGCGACATTGTTGTTTACGGTAGCATGGGTAATATGTCGATTTGGCACCATCAGATTTTCATTTTGAAACAATGGCAATTTCCAGAACGTTTAATGAGCATAAACAAAAATCAATAAAGTTGGAATATATTTTTTAGAACCCCTATTTAGTCATGAACAATTGTATGTCTAGTTTTTCTAGAGCTACAGCTAAAAAAGCAGTCAAGGTGAGAATTCCTCATCCTCTTACTCAGGGTTGCTTAGTACCCTCAAAGAAAAACAGGATATAACACAAATGTTATAACTCAATGTTATAACTTAAATGTTGTTTACTAAGAGGTTTTTCATATGTACCCTCCTACCTTTACTAGACAATAAAGCCATCGGAATCCCGGACAGAGTGTCCGATGGCGATGGCTTTATTGTCTAGTAAAATACGTAAGCTCTTGTGCAACATGTGTGAGTCTGCTTATTGTCCACTGGAATTAATATGGACTTTATTGCTTCCAGAGTTTCTATGAGTGCCATAGTCATTTCATTTTTCTGAACCTATATGACCATTGTGGCACCAGTGGATGACCACTTTATTCCACTGAGTACTATTCCAGTGAGTACGGCATAAGCCTTTATTAAGGGGGTAAGACTGTGTGATGCTGTGATGGTCTGGGTGTGCAGGGACACCTTGTAACACTCAATTAAAATGCATTCCATGGCTAATGTGTATTTTACGTGCTGAAGAATACCAGTTAAAATTCCTTTTATTTACGACATAGATGTCTATTTATAAATACCAGTAGGTTCCATGCCAGTTGGGGCACACATGTCTTAAAAAGGAAGTGTTCATCCTTAATGATTTTGTGTTGTATGTGTATGTACCTGGTAATCATACAGCATTCTAAAAAATGCTGCCTAGAATAGACTTTGATTACTAAAAATAAAAATGTTTACATTTATTAATTTTAATTCTTGCATTATTTTTAACCTAATTAGTTTTAGGAAGCTGCTTCTGGATAAACTATTATAACATGTTGAGTAAATATAGGGTCTCTGCTCTTCGGACTGACCTATATTGTATCTTTATTTCACTGACCTACTTTTTTATGCTTTTGACTTATCTGAAAATGTTGTGAAACAATAACAATTTCAAAAAAGTTACTGTGGTAAGAATGATTTTGAATTAAACCAGAGAATAGAGAAAAAAAATGATAATAATAATAAAAAAAAAATATATATATATTTAAACAGTATATATATATATATACATATATATTGTGACCGCCAAGGGTTAATAAGTGCCATCTGTAGTAGCTATTGTTTGATTTCTATATGTCTCAGTATATGTGTGATTATTGTTGTTCTTTTTGTTCCTCTCATGTACTGCCCTGTCCATATTCCACCTGCCCTGCCCACAGACTTTAACCCTGTATAGCCTGGACACCGTCAAACTGAGATACACTATGTGTGTGTGAAAAATCTTAATCTTTATCATTTCGTATGCATCGCAATGAATCCATATAACAATTTTACTGTTGCTGCAAAGTAAGAAAATTAGAAAACACATGTTCAAATGATACACTCACCATCCATTCTTACAAACCCCAAAACAAAGAGATTTTTAACTAATAATTAAAATGTTTTTGATATCTGTATCTGTATATTTTGTTCAGATTTATTTTCTATGTTCCCCACAATTCCATATTTGTTTTAATATTTTCCTTTAATATCCATTTTTTTTAGATAACACCCGCAGTGTTAATATGGATTGCATTGCGATGTATAAGAAACGATAAAGATTAAGATTTTTTCATGAAACATAAAAAAACAAACCGCATATATCATAGCAGTGATCCTTCCAAAGAGCAATCAAAAAGTAAAAATATGAAATGTAACGGGGTTTTTTTTATTTTATATATGCCACCTCTAGTGATTTTGTCTGCCAGTCTTGGTGAAGGACACAGTCTTCCATGGTTATCATTTTTACAGTAGTTAATAACTCCAGCTTTCTGACCTGTATGTGCAAAATACCGCTTGGCAGTATGAGGGCTCCATATGCTCATGGAAAAAAATCAATTAGAAAATCACAGCATGACCCAAGGGTTACCACCTTGATTTATAACCAGCTCCCTCCCATGAGCATATGTATACTTCAAACAGAACTTTACATGTGCAGTCAGCAGTATGTGTTTCCTATAATAGTGGCAAGGTGACAGTAGCAACCCTAGATATTTCATTAAAACAGCGCACATTTCTCCACTTATTAAAGCCCACTACACAAGAAACTTAGTTAACGTAGTTAACTTCTCAGTTTTGGACCCTGGGTTCCTGACTGTATAGTCAACAGATACATTCAGAACCAGGGGAGGGGTCAAGGCCCAATAAAATAAATTGCACACATTCAATAAAAGGGGTTGCGTAGAATATCAATGCAGTTCTCCTAGACACACTAGTGCATGCCTCCCACCTGTCCAAATCCATATGTCTTTGTTTTCTCACGTGATGGCCCTCCAAGGGCCTCATGGGATTAGGGCATTCAGTAATTGCTCCCAGGCCAGTCCAGGCTCTTCAAACAGGGCTGTTCTCAGAGGTGGGAGTGCAGTGGGGTCAAGGAATGTGTAACACCGCAGTAATAGTGCGCCAGCTCACACAGTGTGTGAACAAAGAAGAAGTCGGGCTATAGTCAAGGTAAGAGTGAGTGTATGATAGTGTGTGTGTAAGTGTTTGTTTTTGCGTGATAAAGTGTGTGTGTGAGTGTGTGTGTGTGTTAATGCGCATGTTAAGATTGACTGCATATTAGAGTGAGTGTGTGTTACGGGGCAGGGTCTCGGAATAGGCATTTGGCTTTAGCTGCCCCGTTGGCAAGATGGTGCCAACCCACCCCTGTGTCCCTGGGTTCTAAGAGCTGAGAATGTTTGCTCAGTACTAATGTACCACATCCTTTTACAGTTCTAAAAGTCACAGTGATGTGTATAGAAAGAGCAGAAATTGTGTTTGGAAATGAAACTATGGATATATGAGCATGATGTTCTTCCATTGAATGACCCAAATCTTCAAATTAGATTAGCCCAGGTTACCCCCTTGTCAACTTTCCATTGTCAGTATATAGATACCCCTACAAGCGTACAAAACAGATCACTCCATAAATACAAATATTAATAAATGCAGACAGGAATACAGCACTATTTCAAAACCAACCAGGCTCTAATATTCACGTATTTAAAATGGACCAATAACACCCCCTTATTATCACATTGTTTAGTACTTACAATGAAACCTCAAAGCTCATTCAAATTTATATCAGTCCATATCTGAAAGTAAGTTTATGTTATTATGGTATATGGTACAATAAAATATTACATTTAACTATTCTCTTTTATCTTTAACATTGTATTCATCACATTATTTTGCAATACCCTACTTTTTTAACAGTATGATTTGTTGAAACAATTACTGTTTTGTTAAAAGATAAGCATTTGTGAATCTGTAATGTTTACTGTGTATTTGTGCATTCTTTATTCTTTGCTTCATCCTTATATATTCTCTTATTGCTGCATTTTGTCAGCAGTACCAGTTAGCGATATCTAGAGTATATATATCTTATTTGATTATTTTTTGTTCTCTATTTATTAATGCTATATTTCTCAGTTATCCCTTTCTGATTCATTCACTAAGATATTCTGATACTGCGACATGTTCATGCTGTCTAAATCTTGCAAACTAGCTAAATCTGGGTGGTTATGGTATATCAAGAGTCTGATTAACATCGAATGCAGTAATAACACAAGTATTATGGACTCCCTGCATATCTATTATATAGGAAAAGTAAGGGTGTTGATGGCTGAATAACACAAAAAAAGTGGAATGTGGATAAGACACAGAGAGACAGCTCAACCCACAAATATCAGTGTAAATACTTCTATTTAAAGGAGCTGTAAACAGTGACATATCAATCTTTGGCGCTGCCCTGGCTTAGACCAGCCGACTCCTCTGCGTGACGTTCTTTTACATCATACTGTCAAGTGTCAAGTCAGCACAGGCCTCCATAGTGCTTATTAGTCTTATGTTGGGAAGATAGTGATCTCCATTGTAACCAGCTAAATGAGAAATGGTGTTATAGACATGGACCTGTCACCTAGACGGAATATGAAACTTACAATGGATACTCCTTCATTGCCCAAAATCCATAAACTCAAACTTCGCTTTTAACACTACTCCCATAACACCAAAGTCCAAGAAGCAATAGCGTTTGTATGCTTTATTTACTTCTTTGTAAATTAATCTAATCCAATAATACAATCAAGAAGTTCTATGCACTAAGAAGTTAATTGCACAATTCAAATGTGAGTTAGAACTTATTCCCATCTCACATATTTCACCTAGCATTTCACATCACCAGGGGGATGCAAGGTGGTATGCAAGTCACCTTGCTTCAACCCGGGATCTGTGCATCCCTGATAAAACAAAGAGGTGACATCATATCCCAGAATTCAGAACAGAAGTGGTTGGGGTAGGACATGGGGGAAGAGAAGATCATTTCTGGCCCAAGAATAGAGACCTGTTGAAAAACGTATTTTCAAATGTTCAAACTCAACCATATACTTCCATAGAGATATGTTTGCTGCAAAAGCAAGCTAGCTTTTATTCTGTATTAAAAGGAATATGAGTATATGGGAAGAGAACATAATATTGCCACATATTAGAACTAGAAAAAGTTCAGAGATGGGTGGCAAAACTAAATAAGCTGATGGCAGATCTCAGCTATGAAGACGCTCTTTCCATATTAGGCTTGTTTACGTTTGAAGAATTGGCAAAATACAGGCAAAATGATTGAAGCTGATCTAGGTTCTATTTAACAATAACAATAAAGAGCTGATATGTTGTGAATATGTCAAATATTGTTAGAAACACTGATAAAACATTACATTAATAATAATAATAATAAATACACCGGAAAATACCACCCTGGACATAACTAAATTCAACTATGGTTACTACTTAAGTTCATAATTTGCCAGCAGATGACACTATACCCCACGCGTCTACTTCCGAAGAAACAACAAATGCTTTGAGTTTAAGAAAACCAACAAAAGTTTTGTTTAGCCTTTTTAATGAAAACAAGGATGTTTACTTTGGCACATTTGTCAAGTCCTGATACCAATAAAGACAAATTGTTTTTGTTCTTCACACTAATGCATTGTGGTTTCGGATGTGAGAGGATGCTGGCTGGATCAAATTTCAATGCAGAAACAGTTCATTGTTTCGACATATTCAACTTCAGATCTGGTACTATTTAGATTTGGTTGGGGATGTAGGTTTGACTGAAATATCTATTTATCCAGCCCATATAATTTGTCTTGTAAAGTGAAACCTGGGATTGGATATACATGTGTGTGCATTGGTCACATACTATAGAATGCTTAACAAACCATGAAGATGTTTTATATTTTTATTATTATCTGCTGGCAGACTCAAGTGGCAAGTAGACCAATAGTGAAGCGATCTATCCTTTTTGCTGTTGTCCCTGTCTATGGATGGTTTTATAATAAAAAATGTATACAAATTGGGTCCACATAACATTAACATTGATTGTAGAGATCATTATGTGGATTCACCCTTACTCTTACTCTTCTCCCAACAGATCACTGGAGATACTAAACATCTTACATGGTAATGCCACCATGCTGCAATGCTGCAATGTTTTCTTGGCATTGAGTTAAACTAAACATGATATTCTATTTTTTTACATGGTTGGATTGAAACACTAGCGAATCATGGAAAAAGGCATGTGCAATCTTAAAAACATTATGATCTTTATCTTAGAGAAATAATCTCACCATACACTTTATCAAGATCACATATTTGCTGCCCAGTCATACCATTTAAGACAAAAGACTTTCTTGATTCTCGTTTAGATGTTTGCCCTTGAATAAAACCTTCGATACAAGGCAACTTTGTTAATAGACTAATTATATTGTATAATTATATTGTATATATACAGTATATAAAATTCTGCACACCTCCAGTCACAATGATGGCCTCTTTTATGAGCTCTTCCTTATGCTGTCTCACAACAAACAATGTTGGATAACATACTTACTGGTATCATGGACTCTCTATTTGTCTATGTAGGTCTATGTAGGTAGGGGTATGATTGAAAGGGTTGTTCTTGACTATAAAAGCTCCTCTACTAGCAGGCCGAAAGTGAGTAGGAGTCATTTGCAAGAATAACATGTTTGATTCATTCAGTGAACTGAATGTACTCTACAAATCCCATCCCTGTTCCGTTAATTCACATAAAATCTGTCGCAAACATGACGAATACTTTAAAAATGCAAACTTTCTGCCAATCCGAAAACTTTTAAAGTGTCAAGCACACGGAAATCTGAGGACAAAGGGAGTTGGAATCTACAATATGAACCAGATTTTGTAAGTATCCTCTGTTTTTGTTTTTATTACACTTGCAGTCTGGTATAGTAAGATTTTGGAAATATTCCTGTGTTTGAAGTATTGAGTTCTAGGAACAAACTGTGCTGCCTTTAACATTTTTACTCTGTACAAACACTTTCAGAAACCTCTACACCACACTGATATTTACTTTTCCAAGAAATGTTTTTTTTCTGGTTTTAAGCTGAAGTAAAAATACATCATTTACTTTTATAGATTTCTACATCTTCTTATTGTTGTCTAGGCATTTTTAGTTTAGTTGAGTAAAAAAGGGACAACATGGACACGGCCTTATACATCACAAATACGGTTTTGTTTAGTAATAACACTAATCCCTAAAAAGATATAGAAACACATAAAGGGACCTCACCAAGTGTCATCACCTCAACCCCATACCATTACTGGTAGCTATGGGATAGTTAAAATTAATTTTAAAAATACTTGGTAGTATATATCCCAAATGTCCATTGGCAATTATAAAAACCCCTTGGAAAGGCATCCCACCCCATTGAATTTTAAAAAAAGACTTACCTACCCCTCATACCTCTAAGCCATCAAGGTAAGAGGAGATGAGGTCCATTCAATTAACTTTTTTTTTTTACAATCCCTGATTTAACATGAAATATCAAAACTCATGCCACATGAGTGTACATGCATGTCAACCCTCTCCTTACTACTACATTAAGTGTTTTGGGGATTTTGTCTCTTTTTAAGCCGTAGGTTAAAGTATGTAACAGTACAGGTATGACAAATATATTCTGTTTTTGTGTATCTAATCTAATAGGACAGCCTCCACTGAACAAATGGCGCAACATGCAATGCTGAAGATGTTGATTACATTTTGAAGAACAGTTTATATCCAATTAGCTTTCTAACTTGCACCATGGAAACTCAGAACACCTGACTTGAGTACTCATTATAGCTTTTAAATGTCGGAGGTAATGTACCTTGACTGTGTTGAAGAAATCAATGGCAAGCAGACACATTTCACTTAAATATCTTTTGTGCTGGAGCTGATTAAGTTTTGTTTCTGCGTATTTTACATGTAAATGCTAATGTGACAATTGTTTCACCTACTACTACTGGTCTAAGTGAAACGTGTTATTTTTTTACCCGGGTGTCATGAGCTCAGCACAACAGTCTTGGTTTGTAACAGCGTTGTTTCTTCAGTGTTACACTTCAAAGGGATGTAGGTAATAAAATGTTAGATAATGTTGGATATATACAACATAATTAACAAAAGCACGGCACATATAGAGTTATTTAGACAGATGTGGAGAAAGCTGCACAGAAAGCTCCAAATTCCACAGTACCATGTCTTCCATGCAAGCCATCCAGTAAGTTGGTAGGTATTAGCTACTGCCTGCTATGCATCTGTTTTCAAACTTTTAAAGTAAAAGATCAATTCTAACTCAAAATGTATCACCCAGAATATGTTTATTAGGTACAATAAGAGACAAATAACCTATTGGGTTTTGGTGTAGATAGCTTACCCACGGACCATTTATAACAAGCTTTGCCTGTATATTGGTCCCTATCACCGGATCAAAATGTAAGTGCAGATAGATAGATAGATAGATAAGGGTGGTTTACACTTAAGCGCTATAAGAAATCACCCAGAGGGCAGTGGTTGTGTGGACCTTTCAAGGTATTGCTCCTCATCAGCCTGCAATAGTGGGTTGAGATCTGGCATTTTCAGGTGCAAAGCAGATGCGGATTATTTATTTAGTATAGTCTATATTTGTTCTCATATTACTTTTGTCTCTGTTTTGCTTCTATACCCACTTTTTTTTCTTACCGCTCTTCTCTAATACATGCTTTTTATTTCTTGTTGTCCAGTCTCTACCCCTGTTTACCCGTTCACTTTTTGCTTTTTCTCCTTTATGTTAGATGGGTACCTGTACATAACTCTGTATGGAGAACATCTGGAAAAAAACAGTAAGAATTCAGAAAGAAATGTTACCAGCTGAAACACCAATTTAAAGTATGCAGACAAACCTTATCACCACTTTTCTACCTCCACATGTTACTATGCTGCATAACCAAGTGTATCTACAAGTACAAACTAATACAAAAAGATTGCCCCAAATTTTAAAAAGAAAATCATATAGTAAAATATTTTGTTTGTCTGGTAGCTTATGCCAATAAAACAGAGCTAGAACATATACAAATGGATAATATGCAGATGCCTCTGACTACTATACTACACAAAAAAAATATTGCATTTAGTGGCTCATTTTTTTGGCCAACAAATGGACAATCAGGCTCCCAGGCATGCCATTTTACCTTGGTCCAGTTAGGGGTGATCAGAGAGCTCCGGCCCAAAAATATACAATCAAGCATTATGCCTCTATTCTTGACAGGCACAGTCTCCATAGTGACCTTACCCCACATAATACATGCCTCACCCTGGTATATGACATCATAATCCAGCACTCGGCATCTAGACAGTGGCCGTGGAGGCAAGTGATAAAGGGCAGCTGGGACACTGCCCAGGTTGAGGCTTAGGGGAGCACCCCATCCAAGATATGTCTCTGTAACCCAGAAAGAAATATTTGCCACCTTATAGTAAGGTACAAATCAAAATTACAACAAATAATAGCATGTTATGAACAGTACTTAAAGGGGTTTATAGGGTGGAATTCTTTTTGTTCTGCAATGTTTATTTATAACGCTGCTCTATTATGAGTGCCATAAAATCAGAAGATTAAAGATCTTTTTCAGTCACTATACAATAGAAACATTTTTGTCCGCATTCTTTTAAAAATATGTGAAAGCACATCATGTTTAACGTGGAAACCATTCACTGTGTGAGGCAGTTACCATGTGCTATTTACACTTTTGATACTCTGCCGGCGATAAATACTTTCTTTGGAAATAAAGCCACAGGGACCTTTAACTAGGGAGTATCTGCCAATACACCACAAAAAGGCTATTGATTGAACTGTGACAAATAACTTTATCTAGAATAATGATGTGTGGAACAAAAAATCATCACAAATCCTTTACTACATAAGATACTGAAGGTGTAAAACTAGGTAAAAGGTGTCATGGTGTTTTAATAGGGTTTTATAGGGGTACAGTGAGGAACCATCTGCTGAATTTCTCGCAGTAGACATGATTTTTTGAATTAAAAATAAAAAATATAGATAAACCTCTATAAACCTCTTAACCTTCCCAAATCAAACAGGCCCTACACTGATGGAAGCCCAAAGCAACTGCCAAATTTTAAATTTTACTCTATAGATGAATATTTATGTCGATCCTAGCAACAGGAAGCGATATATGTGCTCCAATGTAAACACATAAAATGGTTTCATAATACATTAAAATAGCTTCATTTAGTGCAATCTGTAAAACATATACAATTTATTGAAACAGCTGCTCTTCCTACACCCAGAAAAATAACCTGTGTGTAATCTAGTCTCACTGCAGTATGACATCACATCAAGCTGCATCATAGTTATTTCATTATGACCTTACGTGGGCTGGGAGAAAACCAAAGGACTGTCCCTTGACATACAGAGCACTTGATATGTGTGCAGGCAGCCAAATGACATAAACTGTCATAAACAGCTCCTCTCTACTTTCACATGGTGGTATTCATAACTGTATCTCCAACTGTGGCTGACTGATGATCCTGTTTTCCAGTGATGGCTCCAGCCTACTGGAACATCTGGATATACATGGAAACACCAGGGAGCAAACATTGGTTTTCTCATTGGTACTGGACACCAACTTTTGTGAGTCTGAGTCTTTCTCTATATAATGTAATGTTTTTTTGCATGTTATTACAAGTAGATTTGGTTAACATATATTTATCCTGGATGCAGAGCAAACCAGGACATATAACCAGCGCAAGAGGCTGTTTATGATCACAATTGCATTAAAGGGACCCTTAAAAGCAAAAATACTTACGCAAGTGTGATCTGGATACTCACAAGGCTATTTTCTTTAACTTCAATTGGTGGTTACAGATATGTAATTTCTTGTTATATGCATTATTATTATTTTTATTACTTGCAGTAAGGATGAGACCCAGCTGCCCTGGGCATGAGCACAGATTTGTAATTGAAGATATTGATCTCCCACAATTATGGACGATAATGATAATTGTGTTAAAGCCAATACTTGATGTAACCTTGCTCACTATAAAGTACAACAGAATGTTGCATACTTAATCTGTTCATACAACCAATGGTTTCACTTAAATTTTATGGATCGTTCATTATAGAAAACATATTAATTTGTTTTTCCTTAAAGTCTATACAACAGTACTTGTATTGTCAATTACTTAAGCCGTTATCTTTTTAACCATATGTTTCTTTGCAAGCAAAATATGTTAATTCATCCAGATACATTCCAAAGGGTTCATTTATTAGGTAGCTAAACGTAAGGTTTATGTGTCCTCTAGTTGCTTGCTATACATGTCCATAAAATTAAAGTAAAATCCTCTGCCACATAACTGTGTTGCTCTCCAAATGGTAAGTTGGTGTTCTTGCCAAAGACATCTACATATATTGTATGTTTCTCTGCGACAAAAATAGTTAAGTAAATGTTATTTACTATTTTTCTTATCCTAAATGATGAAGATCAATGTTTAATAGTTACCGCGATATTACAGATACATAATCTAATCACTTCCTAAAAACATACAAATAATTAAAGGTAATGGATTTGGAAGTGTTCTTCCCAACTTTATTTCATACTCATAAGGGGTCATCTTGTACCAAGCCAGGGGATGTCCATTAATAAATAGTAGAATTGAGTCAAATTGGCAATAGCGTTGGATTTCTAAGGATAATTTGGCATTAATGGAGCAACTTCATTTCTAGTTAACTTGATTCCTAACTACTTCGCTATTCACGAACAGCTGCACAGTTGAGTTGGCAGTTGACTTCTCCCTAACAAAATCAACTTTGACTCTTCAGAGCTGGTCAGACTGAATAAATCAAACCTGTTAAGGGGAACAGTGAATTGTAAAATGGTCACTGCTGCTGGGATAATACTGTTGTGCAGGTAGGTGAAATCGGGTTAAATGGGAATATTAAAAGTTCTGATATAGGGGTTATTATCTACATTTTTTAAAATCAGGTAGTATAACACAGGTTGGAATATACCAAAGATGGGGATCCAATAACACCCAATCCAGAGATTATGTTCCAGGGTCCTAGGTTCAATTTATTTTAGCTATCAAGTTCCCAGAAGATGACATAAACCAGATCACAAAATGTTTACATTCCTTGTGAGGAGCTATTTGGAGAATAAATGTCCTGAAAGACCTCCTAGTCTTTTGACAGCCCCAGCCTGTTACTGCCCATTTATAGAGTGTACAGGCATCTAATAGTTTTAGTTCCATTGGGATGAATAACATAATTCACACTTTGCTGCTGCGTCTACTATAAGGATTCTATTCATCTTTATTATTATTATTGCTAATAATTAAAAAAAATTAGTTTCCCTGTGGGACTAGAACTATTTATCTTGATTGGCTCTTTAGTATAATTTCTATTGATAAGATGACTATTAAGTAATACACCCATATGTACTTATGCATTGCTAACTCAGCCGTACATAATTATGACATTGGTAAAGTGAAACACTTTAGCAATAGGATGAAAGCTGCAAAGTCTTCACTGTAGTTCTGAATGTATGCTAAAAAAAATATTTTTAACAATACAAATTACTGTATGTTAACCGATCAATAGAATTGTTTTATGCTTCTTGAGCAGATTATGGAAAAGTGGACCAATTAAATTCTTTATCCTTGTCTTGAATTATGCCTCTCCAAGTTCCATGGCAAGTATTTGCCGTAGAGGCAATAGCTGTAGCCACAGTGTGCTATTTGATCTTTTATTAAAAGTTCTGATATAGGGGTTATTATCTACATTTTTTAAGGACTTTAGGATTTGTTATAATATTTGGGGTTGCCATATAAAAACTTTTTTTTAATCTATTTGACATGATCAGGAGGTAGGGTATTTAAATCACTCTTCTATCTGATTTTGTTTTATTGTAGCTTTAAGTAATTATTTTGTTTCAAAATATATTGTAAATGTTATAATTTCTCACCATAAAAACGTTCAAACTGTTTACAAACTCATAATCTAGAATGTCAGAGTTAATTATCCATCATGTAGGTTAGTATTTTATAGAATTCCCTATAACCAATTAAATATTGCAAAAAAGCACCTCTAGCAGAAGTTTTCTAGATAATTTCTACTTCATATAGCAAAATTGCATCGCCTATTCATTTAACTACCCTTAACAAGCATAATAGCTGTGTTTTTACATTTGTGCCCACAAGAATAAAATTGTAATTTTGGCAAAATGCATGGTTTAGGATTGCCGTTACAAATAAAAACCGGCTTGTTATTCCTACTTTATTGTTAGACAGTAATTTAATTAAATGAGGAACTATGAGTTGCCAATAGGATAGACCCAATGCAAAAGTTTTTCACATCTGCAGTGTGTTTTCATATTCTGTGGATCATTAAACTATGATTCACCTCTACAACAGATTCAATGGCATGATACTTGACCGTACCAACGGTAAAGATGTGCCTATGGAGAGTTTGGGATGGTAGTTTTTTTATCACCTTTTTGTAGATTTCATTCTGTTGTAAAGAAATGTTACAGCCTTCTATATCAGGACTGTCAAAATCCGTCCTTACGGACTGTGATCCTGGGAGAGATTAAGGACGTGCCAAATGAAGATGTGAGCATAAAAGTGCTACGTGTTTTCTTGACAAAACTTTGACTATGGCACTCAGTGGCTAGAGTCTGACGGTTGTGTTACACGTTGGCAATGTTTCTTCTTTACTATTACTAGTATGCACTGTCCTTTTCTTAGAAGTGATGCTGCATGGTTATATCCCACATATTCATCTGAACTTGCTGGAAATATTTCTGTTGAATACGGTCAAGTTATATACCGTTGACTTATCATATTAATAATTAGCCAGACATGAAAAGAACAAATAAAGATTAAAGATGTAAATATAATATTATATATATATATATATATATATATATATATATATATGCACAATGCAATGATGCATAATATCATTAGCTTTCGAACAAAAGAAAGTGTACGTGTGTCTGTAGTAGCTGATCATGTCAAATGAATGTTATGTTACACTGTATAACAGCACTCTGTGTTAAGCTCATGTCACCTTATAAGAGATTATGCCAATTATACAAGTTATTTATACACATATAACACTGCAACTTTCTAAAAATTCTTCTTCCCCTTGACTTGTGGTACATATTTCACATAAATCATATGACACACTATTAAAAACTACCCCGATGTAAAATATACTTGAGCAGTCAAATCAATTCTTCAATAGTAAAAGGAATTTCCAAGTTTTCTTACCACAGGCATGTACTAGAAGGGACAGAACAAGCATTTCAATGATTTGGCTGCTTAACTATATGCACATATGGTGTCTTGTCGGTATACGTTACAGCCAGTCTGACAGAGTAATGGTACCTGACATTGTTTTAGATAGTATGGGTAACAAAAAAATCACGTAATACGGAAATAATCTTTTTGACAGAAACCTTTATATCATAGTGGTGGGTGAATGGAAATATAACAATGTAAGGGACATACATTTTCAATATACACACTATCTACTGTAATTTATCTTTTCTTCATACACATAGGGACAGGTTGACCATTCAGGCAGTAAGGCGTGAATAGAGAGCCAACACCTACAGGGCTCGGTCAGCTCAGAAATTGTGGAGATACGTCCTCATTGCTATCTCTTGCCATTTTTTTTAAACCTTGTGTTGATATACAGAAGGGAGATGGGTTTGGGTTCTCATCAACTAGGAAAGGAAGGAAGATGACGGTCCAGCCTGTCTTCAGGGAACTGGGATGATAGAAAGGCAGAGAAGAACACTTAGTATACTTAAAATCACACAATCATTTTTACAATGTTAAACTTTAGTTGAAACATGCGTATACCTGTCACCATGCTTTTTTTTACTTTTTAGATATTACAAACTGAATTCTCTGGGTGACTCTCACAGTCTATTTGAAGACTGTGAGAATTGAACAAATTCTACCTACACTACTTTGATTTGTTCACTCACAAATTTCAAGATATGGCTGGTTTTCAATAGTATATTTCCATTTAGGGCTGCCCTCCTACATATTTGGATGACGTACTTATTGGCAAACATGTTCATTTATCACAAGCCTTAGTTTTAACCATTATGGTAAAACTATTTTTAAAGTAACATAGGCCCCCATAATTAAAATAACATGTCTATAAAAAATTCCCACAGTCACATGCCTTTTACAATTTTAAAGATCATATTTTCCTGCTCGTTAGCACTTCTGTTTTTCTGGTATTGTAATATAACTTAGGTATTATTATTATTTATTGTTTTGTATAGCGCCATCATATTCTGTAGCGCTGTAGAGTGGGTAGACAGGACATAAAAAGTGGTATATAACATAACAATTTGACTTACAGAAACAACAGCTAAGGAAGACCCTGTTCAAACAAGCTTGCAATCTAGAAGGAGTTAGGTTGTATTACAGAAGAGGTAAACTAGCTGGCATATAAATAACATATAGTACAATATATAGCAGATATTATATGACTATATAAATATATAAAATAAATAAGATTTATTTATAATCACTTAAGCAGAAACATAGTTAGCAGTAGAATTGGTATTTATTATTGTTGTTGTTATTATTATTGTTTATTATATTCATAGTAATAGTAGTTATGGTTTTCAGCTTTGGTTTCTTTGTAGGTTTTTCCTTCATAAATAAATAGTCAATAGGTGGTAAAGCAGGGGTGATAATAGAGCAGTATTTGTAGTGATATATTGGAAATCCACTGAGATGCACTTTGATGTCTTTAAAGCAATATATATTATGCTTCCGAATAACTCTGAATTGCTAAATTCTTATATTGAAATACTAAAATAGCTACTGTATGAAGTATGGTATGTTTGAAACAATCTCATTGGAAACCAAGAAGAATGCATAAAGAGTCAAAATAAATCAGAGCTGATTACAGTCATACACTAATGGTACTCCCTCTGTATCTCCTTATGTTGTATATTATATTTAGAATAGAAATGTATCATTATGTGAAAGATACAATTATATGAAAGATTCCTTCCTCCATTATTTACACATGCTAATTGGTGATGTTGTGTGTTAATAGATTAGTAGAATATTAGGTGAATTCTAAAAATATTTATATTTATATTTTCATATTTTCTTCTACCTGTAATAATTTATTTGTTGTGTGGTTAATATTTTTTCTTGTTTTTCTTGACTTTTAATCATTTTCTTGAACTTGCTTATCCCACACCTTCAGTTTTCAAGTGCTCCTACAATTGTTACTCTCCTTTTTATCATCTCCCCTTTCAAAACATAATCTAAACCATGTCTGCAGAACCCCAGTCCTTGAGAGCCACAAACAACTCAGGAATTCTGTGAATCTTTTCCTGAAGACAAGTTGTTTAGTAAATTTTTAGTTGAGATTTGCTTAAACTGGGATATCAAACAATTGTGGCCTGCGTAATGCTGTCAAGGACTGGAGTTGTGTGGCTCTAATCTACACCAGCCATATCGTCTTTTTCTTTTACCAAGTCACATACTCCCTTTTCGATATCATGTCCCGTTCAACCATATAACAAACACCAAACTCCATATTATCTCTCTTCGATCAGATCACCTTACAGTAACTTCTGTATCAGATCCCTGTGTAACAGCCTTACATCATCTTACCATAGACTCTTTTACATCTGCAATTTCTTTCTGACAACAGGCAGAAACAAGTGTTTGTGGACAATTTAGGGTGTGATTTCTTAATCTATTATGTTGTTTGTCCGTAGGGCAGCAAAGAATATGACATGTAGTAATATAGTAAATATCAACTTACACAAGCTCCCTAACAGCCCCTACCATGTTCCTATCAGCCCCTGTATTGTCCCAACCAGCTCCATCCCCATGTCTTCCCAGGCCCTGTATTGTCCCCATTAGCCTCTACCATATGTCAGCTCCTGCCATGTACCCTCCAACTCCCGTATTCCCAAATGGAAAAAAATAGCTACAAAAAAGTGTATTATTCTCTTGACTAACACAATATAGTCCCTACCCTACTGTGACTCTGGAGGGTCTCAGGTTTTAACCCCTTCGCGACCTTTGCCGGTTCAGGACCGTCATAACAAGAAGGTCACTAAATGACCTTTGACGGTCCTGAAC
>VKOC01000006.1:23753669-23800574 GCA_009364415.1 Spea multiplicata
CAATGATACACTGTTGACATTTACAGCTCAATGAAGATAGACTAAAAATGCCAAATTGACCGGCTTTATTTATATTCCTTAGCAAGTAATATTACTTTCGCTATTTTTTTAACTAAGTTTGTCAGGGTCCTGAATCATATGTTTAATGTTTCTCACGTTTAAATACCAGGCCATATAATGTAGTTATTACAATTTATTTTGCTCAGCTGCAGTAGCTGGTAGTGATATCCTAAACCCATCTGCGTGTATCAGTTGCTTTATGATATTCAGAGATGAATATATGTCGATACTGTTCAAAAACATCATCTAATGCTAACTGCAAGAAACGTAGTGATTTTTTTCCACTCTGTAACACAAGCCTGGAAAATGGCTATTGTTGGGTGATACCCTCCTTAAATGAAATCAACAGCACAACAGATTAACATAACATTGTTACTTAGACTTGTCGATGGTGGTAGCTTATAGCTGGCTCCACGTGGCAGGCTCCTTTGAGCGGAGAAAGAAGGCCCCCAGCCACCTCCATGTGGCAGGCCCCTCCATGGCACCCACAGGGAACGCCCCCAGCCGGCACCATGAGGCAGGCCCCTCTGCAGTGCAGACGGAGGAGCCCTCTGGGCGTTGTCCCACAACGTCCAGCAGATCCTCATCCAGCGTCCTCTAACTACAGCGGCCGGCTGTGGCCGCTCCAGACACAAGATGGCTGCGATGGAGCTACGTGAACGGAGTGACATCACTCAATTTTGAATTTCAAGATTGCTGCCTTAGTAAACCACTACACCTTGCCCTCTGATGATCAAACTCATGTTTACCATACTATATCCTGTCTTAGTGTGTCCTATTGCTCCTGTGTTTGACATAGCTTGACCCTAACTACCTTAAACTCCAGCTCCATGACCCAGCTTGTTACATTGCTTCTCTGGTCACAGACTTCTGGCTGAAAACCTGTTTGATCTACCTGTGTGTGTGCATAGTTGGGGTTGGCACCCGATCTTAGGGGATCATCACAAAGCCTCATGGACGCTCAAATCCAAAAGGCTCAACCCAAGGAGGAACCCATTGGAGCGCATACTGTCCTACCTCGTACAAAAGTCTCCTCTGCGTGACAGACATAAAAACATCACTTTTTCAATGGCAAAAATAAAGGACATCAACAATCCCAAACCCAACTTTTTAGATGATTTAATATTGAACTTAGTGGCCATGCCTCTACCAATGCCTCTTGAAACTATTAAGATTTAGTATCTCAAAGTCTATCATAGGGTTTTAAAGTTTTGCAGTAATGTTTGTGTGCTTTGATTGGCCACATTCTTGCACTAAACAAGTAATATAAATCACTCATTCTTACGTAGATAGATAATCAAACAAAAAAATGCTGCTTTTCAGTGGGAAAACTTTCCTTACAGCAGATCCAAAGTATTGCATGTTCAATATATATAAGTATATATGTATATTTTGGGTAAAACATGGCAAACGCATTCTTAAATTCCAACACAATTAAGTTATGCTAAAAACATTGAGGTACTTAGTCCCCCTTAGCGAGAAATAGAGATATAATGTTAATATATTATTCTTAATTTACTTACAACCTCAGTAACATATAGGTTTTCACTAAGGTAAAACAGGATTATAGGCAATCAGACAAACTCATAATAATACACCGGCATATACTTATGTTTGGCTATACAAATGCCAAAGATTCCACTGCATATTTTTACATTATTATTAATTATTCCAACAATGTATAAGTCCTGCTATAACTCGCAACAGCGCAAAATGCAGCCTCAGCAGAATATACCAGCTGCGTAACTGGGGGTTTGGCGAGTTTATAACAATTAAGCATATGTTGAGCTCAGTAACTATTTAACAAGGATCTTTAATTTTTTGAAATATTATTTTTCATAATAAATCAACACATTTTAGCTTGTTTTAGGCAGAAGAAGGCCAAAAGACAGTAACAATTATATCCAATATTGTCCAAAACAAGTAAAAAAAATCCAAAAGCAAGCAGAATTTTCTCTGGGTCGCTTATCCATGATAAATTGATATTTACTTAAATGCCTGTCCACGCTAATACTTCAGTGAATTGTGGACTTGCACCTTTAATCGAATGTCTGGATAACTTTACCTACAAGAAAGTACATCATTGAGTATCTCAGTATGATCTACTGTAGTGCAAGAGAGTATTCAAAGATAAAACCCAATGATGTATTTAACTTGAGTAATACAATCCAGCCCCTGTTCTTTTATTTTTATTAGTGATAAATGAAAATGATGTAGCAATGTGGACTTTGAAACCAGATGCTGCTTTTACGCACTAAAGATCATGAATGTCACTTTTTTAATTTTTCAAGAGGCTCTGGATTTATTAGAAGCAATTATTCTTTAATATAGTGGAATTTGTGATTCCAAATCACCAGCGTTAAACAAAGCATACATTAATCATTAGGGAATAAAATAGTCACAAAAACTGCAAACTGACAAGGTAAAATAAAACTAATAGAATAATGTTCTGCTTTGCAGGCAGATGGAGATATGGTTTTGCCTTCAGATGAAAAGGAGAACTTCCACCACCCTATATGATGTGCCTTATATCACTGTTATTCAGTGGCGGAACTACTGCGACCGGGCCCTGGAGTTGCTGAAGACGACCGCTCGGCAACTCTTGGGCCCCCCTGACTGACAGAAATCCAGGACTCCTCTGCTCGCCACCGCCGCCGCCTGTCTCAGCGCTGCCCAGAGTGCAGTGTTGGGAGCGTGAGGCGTTTGTCTCGGGTGCCGGCGCTTCACGCTAGGCGCCAGCATATGACGTCATACGGGCCGGCTCCAGCAGTGAAGCGCCGGCACCGCAGACAAACGCCTCACGCTTCCAACACAGGAAGTTGAAGGTAAGTGACCTGCGTGGGGGTAGATATAGTTGAGGGGGGGTAGATTGTGAGGGGGGTAGGGAGGGAAGAGGGGAGATCCTGAAGAAGGGCAAGGTCTAGGAATGATGAGAGGATCATCCTGAGACAGGGGGTGTTAGGGATGAGAGAGGAATATCCTTTGAGAAGGGGTTAGGAAGGTAGAGGAGAGATCTCCTGAGAAGGGGGGTTAGGGAGGAAGAGGGGAGATTGTGAGAAGAGAGGGGGGTTAGGGAGGGAGAGGGGAGATCGTGAGAAAGGGATAGATGGGTTGGGGGGCCCTTAACAGATTCTCGCACCGGGGCCCTGAAGTTTCTAGTTACGCCCCTGCTGTGATTTATAGAATTCCAAAAAGTCTTTATTTAATTATATTTCATTGGCATAACTCAGACGGGATTTTTTTTTATATTTCTCTCTTTTTCAATAAAATGCTAAATACATATTTGAAAATATAAAAAAAGACAGGAAAAAAAGATAGAAATGGAGGAAACGTCTTTTTATGTGGGGGGTTCCTATGTTCCTACCCTACTCAGGACACTATGTCCAAAAAAACTCTGAGAGTGGTAACCCAGTTCTCTTTAAGGAATACTAGAACAAAGCGTGGAATCAATAGTAGTATATATTTCTCTTAGCAAATACATTTAATATTATTAAATGTAATTACATACATTTTATGTATTCGACAAACACACCCAATCATATCATATTCTATACTGAGTAATGGTATACGAAGAGTTAAATTACTGTATACATTACAGGTCAGAGTATATTGCTCTTCAGATATGCAGCTTTTTTGGGTGAAAGCCAAGCTCATTTATTTACAATGTATACTCTTTAATGTATCAGTAACAATAAAATTCTCTCTTAGCAGTATAATATAGGACTGAATTTATTTTTTCTTGCACACAGACAAATCTAAAACTTACTCTGGCGCAGCTACAACTAATAAAACAAGTGTGGTATCTATAAATCTTTCTGAGTTGTTTATAGTTATTTTACTGTAGAGTGATTGGACTAACATGCAAATGTATATGCAAAATAAATGACTCCAAACTTTGTATTTAGGTTATTTATGTCTGATTTTCACTAAAGTCTCAAGTTAGGAGGTTAAGGAAGGAGTGGGGGCTTCATCATTCTGTCCACTTTCCACCCAATTTGCAAAAAATATATAGATCAAATAAAATGTAAGTCTGAAATGTATAGCTCAAGGCAGTGCAGTACTCTTTATAATGTTGGAAGACTTGGTAGAATATGTTTCTGCATCTACAAGAAATAAGTGGCTAGCCCACCAACAATTTATCATTTTAAATAAAGAAATATATTCGTTTCTTTTTCTTTTGAGCAGAATCATGTCAGGTTGAAAACCTGGTTAATTGTTGGGATGAGAACAACCTGGCAAGGGCATCAGCTGAAGGATATTTCCCTTGCAGCCCAACTAAAGGTTTATGAACCTTCAGCATTTATTCAACACTAGTGAACAAGCAGGGAACCTAACTCAGACATTTGTAGCGAAAGATAAATCCCGCTAATGAGGGAAAAATAATATAGAAAAAGATAAATAATTACATACTATTGGAACATATATGACAGCATTCCAAAAACAAGTCTAATCTAATGCAACACTTTATTTTTCCCTTATTAATAAAGTATTAAACACTTGTACCATGTTGATAAGAAATATACTCAGCAAAGTGGCATCGGATTCCTCTGCAACAGGGTATCTGAAAATATGAACTCCTACTTTCTAACCCCATAAAATGAGTAAAAGCTACCTTTTGGTCACTTATGAGAACATTATGAAAATGATTTAATGCTCAGTAAATGAAAGGCCAACCCTAGATTTTAAAGTTCCACGGGAAACAATTATGACATAAATAGATTAAAAGAAAGATTAGCACTGGGTAGCTAGAGTGTGTTTCTGTGTGTCCAATTGGTAGTGCGGAGGCATGAATTGCAGTCAGTGTATACTGTACTGATAAGTGATATATAATGACTTCCTGCATGATCATTAGCAAGATAAACCTAACACCTTGTACTTAAGCCTAGACTATAAATGCATAAGGAATGTTCAGAATAGCTGATGATCATATTACTTACTCCCCCACAGCTGCTAACTACAAAGTTCCCAATTCAACCTAGTGGCTAGATGGGCATCATAGCATGTGCAGTTCGCCAACCGTTTTACTAATCCATGATGTAGACTTATTAATGTGTGCAGAACACATTAAGGTTGGTAGTAACTGTTAGCCTTGCTATACAACCGATGAACACCAGTGACTATTCACATACTCTTAAAGACATTAAGTACAGTGCACTATGGAGGTTATGCTGGCTAGTGTAATTGGGACAGTTGGAGAGATCAAAGGTCTCCCATTGAGCAGGAAGACTGGTCTTCCAACAGGGACCAAAGGGCCAGGGGCTGCAACACTCCATGGCTGGACACACGTTCCATAAGGTATGTAAATCTCAAGATCCCCTTGTACAGAGCTGCATAATATGGTGGAGCTACATAGATCAATAACTAATAATAGGAAACTATTTGAAACACCTAAGACCTATGTCAGCTGTGAAACAAGTACTGATAGAGATTATATATTTATATGCGTGTGTGTGTGATTATCGAGATACAGCTTTTACATAGCTATGTTAGCAAACACTTTTGCAGAAAAAATATACCATGTCCAAGTACTGCTTTACAGGAGCCATGGTAAACAAATGAAACACTGCATAAAAACACTATTTTCATGAGACTGTTATAGTGGCAACAATTACAATATTCAAGCATTTCAAAATACAATGATTACTTAAAATAATCCATATGTACGTTGAAACCCATACCCTGATTTTTTTTAGGTTCTTAAATATTTCTTCTTAAAAGTAAGAGAAAAGTCTTTTGTTAAACAGTACATAATACTTTTAACCACATAGCTGCGTAAATCTGATATGCTATTTCTTACAATCGGCCAGGCTAAGATATGACAAACACTGCTGTGGGTATTTTCTTTTCCATGTCCAATACATTTGAACCATTTCTGAATCATCTTAATTACAAAAAAATAACGCAGAAAGGTATACCCTCAGTTATCATTTTTAGTCTTTTTTGTGTTTAGCGTTGTGTTGCACAAACCCTTTGGCATGCAAATGTTTAAACAAATGATAAAATCAGCAGTTGACCCCAGCCTTTCCAGTGTATTGCAAGTGTCAATTCAGGGCTCATTGCATCACCGGTGACCTTTAACCCCAGCTTTAAGCAATGCTGGTACAAATGTGTTAATGGTTAAAATAATTTAGTCCCTTAAACTATTAGTAAGTAGCCTCCCTGCATTTGTCTATGATGAACCATTTCAGTACCTAGTAGGTGTGCAATTCTCTGCACATCCCACATTTAAACCACGTTACAGCCTCCCAACAAATTGAAGGCAGCAGACATCCCGCTCCAGGCATGACTTCATAACTAAATCGAGCTTTCTGACACAACCTGTGGGAACGAGACGTCGACATTTTTTTGAATACATTCCAAAAATATTAATGTCTGGATTCTTGTATAAATTTAATACTTCTTGTACTTTAAGTTCTGACCACTACACCGAACGTGAACATTTTTATACGCTGAAATTACAGAAAGAATTACTATGAATTGAGTAATGTTTCCACCGGTTCATTTAATGAAATAAAGATGGCAAGCCCGGCAAGCCAAGTCAAAGCAATGGTTTCATCATAGTGACATTTGGTGCTATTAAAAAGCTATGTTATACAGTATGTATGGATCTTGAAGACATTATGCAGCGCTCTCTGTTCAGTGAACGTCAACATTACAGATCCTGCTAGTGAAATACTCCAGCTCACATTAAAGAAATTTGTCAGTCGATCCATACTTTTCCCAAATTAACGCCATCATGCCAGATCTTTCTAAATTATAACTAGGGAAACCTTGTCCATTCCCTTAAAGACAAAGTCTGTTGTGAAACACATTTTTCTCCTTGTGTATAAAATACAGTGCTGTATAAGCTAAGCATTGACAAAATGTGGGTTTATTTCTTTTTGTTCCAATAAAGTTCCTTTATCTGCAAATCCAGAGGTTGTCGTTGTTGTTCGCTTTATTACATTTTGGGTGACTTTTCACCATCCTAGGTGGATTTTTTATGGCAATGCTAATAAAGTCTGTTCCTCCCCAGACTTTCATTAGTCACAGACCATTGGGGTGATGATGAGTATTGTTTCCCACGGGCAGTTTGATAAGGAGTCAGAGTGTTAGGCTAGTAAACTGGGATAAGATAACAGAGCTAGAATGCATCCAAATAACTAATATACAATTGTTTGGTACTAGCATACCTTTTAGTCAGTATTGAAATAAACCGTTATGCATGCTAATTTAGTGTATAGAACTTTAAAATGCAGGACTTGTGAAAAGTAACCATTGCGCTTTATGTACGTATGTTACTAAAAGATTACAAAATGGCATTTCTACTACATCCAAAATGAGTAGCTGTTCTCCATAATTAGTTGAAATTCAGTTTCATTGCAACTTACGATGAGTAAACAAGCAATTGACTTAAATTGTCAAAAACTCATTAATTCCAGTACCCCTTAAATTCCACTATCACAATAAACTGTAACTGCATCCTATAACTCAGATACATAAAGATGACACTGGAGCATCTGTATCCACACATTTCACGCACGTATACGGAAACCTCATAAAATCTTTATTTTCCCAAGAAAACCCTTCACAAAAGTCGAAAAACAGGACCATAATTAAACATGGCAGATTTAATATAATTTCTTGTTACTCTGAGTTAAGTAGAGTTTTACTGTTTTTTTCCTTCTCTTTTTCTGCTGATTTATTGCAGAGGGTCACATAATTAACACACTGATGTTAGCACTTTCATGTGACACCAGTGTTCTTCTACACTTGACTAATTCCACATGAAGAAACAGTAGGGGATCTGAGCAATAAAAGAACCAAAGGTTATGTTTTTATCACCCTCTTAAGTACCATTTCTCAAGTCATTGCCATTAAGCAGGTTCCTGGCTATGTTGACATGTCAAAGGGTTAACACAGTCGAAAGGAAAATATTGGGTTGGAAATTTGTATTTGTGTAGAAAAATAAATCTTAAAAAGAAGACATTAAAGAAATCACATATCTCCACTGTAGCCAAACATTATGGGAATAAAATGGAAACAAGAACTCCCACCTTGTCCGCAAATTTGAGTTTCTACACCTCAGTGGACTAGTGTACATAAAGCATGTATAATTTACTCCATTTTAATTATCCATTTGGAAGGGGAAGAAAAAAACTAGAATTTTGATAAAATGCTTATTGATAACACTATACAAGTCGCAACACCATGGCTTGACTTACTAAGAGCTCTATAATGGTATTAAAGTATTGAATACAATTTCTAGGTAAATTAGCATTTGTGTCCAATGCACGTTGTGATTTTAAACTTAAAGACATGGGTATTATATTCAACAACTATACGGTATAACACCACCGAAAGCCATTACAGCCTTAACTGTTGCAGATAATAAGACCGAAGATTGGCAAGCGGACATGATTTAGTTTTTTTTCATATTTGAGTTCACTTACAGTACCTAAAAAAAGTAATTTATTTCCTATATACTTCCATTTAATGCTGTAAAATATGAAATTTTTATTATATCCGTTTTTTAAGAAAAACACAAAAAGGAAGGAACACCTTAAAAAGAGATGGCATAATTAGAGATAAAGAAGGCTGGTCCTAAAATATCCACCTAAGTGTCACGCACAGCGTCAGATAGAACCTGTAATCAGGTAGAGCAGCGTGTGCAAGTCCAATAGACAGAACACCAGTATAGTCCAGTATAGAATAGCCAATGAGCAAGCCGAGGTCAGGAAGCCAGAAATCAGGATAGTCGTGAGGGTAGCCAGAGTCAAACGCCAGGAATCAGTATCAGGAACAAGCCGGGTCGGTAACGGGAAATCAACAGGAACGCGTACTGAGATGACACTATATAGGATAGGTACAACCATCAGAAGGCAAAGCTGGAAGGTTTCTGAGGCTCTTAAATAGACAGAGGAAGTCCAGACACTAATTAGCATTCTCCCGCCAAATTTTCAAAGTGCCGTTACGTCACTTCCGGTCCGCGGCCATCTTGGGATTGGCGAGAACGCAAGTTCCTAAAAGGACCGGTAGTACCGGCTGGCGCCACTAGGTGGCGTGCAGAACGTGTGCACGCAGCAGGTCCGGACCTGGCTCCGGGAGGTGGCGGCTGCCGTGCAGAGTTGCGGGGTCTTCACCGTCCTCGCGGCGGTTGCGGCTGTCTCGCGGGCGGAGGTCTCCCCTCTTCTCCGCCGGCGGTGAAGGCTGCTGTTGCTGAGGCGGGGGGCCTCCCCTTCTCCGCGGCGGCTGCAGCTGCTGACCGAGGCGGGAAAAAGGATTCTCCCTCCTCTTCCACGGTGGTTGCGGCTGCCGAGCCGGGAGGTCTCCCGCTCTTCCGCGGCGGTTGCGGCTGCTGCGGTAAGGCGGGGGGTCTCCCCCTCTTCCGCGGCAGCTGCAGATCCGAGGACCTGGAGGACCCGGCATCCAGGTACGTGACATAAAGTCAAACATAAACAGAAAAACATATTTTCTAAGATCTATGCCAAATTTAAATCTGTCACAGTTAGGATGAATGATATTATTATTATTTAAGGGTAGTTATGAAAAAAATGAATTGGTTGGTCGGGAATTTTATAATTGCCTGTGGTAAATTGACTTGAGGCTTAAAAAAATTAAAAAAAACAAAAAACCAAAGAAGGGCTTTAGGACTCACTTCACAGGGCAAATAGTAACTTGAAACAGAAGTCTCAATGAAATGGAATAATTGGTCCCAAGGCTACCTGTAGGCCTCCACTGACAAACACCCATATACGTCATGCAAATGAACAGAACACATTTATATTTAAATATCGTATTTATTTTAAGTATAGATTATTTGCATATGTAAAGACCATATATTGTTTCAGTGTCTGTACCAAGCACCCGGGTGCTTTAAAGCGATAATATGTTCTATATGACTAAAAAGTGGTGGGTGAAGTTTGTTTCACTGCCGAACATTGTGAGTACTCATTCTCGGGGAAAAAAAAATATTCTTGCTTAGTTTTTGCTTCTGACCATTAAAAGTACATTATTTTAGAAATGAATAATGGTGTGCATTAGCTATTTTCTATTTCTGTTCTACGTGGAGGTACAGGTTGTGAACTTGCTGTGCCTCTTTTTGCTAATTAGCTCGCAACGCTATTTATCTTTATGTGAAAGCTTCTTCTCAGACATTCTTTTTGTTATCGAATGTCGAACGAGCAGCATTTTTCATTAATAATGCATGAAATGGACAACAAATGTACATTTCCAGATGTACGTTTCCAAATTCTAAATATGTCCCACATTGTATTTACCTTTTTTTTTTTTATCAGATGTTAATTATTAAAGTTTGAACTACATATTCAAGTAAAATTAAATTTTTAATATGTCATACCAAACAAATGTGAGAAGCTCAAGCATGTCAGTATGTCCCTGTTTGGGAGCATCTCAAGTTTTAGCTCTCTTGTGCCATTACAGTGTAACATTTTCATCATCATATTAGTCTTCTGTTCTGGACTGACCTGAAATGTGAGGCAAACAAACCCCAGATGTACGCTTGGGGTTTGATTGCCCTCATAACAATATAACCCCTTCTTTGCTCCCTTATAAGATTTTTAAAAAATATGCATGTGGGGTGTTATTCTACTAAGAGGATGTTGAAAATAAATCAGGGTTTTTTATTTTTAAAACAATATATAATTTGTGTGGATACAGTAAACATGGAAAAAAGGGAATCATAATTGAACAAACATATGCTAAAAATGGCAAAAAAGCTCAGATCACAAACAGGTGAAAATAGATTTTGTGTTGAAAGCATTTTCTTTCTGGAACCTTAGGGTAAGATGGAGCGGCAATGATGGAGCGGCTCTGCCTTACAGTGGCACTGTAAGGTCAGTGGCCAACCCGATGACGGAAGCACAGCCAACAGTTGAATACATGCGGCGCCACACTGCGTTTTTATACTCACACATGCGGTGGGGCATATCTAGCTGCTGGCCACATGCTGCAGCACCTGATCTGCCATTGGGTAAGTATGTGGCTCCGTGTGCCAGATGGCCAGTCTGGTCCTGGTGATGCTGCAATGGAGAACCCTGCGCAGAGCCTGCATCTACAGGTATTGCATGTGTGCAGCACATGCCCAGCCAGTTTGACTAATTTTTATAAAATACAAGCCACTTGGCAGCCCTAGCTTAGGGAGAACCGACAAAAAAAACCTGTGTCATAATGCAGACTTGGAGGATCCATCATATTTAGAAAATAACAGCAAGCTTGTAACATTAGACGATGGGATGCAAAATGTTACTTTTAACCTGGTATTTAACCATAAATATGATTTTAAGCCTTCTTACATGATAGATTATCTTTAAAAAAAAACATGGTACACAGCTGGAAATGTTTATTGTATATACTATTTAATATATCTACCTACACCTCGCTGTCGTGGTAAAAGAGCATTTTTGAAGGCCTAAGACAAGCTGTTTTTCGGTAAAGCTATTTCTTTAAAAGAATAAAAAACCTCTACATGTAGTAGATGAAGAGATTAGCATGCAGCACAAATAATAGGCCTTGGTGAGCACCATCAGCACTTTTTTAAAATACAAAGCAGGAAGGAGCTGCAGGGTGTTTTCAGTCATTCAATATCCACTTTATCTGATAACAAAATATACACAATGCACAATTTACCAAGGAGAAAAAAAAATGAGAACCCCCCCCCCAAGAAATTTTTTTTTTTAAAAAAGCATACACATGTAGCTGCGATGACTTTAATGTAAATATGTAAATAAGTACATATATAAATATCAATTGCATAACACAAGCAGTGTTGGATTCTATAACCGGTGACATGTTCAGTTGTGTGTATTGTAAATGTGTATATTTTCAGCTGAGATCTGTAAGAAAATAGATATAAAACTGGAAATACATTTTTTATACATAGTAATATCCAATATGTTGAAGAAAAGCGGTAGTAAACACAGTGACAGTGTAAAATAACATAATGCGACTATGTAAGACATATTTCATATCTCAAACATCTGTCAATAAATTCCAGGAAGTAACCCAATTTAAAACATAGAAAACACAAGCATACCTAGGTCAAAATACATTTTGGGAATTATACAAGAAATAGGATCACATTGAAAAAAAAAGTGAAGACCATAGGTTTAGTGGCTACTTCCCACCGTGAAATTATACACATGAAATAACAAACAACAATAAATGATATGAAAGATTTAGAAATATACCCTATATTGTATGCTTGCATTTATTACTACTTTGTACTAGAGGCTGGGTTGTTATTGATATTCCAAGCAAAGACCTTATTTCCTGTGTATTGTACCTTGAGATTTCTAAACATTTTTTCATGATCCCTGGTTAACTATGCACAAAGAGGCTCGAAACTTGAAATTAAATATTGGTCCAACTTAACAAATTCAAAATTTGCAGTCATGTTACCCGCAAACAATTGATTTTCCTCCACTTGGTAAAAGAAACACATAGTCAAATTTATTATACCTTTGACAAAGCTCTATTTATTTTCCATTTATTGGCACAAAGTAACAGTGTTTTATAAAAGAGTAAATCAATGACTCACTTTTGCAATTCCTTTCTTATAAACTACATCTCATTAACAGAAGTTACAACCTTTTGGTTGAGCTAAGAGTCAGATTTCATACAGTCCACCTGCTATTGATTAAACCAGATCTCATGGATATTTGCTTTCTTGGGGTCATGTAAGTGAACTGACACAATTAAACATATGCACATTATGTTTGTCAATGAGAACCAAAATAGCCTATGTTATGTGGATGCTGGTGTTAATGCGAAAACAATACCTCCAGCATTGACATAACATGGGCTACCTTTTCATTGACCATCCGTCAATGTTAGTGCTCATTGTTATCCACAAATGCATGGTCCTCTACAATTTATTTATTTATGCACTATGCTAGGCATATCCCTAGCACAAGTATATATATCAAAGGTTATTCTTAATCCAACTCAAGAGCAAATATGGTTGGCTATAAATTGTCAGTATGCACAAGCTACCAGAATCGTCTCCATTTTGGCACACAATGATAGCACCCTGTGACTCCGTGCAGAGCATTGGGGGTGCTCACTCAGCCCGCTCTCCAAACATTTATGTAACTTTTATCTCTATGTCATTCACGCTGGCCTGAAGATAAAGGGTAGAAAGAAATACAGATGTATCCAGTAGGAAGATGCAAGTGCAATCAAAAGGCCTGTTAAATGAAGGTTGGTGAGTTGCTGCCATGTTACCATGAAAATGTGTTCCTTTAGTTTGTTGAAGATGTGGAGGGTCTTTTTTTTCATGGCCACACTTGGATGGTGGACATGTATACCTCACTGGCAAGATGTTCTACAACTACACTGTCAGTCATTAATCAGTAAGAAAACAATGGATTCATTAACCTTTTGGGCCACAAAAGGTTAAGTACTGTAGATGGGTAAATCTAAAAGCAGGTAACGTGTTTCCTTTTCATCAAATTTTACAATTAAAGTATAGACCCAGCATGACCTTCCTGACATAATAGCTAAGGGCCAAATCCTGAAGTGAGTCAGCCCAGCATCTGTAATCTCCAGGGCAATTCCACAGTCTGTGTTCCTTATTCTAATTTGTTCTACTCTGCTATGGCATGCACCACTGAAACTGCAGGGTTCAGAGACTAAATTAATGCTTTAGAGCTCTAAACATGTTCTTATTAAGGATATTGAGATTTCTCTGCCTTTCCCTTACTGCATCAGAAATCCTGTCACACATCTGAAAAATCTTTTCAACCTTATTATCTTAATACTTTTATTTTAGACTGCACTTCCTTTCATACATAACTATGTTTTTCCCTTAGGCTGCTTGTCAGGACTGGGCTGGGAGTGTAAGGCAGGAGGTGCAGCTACACCAGAGGCAATAACACTAGATAGCAAAGTGAATAATCAGTCCAGAGACTCAATGTAGGCGGTACTGGATCACAACGAGTTAACAAGCCAAGATCATGGGAAGGATACAAACATGATAATCTGGGTACCAAACCAGAGTTCAAAAGCCAGGAGGTCAAATGGGGCCATGTAAGGTCAGTGAGCTGTAGCAATGAATACAAGGGGAATGGTGAGTGTACAGTGACACCACACCCTGGCAACATTCAAGCACAGAATGAAATGAGTACAGGGTTAATATAGGGCTGTAGTTTTAAGGCTCCTCCCTCTAGCTGCATGGTGCTACCTCCCACAGAGCAAGTTTGCTAGACATGCCCCTTCTCCACTACTACCAGCATCCCCACCAATGAGGACAAGCCCCCACCAGCTGCAGCGCAATCATGCCAATGAATTTAGACTTTGTCTCCCCTAGTGCCCCCCCCCAGGACAGCCAGGTCACTTACAGATGTAATGATTATAGCCCCCTGATAGTGGCACCCAGGGGGAACAACCACCCCAGGTATGCTACAGCACCATTTAGATCAAATGCTATATGTGAATGTAGTCTGTATAGTAAGAGGCAGAAATAGCTGTAGAAAGGGAGTGAAGTTTCTCCATACTACCTTAGCATGTGGGAAGTTCTTCTAGGCCTGATTAAATGTTCCGAAGAAGACCACAATCGTGCACCCATTGACCTAAGGTAGACCGGTACTGCAGCATGTAAGTACCAGCTTTAATAACATTATATGCTACTTTTTTATGTAGTGTGGTAAAGCTGGTAGTGTGCATTCTGTCGTATTGTATACATTCACAAAGATTTATTCTACATATGCATGAGTTCCCCAGATCCATTTCTCATTTTACCTTAAATAAGAGGTTTTAATATTTCCCTTTTCAAAGTGTTCTTCTAGGTATGAACATTAGACTGGACGACCTGTACCCAGACAGGGTACACCCGCCAAATCGTGCTTCCTTCTGCCGAGACACTAGTGGTTAACCCCTTCAGCACTGGACAAGACTAGCACTGGCAAGATGAAGCGGGACAGTAATCTAATGGAGCCGTGCTGGCTCTGTGGCTAGCCAGAGCTTAGCTACACAGTGCTAATATTGTCCTAAAACGAACAATACATTGTCATATCAGCCCATGACAATCATCAGACAGAACTAATGTTGAGGTGGAAAACATAAATTGAGTTCTTTTGGAACAGCACAGCTATTTATACACACAAACATAATTAGATCAGGAATATAATCCCATCACTACCAGACAGCCCGGTACCTCCATACAGTTCTATGCAAAAAAGGCTCTCAGTGAGAGAGACAAGGGAAACAGAGGAGTAGGTACTTACTGGATACAAATGTATCAACTTCAATCATAAATGAGGAGAAAGTAGAAATATCAGCCAGGAAAACAGTCAAAGCAGTTGTTTTCTTTATTTCTGAAAACACCGGCCATTTCGGCGTGAACAAACACCCTTATCAAGGTGAAGTTTCAGGCCAGGCCAGCGCTTCTGGCCATGTAGAGCCCCCATAGTTGGCTAGTCCATGAAAGTCTGGTTAGGGCAGACAAGAGGGTTTCCCAGTCATGGTGTGCCCCCGATGAACACATGGTGACAGACATAAAAGGGGATGGGGCAGGCAGGTAAGGAGTCACTCCATGAATCTGCCATGACTCCTTTCCAAAACTCAAACCTATCCCCTGTGTCCTCAGTCTCAGGGAGTTACAGTGACAACCATGTCCTGTATTAGTAATAATTAATTCATTCTTCAGCGACTAAGAAAAGTTATTGTCAAAATGCCAGAACCAGGCGCACACACCACAGGAGTTGTTCACACTGAGTAACCTACTGAAGAGTTGAGCCCTAAGGTAGTAGGCCAGGAACTTTGATGATCCCAATAGTGTGGAGGCTCAAATACAGGCAAATAATATAGGAATTTGGTATTAGATCGCAAAGCACTTACCAGCGGTCGGATACCTGTATATACAAGGTGCCAAATGTAGATGCACAGGGCAGGTAGCCCCAGGATGTCAGGTCAGGTACACCTGACAGGTAGTCAGACAATACCTGGTTCAGTATACTAAGCCAGTAGTCAGACATAACCAAGGTTGGTACACAGAGCAGGTAGTCAGGAGAGATGTGCATGGTAGACAGAAAAAATCAGCAAAACTGCTTGACAGAGTAGTGAAACAGGCCATCAGTCATAAATAGCTTTGAACATGCTCCACCCTGCCCTTCGTTGCACATCATGAGTGCGCCCCTAGTTCTCTGCACAGATGGTCCACCAGCCCGACATGGCTCCAATGCATGACACTTATAGTTGGGTTAGTAGCTGGTAACTTAAATCTGGTTTCCTTGGCGGTGAGTGTAATGTATGTTTCGGTAATTATTCCGAACTGGTACACAATGTCCGATTGGTAAGATCTCTAAGGGTAAGGATGATGTTGTCTGTGAACTGTCAGGATTTGTGGGGAATGTAGAATAAATGTCCCAAAGGAGGAGGGGGCTACAGAAGGAGGATGAGAGTGGTACCCGGATGATAGACTTGATGGTTGAGGCACCTGATTGTTTTACTTTTTTTATTTTGGTAGGCCAATACCGTGAAGGACTCTGCAAGAAATTGATTACAGCGGGTTGCCATCAAGGCATCAAGCTGGTTCTACCATAGAAGGATCTTCTGAAATGCATTGTGGGAGAGCATTAAGGACATTCTATCCCAAGTTGAAGAACTGTATGCAGAGCGTACTTAGAGTATTTGGCACACCTGGGACAGATCCTGTAAGTGGCACTCCCCCCAATATAAAGACATCTACAAAAAAATTATGGTGGCAAGAATATTTATTGCACCAATTTATAAACTGTATGTCACTGGAAACAACAAAATCTGAAAAAAATAAATTAATCACTTATAAATAAAATAGTAAGTTTAAATAAATACATTACTGAACATATAATACTGCTTTCTTTAATAACCCCCCCAAAAAAACACAGGTCCAAAGTGAACACTCAGTCTATTTTGCAAAGGGAAATGGATTTACATCCTTCGAGCCTTCATTTCTGCAAACTGATCAATGACCAAAGCTAATCTTCATTGCATTTTCATGTTTAAGTATGGCAAGATTTGTCAACCTTGTTTCACTCATGATGGAGCGAAAAAAATTTAGCAATTTTAAAAAACTTCTTTCACATGAAGCAATGGATATGCAGAGAGTCAAAAAGAATCTTAGACACAGTGACAAGTTTGGCAGAGATTCACAAAAATCACATTTCACAATGAACTGTAGGAACTCCGATGTCGTCCATTTCTTTGCTTCTTCAAAGCTGATCTTGGCAGCTTCCAAATGCCTCCGAAGGCATTCAATTTCCACATAGATGTCTTCATCTGAAAATTTGTCAAAAACCTCAGTCAATTTTGGAGTTTAATTCTGAAGATCCTTTTCTGTTGCAACAACCAAAGAGTTTGGCTGAATAATACCAAAGATTGAAAGGAATATTTCCATTGCCTTAGAACGAATTTTCAACTCCTGATGAAGCCTATCAAGGCGCTCAACATACCTCTTATTATTTCCTCTGGCAATGTGAAACCAGCAACTTTTGCCTTCTCGTCTGGCATTGTTTTCCTGAGCTTTACTCTCCCTCTTCTCTCCATAGAAATGTTCATTTCCTCAAACATTTTAGTTGCATAACAAATGGACCTCTCAACAATTTTATTTCTTTATCTGCAAGAAACAATTTCAGAGCTTGTAGCTTCACAACGGACTTTTCAGGAGTAATTCCCACTGTTTGTAAATACTTTTGTGTGATAATAGTTTCTTCCAGAACTTCACACCAGAAAGAAAGGTAACACAAAAATGAAAAATCACATACAGCAGCCAGCAACGTCTGACCTGATCCTCTTGTGTCCATATTTTCTTGGGGATTACACAGGATTACAAGGTCTGAAGTCAGCATTATAATGAACACTCCGTCTGGTCTAGGAAAGTCTTTTCACTCTCACTGCCTACATTCTCCATCAGCAGTTCCCAACGATGAGTGGAAACTGAAAAGAAGGAATACAGTCTCTGCAATGTTCCAAAAAAAGTCACACAGGAACAACACTTCCAAATAAGTGCACCCCCGCAAAGGTTCAGAGAATGGTTTGCACATGGCACAAGCAAAGCCTTTGGATTAATCGCTTTAATCTTTGCCTGAACACCACCATACATTCCTGCCATAGTTGCAACATTGTCGTATCCTTGACCACGGCAAAGGCTTATGTCCATTCCATCTTTCTCCAGATATTTTAGGATATTTTCTGTGAGGTCAGCAGCAGTTTTTCCAGCAATAGGAAACCCAAGAAAGATTCCTTTACTTCAACATGGTCACCTTCAATGTGGACATATCTAATCAGCTCACACATCTCATCAGTGTGTGACACATCGGGGGTGCTGCCAAAAAGAATCTCAAAGTACTTTGCTTTCTTGATGTCCGCCACTATTTTCTCTCTCACGTGATTCCCCAGAAGCAAATGAATTTGTTCAGAATTTTTGGATAAAAATAGAAGCACATTCTCTTCCCAAATGCAATAGAATGTTATGAAATGTTCCTTTAAACCTGGATCATAATTTGAGAGCAATTCTACCAAAGTTTCCTTTGTTTGCTGATGCCATGGTTTCTCTATGACCACAAAAATGTATATTCTGGTGAGCCAGAAACAAAGTTGCATCCAAGAGGCGATGCAAAATATCCCTCTATGCCTTTTTCAATTTGTCCACAGTTGTTTGATGGACTTGATCAAGGAATTTTTGTAGCTTCAATCCTGCTCTCAAGGTCTTCCATTTCTCCAAGCATGTAAGATGCAGTTCAGAAGCCTCATGATCAGGCACCCTTGGGTTCAGCTTCCACCACACTTGAAACCTAGTGAAAAAAGTTCTGGTTGTGTCTTCATCAAGAGCAGTCTGCAGCAAAAACAAAACAAACTTTCTTTTGAAGGAGAGTACACTATCCACGTTCTAAGAACTTTCTCACCATTTGGCAGAGCCTTATAGAACCATGCTGTGGTCAGCTGTCGACTCGTCCCTTTTGATTTCTCTCCTTGCCTTTGAACTACACTGAAAGGCCCATCCCTATTTTGGAAAGGTTCACTTCCCCTCTTAATGAGGTCCACTCTTAAGTCATCTGAGACTGGCCAAGCAGCAACATCAGAATCGACTTCTTAATTTGTCTTTGAAACCCACTTGGTTGATTTCTCTTCATACTGGGGTTTTCTGAAAAAAATCAAAATGTATTTCTGTTGTAAGGTCAGTCAAGAGGATGTGTCCTATGTTTCTCCCACATATATTCATTTTAACTGATAAAGTTTCTAAGAAGACCTAACAAGTGAGTGACAAAAATTATAAATGAAGTACTGCAGCAGCTAAAAACATTGATGGTGGTGCAGCATAACTGCTATCATTATATACTGCGGCAGACATTGGCAGTGGTACAGCATTACTACTATCACTATAACTGATCCAGATATTGACGGTGGTACAGCATAACTGCTATTATTATATACTGAGGCAGACATTGACAGTTGTACAACATAACTGCTATCATAATATACTAAGGCAGACATTGACAGTGGTACAGCATTACTACTATAACTATAACTGATCCAGATATTGATGGTGGTACAGCATAACTTGCTATTATTATATACTGAGGCAGACATAGAAAGTGGTACAGCATAACTGCTATCATAATAAACTGAGGCATACATTGAAGGTGGTACAGCATAACCACTATCATTATATACTGTGGCAGACATTAACAGTGGAACTGCATAGCTACTACCACTATACACTAAGCTAGATATTGACGGTGATACGGCATAACTGTTATCATTATATACTGAGGCACACACTGACGGTGGTACAGCATAACTGCTATCATTATATACTGAGGCACGCACTGACGGTGCTACAGCATAACTGTTATCATTATATACAGAGGCACACATTGCCGGTGTACAACACAACTGCTACTATTATATACTGAGGCAGATATTGACGGTGGTGCAGTATAATCCCTATCACTATATACAAAGCTAAACATTGATGTGGTGTAGGCCTAGCACTTCAGTGTCTGGCTTAGTATATAGTGATAGGTGTTATGCTGCATTATTGTAAAAGTCTAGCTCGATGTAAGCTCTCTTCTCCTTATGTGTCAGTTTGTTACTTCATTTTTAATTTTTCTGACTGATTGTAACAGCGCTACACGCATTCATATGATGTTGTTGCGTCTACCTGGTCCAGGAGAGGGGGAATACTATGCAGGGTGGCCGAACCATGCACTGTTTACTATCTAGCAGAGAGATGGGAACTCGTGTGCGCGCCGCACTCGACGGGACGGCAGCAGACTATGCGGCTGGAGGACGTGTCGAGCAGCGGGTACACGGCTACCCGCTGCAAAGGTAAGAGCTGTTCGTGACAAATGTAATGTCTGGCACAGTATATAGGTATTTTATGCACTCTTGTACATAATAATTCCTGTTTACTTGAATCCTTCTTCGTTGTTCTATTTGAGAATGAAGTCTGGGGGAATGTGACATCTCATATTTGACACACAAACCTGAGAGATCCAAGTAAAAGCACTGAATGTAGTGAGCTGTATTCAGCTCAAGAAAGTGTGCAATCCATCATTTAAATATGCTTATTCCTGATAAAGACAATATTGCACTATGCACTTTTTTTGGTTTTTCTCCTTCTAAGGTTCTGATCCTTTATGAAGAAGAACTGATCATACTACACAAGTTGAGATTCAAAGAGTGTTTTTAATGTTGGTCATTTTTTTTTTAGAGCACATCTTATCTCTCTAAGAAGGCTTCCAACTTTGTGGCAACAGTTTAGGGATGGCCTTTTTTCTATTCCAGCAAGGTATGTAAAGAGAATGTTGGATGAGTTTGTTGTGGAAGAACTTGACTACCACAGAGCCCTGACTTCAACCCCATTGAACACCTTTGGGATGAACTGGAGCGGAGATTACAAGCCAGGTCTTCTTATCTGACATCACTGTCTGGCCTCACAAATGCTCTACTGGAAGAATGGGCAAACATTCCCACAGAAATACTCCAAAATCTTCTGGAAAGCTGCACAGGGAGCACAAAGTACATATTAATTTCTATACAGTACACTGTGTGTGTAATGGCCTGGTGTCCCAATATTTTGGTATATCTGAAAAATGTCCTGTGGTATAGGTGACCATGTTTTGGTGAGGTTAATTTTCAACAATGTTGCCTATGTCTTCGTTAAAAAATATTTTCCCTAGTCCAAGTCGTTGCTGCTTAAGTGTAGATGTTGCAGGTTGAAGTAAGAGTATCGGTAATGCTTGGGTAATGTTTCATCAAAGGAGGGATGGTTTTGTTAGGATGCGTAAGAGTAAGGAATAGGATGATGTCTCCAAATTTAGTTTGTAGGTTGTGATGGTAATTGAATTGCCTTTCTCAGCCCGTGGTTCCTGATTTTCCTTGCAAGCGGTTCAAGGGCTTAGGACACATATTAAGGGTAAAAAGGCACAGCCCTGTCAAGTCCTATTACAGATTAGGAAGCAGAACTCGAAATAAAACACTCTTGCTCAAGAAGAGTGTTAGAGAGCAGATATAACAGTGATAAAAGAGTGGGGGTAATGGAAGACTTAAGTGTGGATATCATATGGATTTCCAGTTAAGCAATCAAAAGCCTTCTAGGCATGCAGGGAGAGGAGGAGTAAGTTTAAGTGAGATAGGTTTGCAATAGAAATTATATCTATAATGTGTGTGGTGTTGCTGTGGGCCTGTATATTTGGCATAAATCTCACTTGGTTCTGGTTAATGAGCGCTGGGAGTAGGGGGTTTAGTCTATTTGCTGATGAGGATTGGGACTTGGTCGGACCACATAATTGGCCCTATTGTGGATTCAAGAATATGTTGGAGGAATATACTATCCTTTAAAAAGAGATCAAGTATAGATGTTGCGGACAGCCGATTGAAAGCTGTAGTCTTTTTCAGTTAGGTGTTGGGTTCTCCAGACATCATGAACATCAAGTTCTAGTAGTAGCATTTGGAGCTTTGAGGGTTGGTGTGAGTCAATTGCTATATGGGTGTTGAAGTCACCACAGATCATGATTTTCCCAGTTCTCATAGCAGCCTTTTTCTCTAAGCTCTTTCTCAGGAAGGACAGCTGTGCTGAATTGGCTAGTGTAATAGGTTTGCAGTTGAGGGAGCCTGGAAATCATTAATAGGCTGCCTTCAGCAGCTGAATTTTTCTTTTGTAGCTCAAATGTGCAGTCCTTGCTTATTAAAATGGAAACTCCCTTGGTTTGTTGTCAGTCAACAAACCAAGTATAGCTTTATTCCTGGGGAAATTGCTTTTCCAAAGCAGGCAAATGTGACCTTGGATTTCACTGCCTCTTGTAGTGCCAGCCTCCTTTTATGAGGTGAGTTTGACCCCTTGACATTGAGCGATAGACTGGATATAGCCACGAGAATGTGGCAGTGTTTCATGCTAGCCAAAATATGCAGATCAAGTGGGTATGCAAAAGTGGGATTATGGACAAAATTGGCCATACTTTCTTAATAAGGCCCTTGACTCTCTTAGGAGCAAGACTCATAAGTCTTAGGGTTTGATATGTTCCACCGAGGGTTTGGACCTGAAGTCTGCATTCCGCTTGCCGGCATCTGAAGATATCATTGTTTATGTACGTCAGTACCTTCTTCCAGGGAGTTGATCATTTTTGTTGTACCATTCTTTTGTATCAGAAGAAGCTTCTTTGAAGTCTTTCTGAAGTGTAGTTTTATCCTAGGGCTCTGAGTATGTAACCAGAAAGAAATATCATTTGTGGGAATATTTTTAGATATCAGAAAGAAGAATCGCATGAACTGGTTTGTCGGGCCCAGATGCATCTTATTTTCGAATGTGTCGAAGATAAGAACGTGATGTGTGAAGAGTAGGTGTAGAGATAGAACAGGAAAAAATACAGAAAATACTATTTGCAAAGGTTTAAGTATTAGTTATGAAAGTTTTTGTTTTTACATCAGAAAAAAACAGGCAAACGAGATGGGACAAATGGTTCTGTGGTCAAATTCCATGTTCTTATGAGATGACACAGCGTTATCTACTCCCAAAGCCTGTGCCTGCCAGGACAGCGGTCACTCATTCACTATAATCTTAGTACAATATCACAATAATTTAGAGACATCCAATTAGGCAGAAATGAGCTTACAGTAGTTGCTAATACTAAAATTGGAACTATTATATAATATCGTTAGTTAATGTTTCTTAGATAAGACAAAAAGGCATTGACGTTTAAAAAAAAAATAGGTTCATCAAGGGAGTTGCTTCGTAAGATACACAATTTCCCCAGTGATTAAGACTGTTGTGATATGGCAATTTATTATTATTGCATTTCACAAAATAACTGTGATAGAAAGATACAGCTACTGGCAGTGTTACATTTCCTGTGTACACAATCTCATATTGCATTGGCTCATCCCCAGAATAGAAAGTCCAAGTACAGTCCAAGTAGGTGGGCAAACCGCCATCCAAACAGATGGATAAGCATGTTATCAACCAAAGCAACATAGATGAATGGTACTTCTGAGCCTTTCCCAGACAGATGTGTTCCCTGATATGTCTCCCACTGGTTTGTGGAATATGCCACTTCTAATCTCTTGTTTGTATGTTAGTAAAATCATTACAAAAATAATGAAAACAGTGTTTGGCTCTCGTAAAAGTTTTTGAATTACTGGGCAGGTGGCCATTGTTTCAAAATATCCATTATTAACTCCTTCCAATCACTGATTTTCATTTATTAATCTATATAGGAAAAAGCATTTATCCTGCGTTTCAAACAATAAAAAATATTCAAAGATATGTTGCATTACATTTTAGATTTAGTCTTTCCAAAGCTTTAGCTTTTTGGAAAATTATGATTATTGCCCTTTTTGTAAACCTTTTGCACAATTATTATAATAAACTATGATCCTCATTGAAAAACTACTTATCCAAGGATTTAGGTAAGTATTATTGCAGAACATGGCCTTTGGTCATGTTGGTTATATACCCAACTGTCGGTTCCACTTCTGTGTAATTATAGAATTATAAATTGGTGCTCTGCAAATGAGAAATGGATGATAAATGTAGGGGCTATTGCCTACATATTATATGTCTTTCCCCAACCACATTGTATTGTTTTTTCTATTTTAAACATGATTAGCTTTGATTGTGTACACTAATATGCCTGTATCAGTGATGGTTTGATAAAATAAATAAATTAATGAATACTTTTTAATAATAATCCTAAGCAAAATCTGGAACTTGTTATTATACCTTACTTATACATTTGTTCTTTCACTGTTTAAAGTGGAGAATAGTGTTATTTATGTGTAGAGTTACTTATTCAGACATTTCTATATAAATCTAGTGGTTCACAAAAAGAACTAATCTTGTGTTTTAATACATCTTTAATTCAAACAGGAAATAACAATACAGCTTTCTTCATGGGTTTTAGGAAGAAGAAATGCTTAATGGAAGGACCTTTTAAAATGAACATTCCAAATTCAAACATTAGAATGGTGACTCATCCACATTATCGCCACTGCTACTAATTCAGTGTATTGTATACATTCTGCTATTAATTACTTCACCTGAAGTTCCTTTTCATTGAAGCAGTTTGTCTCAAAATCTGATTCCAATTTGTATTATGCTTGATATGCAGCTTTGAATCCAAATCAGTGCATTGACCTAGCAAGTTTTGGTGCTGAGTCATTGGTTACAATTAGTGAAAGGAGCTTATCTAACAAAGATTGCTTTCATAGGAGAATATCCAGAGGTGCCAGACTGCAAGCATCTGTTTGGGGATGTCAATGGAATTATTACATATCAAGTTCTGGATGAGAAATTATGAGATTTTTATTACACTTGTATTAGAACAATGCCCTTATTATTGTTATATTTTTTTTTAAAGTGAGGGAATGTTGTCCGGTCATTAAACAAAATCATGTCATCAACTATGTTTTATAAAATCACTGCTAGGTAAATTGGTTTCACCTTCTCCAATCTACCGGTTTATCTGTAAAGCCCTTGTATAATACTTAATTAGGTTTCTGCATTTGGTGGACATATACTGGCCATCAGAGATATCCTTTGTAACAGGCCCAGTTGCTAGCCAACACAGCCTACATAGTATCATTACCTGGTGCCAATTGTCCATCTGTGGTGGAACGTCAGGATATGATGTCATATCCCTGCACTCAACGCAGAGTATGTAATAGGAGAAGTAGGTTGTGAGGACTGCAAATGCACTGGGTCAGGCCTAGGACATCCCTCAAGCAAAATACATCACTGACAGTGGGTACGTTGTCATTGCACATGCAAAGGAACTAACTTTTATGAAGAAAAGAAACATACTGTTTTGTGACTGGTTTTATTCATTCTTTAATTATTTTTTCTTGAGACTTTAATAGAATTCTAACATTCCTGTACATTGTCTGTGACTGGGCATCTCTGTTAGAAACACATTGCAAAGCCTATCCCCTTTGTTGATGCTGGCACCCTAGCCTAATAGACATCTGTGTAAATAACATTTATGGGGCCCCACTTGGTTAATTATTGAAGTAATACAATATAAATGATGTAAAGAAGCAGCCGATGATTGAATCGCTGATTCAGTGAAATACTGCCTAGATAACAAAAAAAGCAGGCAAACAATTGCCGAACCCCAAGGTAGGGGGACTATGAAAAAGTGATCTAGTGTAAAGCAATCCCAAATATATATGCATAGGATAGGTGCTTTAAATAGTATTTGACAATTGTGTGCTGACTACTTGCTTTGTTTCTTCAGTTCCCGAAGGGAAAAAAATACCCTCTTTTTTTATACTTTTCTCTTTCTTAAAATTATTTTACTTTATTCAGTGCATATAATTTTTGTTATAGCCTAACATAGTAAATGCAACTACCACAACATTTCTTTTATCTCTTAAGATCATTAGTTTTAGCTATGCAGTGGGAACTATCCACTTCCTTATTGCTGGAAGCTGCTTCAGTTGTAATGGCTCCCTGTGCATCGCTCAGCCTTTCTAGAAGCTGCTTGTTCTCCCTGCAGAGAACTTTATCTTGCATTGTCTGCAGGTTGTGTACACGCAAGGCAGAAGTCTTTAAAATCTCAATCCCCCTCCCTTTTCACCAGAGCTAATAACTATATGCGATGCTTCTGTCAATTGTTTAATAGATTTGTTTGCTTGTATTGTATCTAGCATTCAGCAGCCTGTCATGATTCAAACATTTGCCATTTGATTCTCAATGCTATTGAGTGTATTGATTATTGATATATTGAAGATTAGATGTGCAATTCTAAATGTTTATAAATTCCACCAGCATGCATATATAGACATTCAATATTATACCATGCAACTAATATGGTGGGCAATAAATGTACAGGAAAATGAAGAATCTTTGTTTCTTCGTGTTCATCTTCATAAATACCGGTATCTCCTAGCTAATCTACTTGGTCCCTTCTCCCTATACAAGTCACTACCTCTAGCCTACCTTAGACTTCATAGTATAGCAGGGGTTAACTGGAATCCATGGGATCATGCCAGGAGTTACAGTCTGAGACAACAGCTCTGAGCAACATGACCTAGGAGGAATGGGGATTTTAGCCCCCTGGCAAAGGGCAGGACAAGGTACACCTCAGAGCAACTTGGCCTGGGGAGAACAATGGCTTTGGCGCCAGGAGTTAAAGGTCCATAAGAGCGACTCTATTGGTTGCCGGCTAGGGGCCCATCTGGCATCAGCCAATGAAGAGCTGCTACCCTTTATTGGTTGATGCTAGAGGAGCTCCCTGCCTGCAACTAATAGAGTTGCTCTTACAGACCCTTATAATTTAAATCCTGGCACCAAAGTCATTGGTCTCCCCAGGACAAGTTGAAATTTCTGAAACCACTTATGTTACCAATTTATAAGCTTAGCACATACATCTTACCTCTGCAATTCCACCAGCATGCATATATGACATTCAATATCATACCACCAGGGCCAGTCTGTTACAAGGCTGAAATAAAGAAAAAACCAAAAATCTCACGTGTGATATAACAAATGAATACTAACACTTCTCTGCTGTTTGGTTACAAGGCTGCCCTGATGACATAAGTGCAGCCAACAGCTGGCTATGCATGGCCGCACACAGCATTTTCATCCTAACATAGCCTACCACCGGTCATATTTAGTCACTGTCCGCACATCATAGTGTGTGGCGCGGTCGGCCAGTGGCACACTGCAGTGACTTATCCTATTGATTAAAATAACATGAACATTTTTAATGTTGTGGGTGACTATTCTCCACCCATTGATCTACCCAGGAGAAGTTGCTCTGAGGTGTACCTTGCCCTCCCCTTTGTCAGGGGGACTAAAATCCCTGTTACTCCCAGACCAAGTTGCTCAGAGTGGGAGTCTAAGACTACCGCTCTGAGTAGCTTGGCCTGGGAGGAACGGGGCTCTCCCCGTTTCATAGGCTCTCCCCTGCATCTGACTTAATACTTGTTCTGTCAGATCAACCAATTTCAATGTATTCTACATATCCATGTGCAAACTGATAGCTTGGTGCTGTACTTTAATTCTTTATGGCAATTATAGTGGTGATGTGAACATTTTGGAAGAAGGTTTCTATGTACTCGCTATACCCCTAATATATAATAAAGGATTAGGGTGTATATCTATATCTTTATATATCTTTGTATAACTCTATTTCTAAATATATAGGATGCACCTGAAGAAATGCTGAAATGCATGAGTAAACAAATATAATTTGTAGGCTTCTGGCAGTATTTGATGAGCATATTTTATCATCTTTAGAGAAATACAGAAATAACCTTTCATATTCCCTATACAGGAACATCATATTTCCTTTTTTTCAAGTAAACTATTAAACAGAGACATTTATCAACACATTATAAGCCAGACAGCATGAAATAGCATCTGGAAAAATCACACAAACTGAAAATATAACCCTTGTCCAAGCTTTCAAACAAATCTAAATATTTCAAGAGTTAACAAGACTCATTTTATCATTCAGACATGGTGTCTACTCAGTTCATTTATTAATTCAAAAAGTGTAAGTAGTAGTTGGAATATGACATTTTTATTACAACATAATTAATGACAACTAGAAAATAAATTTAATAGTGTACTCATTATCAGATTTCTTGTTTCCCCGAAGACAGGTCTATTTACCGAACAGCCAATGTATGCAATTTGACATTTGATGTGAGTTTACAGTTTACAGAAGATGTGAGTTTGCTGGACTTACAACTTTTGTCCAGTATTAACAGTTGTATCACCATTATCTTGAAGGACCGCCAAAATTTCTGTGAAGGATTGTGACCAAACAGCTTTTTGCATCAATCAAACAGAGATTGTTTTAACAGGCCTCAGAACAGGTTATTAGGCAGACAACATCAAAACAGCAAAGCAATAGGAGAACTGAAGACCCAGCTAAACCCTCTCATCTATCCTGTCCGGGGTCTTAGTGCATCTCTTCAAACAGGACACCTCTCTGCTGCAGAGATGGATCAGAGTATGCAGAAGAGTAACTCCAGCACAGAACCCACATTAGAATGGGTTCCCTCAACCCAGCGCTGCAAGGTACCACTTACTATCATTTTTAAAACGAGTAATGCTTGGACATCCCAAGCAGGTGCACTTTTAATACCCCAGGGATTATAAAAATGTTTCCCAGAATTGTGCGTATAGACTTTTAATCTTTCTATGTGTCATGTTGCCCACTTGTTAAATTTAATGTTACTGATGTAATTCATTGATACTTAAACTGTGGTCCGGTTCCACCAGTATACTTTAATGTGGGCCTCAAGATGATCCAGGAAACATGAAACACAGTTGATATATTGTGTAACAGGGCTGATTGTTTAAAGCAACTGGTACCAGATCACCCAGTTTTGGATGTTACACAGCTTTGCATTAGTTTAAGTTCCCTATTTGCTCCCAGATGTCCCGTGCAGGGTAAGGTCTGATACCTGCTCTATATTTATACTGATGCACTAGACATGCAGTTTATGCCAGACTGCCACTGGGTTGTATGCAAAAATAAGAGCTTCGACAACCCGGCATGACCCTGCTTAAAATCAACTCTGTATTGATAATGTGCGCTCACAAAAGATTGAAAAGTAGGGCAGGGGAAGTTCCTTATCCAGTGGTTAAAAATTTATATTCATTCCGACACAGAGTAGAAAAGTCGCACCTGATGTGTTTCACTGTAGCTTTATCCTGTTTTGTTATTATCACTATGTATATAGTTCCTTTGGAGACTGAATCTAGTCAGCTTGGGGCCCTGTCATGAGCTGCCAGACCGTAACTCTACCAATCTCTCATATAGCAGAAGCCCATGTGTCATGGAGCAAGTAGCTTGGGAATAAGGCTTTACATGAACACGCAGTAAAGAATGACTTCTATGTTTTAGAATAAAACAAAAAAGGACCGTATAATAATATTACTTGGTTGAACATAAACAACGTAAAATACAGCTAGTGTTGATAAATTGTAACAAAATGTTCAGGTCTATAACTTTCACAAATACATTCTTTATAATAACAAAGATAAAAACTTGTAATACAATTTATGGATATAAAAATAAATCAGCCATACTTAAAGTACAAATTTCCAAAATTGTAGATCAAAGGGGATCAGCTTTATATATTTTTAATTGCTATCATATTTAATGTTTTTATTTTGTTCTTGTTTAAATGATATAAAATAATTATGTGCACAGTTAGGCTTAGGCTGTTATTCTCTGTTCCACTATTATTTATGCTTTTTTGTACAGCAATTACACAATATATTATTGTTGGCAGGTTACACAATGATTCTGAAAAATGACATGCTCATTTTTTTCTACCCTTGACTCATGAGTTTTGACAAACCTAGTGTGGAGCTATAAGGTTTATTGATCAACATTTCTATTTACGTTGTTTAATGGAACTTTCCACCAGATTAATCAGATAAATAACAGCAATGTATCCATCAAGCAAATGCATCTGATGCTTCCATAGCAACATCAATTATCCACCAACTAATTAAATCTAAGAAAACATTTTCTATGTGGATTATTCACTGAGAACAATTATCACCCCAAACATACTTAACATGAATACATGTGTCTTGCCTTTTCTTGTAAAAGATAATTAATGCATTTATTCAGTATAACTATTTCAGACATGTGCAAATTGACGAAAAAAATATTCAGACAATTCTTGGCCCATTTGTTTTTGGAAAACAATTTCTGTTTCCTGACCATTCTTTCGGACGAAAATCTGGGGGCATTGTAAATTCTGAAACATTTGTTGTCCGGCGCCCACATTTCCTCTCACACTTTCTCAGACTCTCTCACACTCTCATTTCCATTCACTTACTTTTCTTTATGCTATCTGAATGTCTCCCTATCTTCTCTGCCGACAACTTCTGCTTCTGTGACTTGCAGCTCTGCTTCCGTCTCTTGCATCTTCTTGTTCTGCATCTTCTTGTTCTCCTCTCTTCTAACTTCTCATTTTCTCTCGTCTTTCTTCTCGTTATCTCTTTTCTGTTGTCTCTCTTCTTTCTTGGTCTGAATCTCTGCGGACATATACTGTTGGCAAACTTCGGCCGAAATTGCGGAGCTTCCGACGTCCTTTCCCCGATGCTGCAATCGTTGATTGTCTTTTAAGCCCAAGCAGCGCATTCTAAGCACTAAAATCAGCACTGTATCTTCCCAAAAATCCTGGCACGGAAAGAGTTAAAATACTAGCATTTGAAATACCCAACAAATCTATGCATTGGTGGTATCACTGTACTCAAGAAATGAACACATATTGGTGTGTTGTTAGGCAGCAACATGTAGCAGATTTTGTAAATTCATACCTAAAGTACAACGTGTATGGAAAAAAAACACAAAATGGACTACTGCAACAAACTTTCCCAAAGGGTGGTAGTAGAATAAGTGCATGGAAAAAGTTAAAATACTAGCATTTGAAATATTTGTTTTCAAAAATATATGGTTTTTGAATAAATTAAAATGGGTAAATTGAATTGGCCAGCATCAAAGATGTCAAACAGGACATGGGGGCAGTATGACTAGATGTGTAAATTTCAGTTTGCGTTGGTGGTATCACTGTACTCAGGAGATATGAACACATATTGTGGTGTTGTTTGACAGTGATATATTCCAGGAGCTGTACATTTATATCTGAAGTCTAGTGTGTGTTTGTGGGGGGGGGGGGGTAATAACACCATCTTTGATAAATGGTGGCAGTAGAATTAGTGCATGGAAGGGGTGTCTAATTTTCAAACATATATGGCTTGATGGGGGTAAATTGAACTGACTGGCTTCAAAGATGTCCCAAATAGGACAAGGGCACAGTATGATTTGATTTGAAAAAATTAAAAAATTGCAATATGCCACTTGTACTTATTGCCCTATAACTTCCAAAACCAGGACAAATATAGAATATATTTAGCAATTTTTTTTCATTAGCTTTTGTAGATGAGTAAAATATTTTTTTAAATTAAAGTCAATATTTACATATTTTATTATTTTTATAGTTAAACAATCTGATCAAAATAATGATATCTAAAGCCCTTCTTGTCCTGAAAAAAACAATAAACAATTTGTGGGTACATTAAATAAGAGAAAAGAAAATGACTGCTCTTTCCTTGAGGGGATAAAGGATATTCATAATAAAGAAGTTAGATGGCGACACATACATGACATATGATTTTCTGTGGTCAAATGGTTCAACTTGGTTTTTTTCAGACATTCTGTACCTCCGGAGACAAGCCTTTCCTTTAAACTAATCTAAAAATATAAAGTTAAAATAAAGCTAATCAAATAATGCAAAGTTAAGACACCTGTCATATAACTAATTATACAAAGTAAATATAGAAATGCTTCTCTGTATTTTTGCCAAATCCCCCTACATTAGCGCCAACCTGCAAAACCTGAAAACCAATTAAGAGGGTTAACCATACTCAGATCAAACCAAGGCATTTCTGTCTGATTTTGGAGGAACTGATTATCGACAGATCCCTAGATTGTAAATGATGAGAAGGTACATGTGTATGAGTCAGTATACCACTCAAGGGGTAAAAACCCTACCCACAGTGCAAACTTCATATGATGTCTTAGGTTGCCACTTATACACTTTTTTGCCATACAAATAATAAAAATCGTTGGGAAGTATATTTGGTGTAATATAAAGTGGGAAAAGCAATGGCCTTAATTGTATGTACTAGTGTCACATCCGGCATCGAATACCCCCTTAAAGTGGAAAAGGGTTGAGACCCGTTATAAATGGGAAATGATAGAGTTGTGTTTTTTTTTTTCTGCTAATACATTAAAACAGCTTGTGTCGAACAATTGAGTCAGGTGATCTGAGCCATTATTGCTGACCATCTTTTACAGCTATATGAAGATCTTTTCATTTCCACAAACCCAATTTCTGTATAACACTTTCAAAAGGCAATTTTTCAAAGTCTTGATGTGTACTTGTGGAGGAATCTTTAAAAAAACACAAATTCAATTTGTTGATATACAGGAAAAAGGAATTCAACCCTTTGGATGGAAAAATATTAGCATATTTTAGCAAAACTATGATACCAAAGTCTAATTCTGAAACCAATTTGGGTAGAGTATATACAATATACAAAATTAAATTAATCTAATAATTCAAAGTCTATTTTAAAGGTGAAATTCTCACTGCAAAAGTTGCATAAAGCTGCATAAATAATCAATAATGCATAAGGGAACACTGGTCATAGGCATAAATGTGGAAACTCTTTCCATCAACTGGATCTTTCCATCAATTGTTAAGTGATACCTTTACATTGTTTTGTTTTTTTATATCGGCAATGTTTTTCACCCGCCTCTTGTCATGTAATTTTTCTTTGCCATCATCATCCTATTCGTTTAACAATAATATTTTTGATATTTATATTTAACTTACATTTGATTTTGCTTCAACTACAGTAGAAAATTATGCATTGATTTTGTAATCCAATAGAAAATTATGGTTATTTCAAATACAAAAGAGAACTTTGCACATTTTTATTCTCTGGGTATAAAGTTTGATGTCAGAAAATGTGATCTGTTTCTGCTTCGCTCAAATCCACCTGCAGCAGACACACTTTTCAATCTTCAGGGAGACAATGAAACTAGTGAACTAATTAAGCAGAGAGAATGATGAATAGTATTCTAGAAAGATCTGACAACCATTTCTACAAAGTCATTTTTATTAAAGCTTTAAACGAAAGTGTCGAGGAGATGTTATCTGATGTGAGCTGGACTTGTGGACACGTTAAGGTATTTTGAGGGAATATGAAGAAAATGAAAATTTCGACTGACACTAGGTTTCAACTGTATGTTTAATTATATATAAATGTTTTATTCTATTTTAAATGTATTAAAAAAAATTTTAAAGAGGCAGTAATGTATCGCAGTTAAGGAAGTAAATAGCAGGGTGGTGGATGTTTTTAATTTTATTGTGTAATGTAACGGTAGGCATATATTTAATTCCAAATGAGTCAGTTCCACCTTTTTCTGACTCAAGATTTTCATAAATATAAACATACCTGGGAATTCCATTGCAGGGCGCGCCACCTGGTGGCCGGACCCACTGATGTTGGTGAGCGGTCCTGCTGAGGTCACGGGTGGTCCTGCTGAGGTCAGTATGAAAATTGGTATGAATTTCAATTTTAACAAAATTTGCCAATTTCATCAATTCGTACAAATCTCTTAAAACGAGGAGAGACTACCAACAAAACAAATTAAAATGAAGCAAAGAGCTCTGAATTTTCGTTTGAACTTTGTTGTTTTTTCACTCAATTACTATCTCATGTTCTTTCACACTCTCACTCATGTTCTCTCACAAGCTTTCTGAATGTTTCCATACCTTCTTTGCTGACCGCTTCCATGTCCCTGTCTTCTTGCCACGTAGCTCGACTTCTTCTTTTGCATCTTCTTGTTCTTCTGTCTCTTTTCTTCATCCGCTGCTCCAAAAGGTCTTCTTTGTCTGCTTCTTTGTGGACAATTAGATATGGCCTACTAGTGATCTTCTGCAAACCCTCTCCCGCGACTGACGGAATGGAGGCGAGGCTGTCATTGTGACTCCGCTCTGTTGCGGAAGTCCACAGAGAGATCAGAATAATGCAGATAAATTAGTACAAAAAGAGAGTTAGAGAAACGATTCTCTTTCTCAGCGAATCAATCTTCATTATTCTGGCCTCCCGTAAACATTAGGAAAAATGCGGAGCCTCCAGACACACCCCCTCCCTTGTTCCTCCAATCAGGGGAGAGCGCATGCCCACGTCAATGCTTATTATAGGTTACAGGCTAAATACTAACAGAGTAATGAGTAAACAAATGGTGCCAGCGTTAAGTCTACTATACATCTAGGAGATCTGATGCAAGAATGAGAACAGAAAGCGAAATTAAACTTTTTACTGCCAAAAACTGAAACACTGAACTGCTAAGTAATTAAAGACAACCTGTCACATTCTAGAATATCACCAGTCCTAATTATTCTAAATTGTGTTTTATTACCTGTGTAGGGTCGATAGTGCTCAAAGTAGCCATTTCCAGTGTGGTAAGTTGTAAAGGCAAGCCTAGTATTTTATAGAAAAAACGTGTTCTTCCAGGGTTTTTTATTGAGGGACATTGCCAGAAATAATGGTAAAAATATCCTTGGAGGGTTGATATTTTATGCAGTTTGAAACAGCTTTATGCCCCATCACAAAATACATTGAAGGAAGAAGTATGCATAATGTGTTGTTTGACGTAGCATGGTTCTGTAAACGGCTGCCAGGGTAGTTTTATAAGATGCAAATGTCACAGCATCAACATCATCGGTGTGGCATGTGTTGGATCTACTGTTGAGCCCCCTCTTTCCAAGTAGGTAAGCAGTCTATGTGTTGCATCAGTCTGTATAGTGTTGCTGTAAAGCATGATTGCAAACCAAATCTTTTGCATATAACCTAATCCAAGCGGTTATCCCAATCTTTGGAATTAAAAAGTTGGGTCTGGGAAATAGCATAGCTTCTGACTGGAAGGTTGTAAATAAAGAGATGGATAAATCAGTGTATTTGGCTTTAAGGAGCTGCGGGACTTTTGATACAGTCTCCTTCCGCTTGCCATGTAACCCATAATATGTCCCCTCGTTACAGGCTTTGATGATTCCATAAAGAGGTTAATGTTATCTACATGTTCGATAGTATCTTCCACGTAGTTATTCCTTCCCCACTCTAGAAAGGACCTGAAAGCCTCTGACTGATATAATGCAGCTGGGAATCTACAATTATTTTAGAAAAATCGGGGCCTAGCAAGCCTGAGGGCATAATTGGCTACTAGATTGAAATCACCCCCCAAGATTATGTTAGTTGTGAAAATTGCAGAAAGAAATTGACCAAAAAGGTATATATCCCTGAACATTAACAAGTGTAAAGGCTTCATTTTCCAACCTTAAGTACAGTATATCTTCCTTTTGAATCTTGGATGGCTCTCTCCTTGCCAAATAATAATGAAAGTTCCCCTCGATTAACACTGGAGTAACACTTGCTAATCCATGGGGTATTAAGTGATATCTGGATTACCGTATTGGCCCGAATATAGGCCGCACTTTCCCCCCCCACTTTAAGTGTTTAAAGTGGGGGTGCGGCCTATATTCGGGGTCTAGCGCCCGACGCCCGGGACATGCAGTCCCAGGAGCCGGGTAGGCAGCGGGGTTAGGATACAGATCCCCCGCAGCGGTGCAGGGGACCTGCATCCTACTCTCGGATTTGCTCAGACAGCCTCCCCTGCCAGCACTTCCCACGGGGGGAGTGCCGGCACGGAGAGATTGTCTAAGCGAATCGTGCAGATGTTCACCGGCAGCGGCGATGCGAGCATAAACAACCTCCGCTGCCGGCACGTCTGCACGAGGTGCTTTAACAATCTCCCTTGCCGGGAATTCCCACGGGGGGAATAAAATGTCACTTTAAATATAAAAAATGCATTTTCATGTAAAACATTCAGGACACTTAATGAGACTAAGGCTTATGTATTTAATGCAAAAGTATTTTAATGGTTGAACTAGCATCCTACCTTAATGGAAATGTGATAGAGTATCGGAATAATTAATAGATGTCTCCAACCATCTATTTCTGTGGCTAATTCTTTAGCTCCATTCCCCATTACACATCATGTTTTTGGCAAGTATAAGTCCAGCGTTTTTCTAGGCATGAGTCCTGACTGAAGCAACTCATCCTCCACTATCTACTGTAAGCTGTCTACACATTTCTTTTGGCAGCTATTGTGTCCTTCATTTCCACAGTAATGCTGGTGGGAACCGCAGCAGAAGGCTGAATGCTAACTTTCTGTCCTGTACACAACACGGTTACAATGTACATTGTACTTCTTTGTTTTTTCTTTGATGATCACTTGTGTGACCCCCACAAAATGAACAATAAAAAAAAGAATCCTGCTATCTCGTTCTGCAGCTGCTGAAAACCTAATAATTGGGCCAGCATATGGATCTTATTCACCGTGTTTACTTACCTCAATACACCCCAATAATAAAGCTAGAACCTCAAGCAGCCATTCATTTGGCTTCATTTACCGGATTTTTAATATAGTAAGAGGTGTTGGCATATAACATTTTCATGCAGTTATGGATCATAATTGCTATTTTTTCCATAAGATAGGGATGTTTAACCATCCTGTGTTGAAAAATGCACAGTGATATTTCCATGTGTTGACAGCTTATGAAAAAATTGAGGAGATAACCAGGAGCAAAGACAGAGCAGAATTAATGTGTCTATGAGAAGTGATGAGGTCTGTGTTTTAAATGCAGTGCTATGGTCTTTCGAAAAAGTGGTCTTTTTGTAGCCTGTGGTAAAATTATTGACACATAGTTAAATGTTAACACTTCCTTTAACAAACTGTATGTCAGAAGAGTTGACAGGAACTGATACCCTGCTGATGTATTAGAAGAAGAAACACACACACAGGCAATATTTTGTCTGCTTTAGTTTTTTGATGTGTAACTACATATCTGAATTTGTACTTTTGTTGACTCAAAGTCTACAATGAAATGATACAAATCATTCCTCTACTTAACATCTACCAAGAGGAAATGCACTAATATAATTAAAAAAAATAGTCTTGCACATTGATAAGCTTAGATTTTGTGTTTCCGTAGGCCTGATCAAGTCCAGTATTCCATATTAACCACACGCTCTGTGCTCCATTATGGGCTGGTGAGAGGGAGATAAATGACCTCACCAAATGATCCCACAAAATCACCCACATCATCCGGTGGAGACTGGGCTCACTGCTCATCATCCCACATCATTGCACCCTAAGCTGCCAGTAACCTTCACATAAAAGGTTTCAGTGGAACCATGTTTCCCCATTCTTCCCTGGTCTATGTCTTGCAGACCCTGAGTGCAGACATGATTGTTGACTGTATATTGATGCGCATGTTCCTATACATATATCATTATATCCTATGATTGTAACTTTACAGAAATGTAAAGGATAGCCTGCCTCTTAATATCCAATAGCAAAATTCTGTTACTATGGACACCCAAGAATTGGGAAAGAGAAGTGCTGTTATATAGTCTATAATGGAGGTGTTATTGTTATGTATCATACATAAAGGTTTTGATGGAGTTGTGTTGTATGGTATACATACATCCAAAGGACTGGCTATTTACCCTTGGGCATAAATGCCTCTTTAATTTGTCTTCTGTTTTCAGATTTGTTTTAAATTTTAAGTTCATGATGGTGATTGTAACTTTTAGAGCAAAAGCTGCTTTCTCAAACATTTTGTTGGATCTTAACAATGTGAACCTTTTTTTAATGTATCCACATGTAAAGGCATCACTGGTATTGTAGCAAGTTACAGACAAGCACAACAAAAATAAATATGATACTCAAATAGGATGTTTTTATACTTATGGTTTATAATCTGTCATCCTTTACATTTACTCCTATAGTAAAAACAAAAGTTCAGTTGTTATTAGATGTCCGCAAACCATATCATATCTAATAGAGTATGTGTAGCAAACCACTTAAGAATCAACTAACTTTTATTATAATTATATTAAATTAATGAATATGGAAACATAAGCAAAGTCTCTTAGCCTGATGTACATGTACTCCTTGAGATGCTTCAGAGTCAATTCAAATTAGTCAATTACTGAAAAAGATAATTATTGGGCATTTTTGAGAAAGACCTGTTTATAAAAAAAAGATAATTATACATTATTTTCAGTGTAATATTTATAATTTGTTTCTTTTTTTGCTGCCCAAGTATATTGGTTTATAGGCAAATGTCTATGAAATGATTAACGTGAATATCGACAATGTCTGAATGCATAATCCGCTTCCTACAGCAGCCTTTGAATCATTTTTACAACTATAAGTAAAAAAACTGAATTAATCTGTGTGTGCAGGCTAATTGAAAGATCTATTAATAACTTGACACAAATGTTACAATTTTTTTTATTTGTTGGATTTTTCCAGCAAAACTGTCTCTATGTATATTTAAGGATAAATTATAGCAGGTTAAATTAGTGTTTGCTATCCTCTCATGGCTTTATAATATAGTGTGTGTAAATGCGCGTTTCCAAGCCATCCTGTAGTATGATGGACATGTAATAGCTTTAAAAGATTACAGAAAGTAAATATAATACAACTTTGCCCTTTTGGTATCTTAACCTCTTAAGAACGAACACATTTCTACACTGCTATGCCCTTGTTCAAACTTAATTTCCCTCATTCTCGGTTAGTTTCCCACACAAATTATACATTTATACAAATAGTGCTTTCTTTTGAACCATCTATATAATCCATGATGTATTAAAACTATTAAAGGTAATGCATATTTTATTAAAAGCTGTAATATTTTCAAATTTGGTATTCTGAGGCTCTAACGTCAATAGCATTCACAGATCTTGAAAGCACTATATAAAAGTCCGGTACATGTTTCTGAAAAGCAAATAACCCAGGGTATTCCACTATGGTCATTCCAATATATTTAGTGCAATCATTTTCCCACCAACCTCATGCAAAATTAGCGGTAAAAAAAATAATCTACTGTTCAAACACACTTTAAAATCCCGATTTGGATTTTTTGGTTTACCTGCAGAAACAATCATTTGTGTTTTGCAACATTCCCTGAGTAAATGCATAGGTCTGACATGTTTTGAGGCACCACGAGCCACTTTTAGAAAATGCAGTTTTAAAAAAAAAATGCTGTAAGGGCTTGAGTTTTTGAAAAAAAATTACAGGAAGTGGTACAGGTGATTTTCCCCCCCACACAGTTATCCGGAGCTGTACCTCTCTACAGACCCTTTCAGGTCTCTGACTGTGATGGGATCTCTGGTGATGGCACCGATGACGTCACCAGAAGCTGGATGCCTGAACAGAAGTTTGGGATTTGTTATTATGTCACCGTAATGTGAAAGCACTCAATTTGTGCACACTCACATTAAATCGCTGAGCTTGGGGCCATACATTTTGGCCTCAACTAGAAGGGGCCACAATCAGCGATTTAGGCCTGTAGATGCTTAAAGCAACAGGACACTGTCACAAAGGGGTTAAAATAATTTCCTTCCAAAAGGGACACAAATGGGGTAAATGTAGCAGCTATATTAACACCCCATGTCATAACATATCATAAAGGCAAATAACAGGTACAGCTAATATGCTACTAATTAACTACTAATAAAAACCATACTTTACTACAGTGCAAAACATTACAATAAAAAGTCCAGTTCCTAACATTGAATTAAGTCAATCTACATACCTAATTTATTAAACAAAAATGATATAACATAAAACATTTATTTGTAGTGCAGTACAGCCATTTGCAGTTATATCTTTTAATAAATCAGTAGAGGAATTACCACGATTTACTTTTTTTGTCTCTAATTTAAGGTAAGGCAATTAGTTGAGTAAGCTTGACTGCTTTACAACATTTATCAGAGGAAACTAATTTTCCTTCTGTCATGACATGGTCTCCACCTCTGGCTTCGAGCTGTAATTAATAAAATTACTACATGCTACACTTAAAACGTTAGAAGTAAAAGAGAAATACAGAAACGTGCTTGTTTATCTGTTTTTGATTGAGGGTATAAATCACCCTCAATCTTTTATTGTCTCGGAATAAGACGGCTGTTTCTAATTGTAATTAATTGTGATTAATTTAAACGGCCACGTTGCCTTTGATTGACTCAACTTAAACTACATGAAAAATTAGTAGTTTCATAAACAGCTGCCGAATAGTTTGACTTTGAGTAAACCAACGTTAGGATCAGATGTCATCTTGAATGTTTTTTTTTCCAAAGTGTAGTGTTTTCTGTTACATGCCCAGATCCATTCTAATTGTGCGGCCTAAAAATATTTAAAGTTGGTCAACCCCACTTGTTTCCCCATCTGTAAATGGAATTACAGAGGTTGTGTAATATGTGCTGTTTATTCCCTGACATTTCAGCCGTTTACTTTATTTTGTCCCTGCTAAACTAATCTAAAAACTAAAAATTGGCCACAATGTTTCTAAGCTCAGCTCGGGATTGGTGTTTATATATTTTTTTTCTCAGTATGTGGGATAGAGGAGCAATTTGTTCCTTCAGAGTGCTGAACAACCAAAAGAAACCACAGTAAAAAACGGAAATATTATTTATTGTACATTAAAGAGATTGGTAATATAGCTATACAATTTCTAAAATTGCTAAGTCATTACAAGGACATTTTAATAACGTAAAACAGTCATGTAAACCAAAAGTATGCAGAATGTACCGGTAATATCTATCAAATAGAAAATGTGCCTCTTTAGAGCTATACACCGAAGGCAATTCTGTTTACCACACTCGAATAGATAGCTGTAATAGTTTTGCAAACACAATTTCAAATTTTTCATTTGATATACCCAAAAATATATAATAATTAGGGTTTTCGTTAGCAATATAGACCCTTCGCCTCAGTGGGTAGTGGGTGGGAGGCGTAGATGCCCCGAGGATCATCGAACACACCCTATGCCTGCATGAAGGGTGAGGCACGGGATAGGGTCTATTCCCCCTACAATTAATTTTATTTGAAAATAATGCCAAATCTCCCTGAACAGGGGATGGGGTTATTTTATTACGCACTGCCCCTCTGCCTGCAATCAATTTTCCGGTCGTCACATATTTCCCCTTCTCCTCACGCACCATTAAAAAGGCAAGCAACAATGTAAGCAACAATCAGAAACTTAACAACACGTAAAGATAACCTGTTCAGGTAGCCTATACTATCATAAACACTGAATTATACGTCATTTTGTTCAGGACAAGTAGGGCCTTCTTTTAAAAGCATCGTTTATTAGTGATATGTTAATTTTTTGCATTTTTGCCTAGAATTTATTCTACACAATTGTTGCTACAGCTGAACAATGGCCCAATTTGTCACCTTTTTTGAGGGCGCGCTTGTCATAAGTGGCCTTAATGGGTTTATATTCATGTAATAGTACTGTTCTCTAATAAGTGATCTGATTAAATGCAGAGAAAAAAATGGTTGCATATGCATCTTATACATTTAAAAAAAAATGATTATTATCAGGGATTTTATTTTAAACAACTAGGAGATTTAGTCATGTAGCTACATAGTACAGATCTTTTTGCCTCCATCTCTTAATTACCAGTGGCAAATCTTAAATTAAAATATGGCTTTTCTGGATGATAAATTCTCACTGCTGCTGTAAAGTACAAACAATACAATATTTAATCTACACATTTTTGTTCCCATTCATAAAAATCTGTTGAATTTGCTGGATCTTGGTTCTTTTGCAACTTAATAATAAAGGTATAGTCCGTTTGTCATCTGGGTTGTATGAAATGATCCTGAAAAAAAGGAGAAAAATCCTGGAACCGTTGCTTTCATTTTAGACTCAAGGACCTTCATTAACAGTGGTTAGTATTCAAAAGTAAGAAACAATGTGCAAAATTGATTTTCACACTCCAATAAAGTCAATCCTTTACATTTAACTATAGATTCATTTAATAAATGAATGCTTATTAACCAGGTCAGTGGATTTTTTGGCACGCTAGACAATGTTCCTGTGCCCTTTATTACCTGAATTACCCACAATTTTAGTTGATCTACATCTAGCTTTATATGCCTACATACATATAAATACATACCTACGTATAGTATAATTAATTTTATATTTAACAGATTAACTTTTTGTTAATCTTAAAATTGAAACATCAGCTGTCACATATTGTTTGGGGCAAACAATCACGAGGTGCTCAGCTACATTTGAGGGTGTTGGGTGGTAATCCTGCTCGTACAATTAAGGTACTGTCTGTCCGGGACAACTGACCAATATACCAACAGGAACTTTTATGACATTGCATTCTAAATACATCCATATTAATATGTAGTTTGTCCCCCCTTTGTAGCTATAACAGCTTACACGCTTCTGGAAAGGCTTTTCGCAAGATTTGTTGTAATTTTTGGCCATTTATCCAGTAGAGCATTTGTGAGTTCAGACACCAATGTTGGTACAAGAAGCAATCACCATTCCATTTCATCCCAAAGGTTTTCGATAGGGTTGAGGCCAGGGGTCTGTGCGGCCAGTCAAGTTCCTCCACACCAAACTCATCCAATCGTTTCTTTATGGAACTTACTTTGGGCACTGGGGCACAGATATGCTGGAATAGAAAGGGGCCTTCCCCAAACGGTTCCCACAAAGTTGCAACCATAGCATTGTCCAAAAGGTCTTGGTATGTCCTCGCCCTCTAGGTACGTCACTGCTCCCGGTGTACTTACAGAGAAGGGTGGAGATTCCAGGCACACCCTCTCTCATTGAGAGCCGGGAGAGGCTGTCCCTATGGCTCTGTCTTTTTGCAGAAGTGCAGAGCGGCCAGTAATGCAGATAGATTTATAGACAAAGGTGCAGAAGCGCCTTTCATTTTCCACAGATCTTTTCAAAGTGAACCACTAGAACTCATGTAAGGGCCACTCTAATTGACCTAGGCCAAGAAAGAGCCCTGATTACAGGGATATACCATTGCACTCAAGCTTAGTCCACCTTATGGGAAATAGAGTCTCATCCCCACACCTTGTTGTGAGGAGCTCGTAATTGTCTCTTTGTACACTATATTTCCCCAACTGTCTCATTATGAAATACTAATATGTAACATAGTGTCCCTTCTCCCCACCTCAACCTTACAAAGGCTGTCTGAACCAATCTACAACAATCTACTATCAACATCTTAACAAAAAGTATTTAAAGGGACACTCTAGCAATCGTATGCACTTCATTTTTGTGGTGTTCCCCTTGCAAACACAGAGGGGGATTCAGCCGAATTCCCCTCATATATATTTGCCCTTTTCCACCCCCCCGCCACCCTTATTTTTGCCATGCAGGAGATGTGTCCAGCTTAATACGTGGTTTACCATAATGTCAGCACATGAGTGATGGGGGCAATCTAACGAGCCATGCACTTTCGCAGAAAGCACCCCCACCAATTCCTTACTACTGATTGGCATTGGATCATGCTTATGCCTAATGTAAGCAAATTTACTTTACTTTTTTCAACTTCAAAAGAATAAAGATTGAAGTAGCGATCTTACCTTCCTGCATCATTATCTGCATCATTACTTTTCCCTGTTAAAGGGATACCCTCACCAAAGAAGAATGCATATTAAAGAACCTTGTGGTTAAAAAATAATAATTCAGATTCAGGAAACAGGAAGATAAGATGACTGCTAACATAAATAAAAGGAGAGTATTCAGTGCAAATCTACAACTTGTTTTGAACTGTAAACATCATTACCTAGGTTGATTTAGTGTGTAGCATTAAAATGTAAGATTTGTGAAAATCTTGAAAACAGATGAAACCTAACATCTGCCATTCTTATCATATACTTTTCAATTCTGCATACGCTTCGTCTTTGGCTTTATGCCTGCAAACACACCTGTGGCACGATTTTAATTGGCAAACAAAATACACTCTGTGCTTATGACATTTAATATTTAAACAGTCAAATGTCGTGTAAACCAGCTGCTTTAACATTGTCGTTATCTATGGTTATGCTTAATTAATTATAAATATTAAAAATGCCTGCTCTTTGTAAAGGCTGTCTAATTAAATGTATTTGAAATATTGGGTTTTTCGTAAAAAAAAAACAAAAACCCACTTGAGCATGCATAGAATTCATACAACATGTAATGATGTATATCATTTTAAATGGAATTTATTAAATAAAACGGTTTTAAATATTTAAATAACTGCTGAAATTACATATCTAACAATGGCAAAACCGGAGCTAAACAGAAGCAAAACAGGCAACTGCTCAGGGTCTTTACAGTTCCATACGTCCAAATATTTCAAATGGTGAATAGAGGGAAAAGAAAAGCATTTACAGGAAAAATAATGTTTTCGTTGACATTGTTTAATTTTAAGTCCATTTCTCTTGTGGCTTATTATTACATGGAGCATTAGAAAGTGACCGGGAAGACTAAACTATTGAACAGTAATATGGTCTGCCAGCTCATTGTTGCATAGAAAGCTGAAGCAAGTCAAAAAAGTCTTCGGAGAGGAAAATGAGCAGGTGTGACCATAGAGGGATTCCAATTTGTGGTAGGACGTAAAGAAGCTAGGAGAGCAAATAAAGTATTTTAAGACAAATGAAACCTCCAAGGAGATTGTTCAAACACTTTGATTGAAAGTAAGAGTTTATCCGGTAAGGAAATGGAGACAACTGCATATTTTTGGTCGCTGACCCCCAACAGGACAGTTTGTCAGTAGAGAGGACGATTCACTCAGTACATCAATTTGTACTTGATAGAATTCCTAGGGTAAGACGCCATTATCATTCTTACTGATTAATCTTTGTTAAATTTGCCTATATTAGTAAGTCTCATGGTTTGTTTAAACATACTATTTATTTGCCATTTATTGGTGATCACTGGTTAAACAAGCTACACCTCCACATTCTACTGCCTCTTTTCCTCTGAAATTCATTTACACAAGTGATGCATTAGTGGGGATAACTGAGGCCCAGAACTGAGAAAGCTGACAAATCAAACTGTTATGAAATTAGGTTAAAAACTGGGTTGCTATCTGTCTATGTCTACGTGTTATTTTACGGTCAGGCCATTAAAAACATACATTAAAGAGAAAACAATCAAGAAGGTTACATTTGCTATGATTAGTATTATTTCTGAAAAAGTGAGACCCACTATATTAGGCTTGGTTGTAGTAACTGGAAAGGGGACTGCGTACATGTTGAGAGCATTATGTCACACAGAAAGCAATATAGAATTACCAAGTTATTCTAGAACGCTACAGCAGCTTGGTATTAACTCTGCATCACTGAATCTGGCTTTTCCAAGGTCTGCAACAGCAAATTAAACTACAGCAGGAGGTTTGTAATGAACCCTCAAACAAGCATGCCATTTTTTTATATTTAACATGTAAGCGGCACAGGGTCAATCAAATATAATAACTGTTGTGAAGATAATGTTCTGAGGCACAGCACCAATGGTTGAGAAATTATAATTTACTGCTGTTCACAATTTGGGTGTTTGTCAAGTAACAGAGCTAATACTATACAAGCCGCCAAGAATGTAATATTCTTCTTTTAGAAACCTGTGATCTTGCTGTTAGATGATGATACTTGCATATTAATATCTGAATAAAACATTGGCTTTCTACGGAATGAATTGACTTGTACATAATATGGAATCAAGAAGTGAAGTGCAAATTTCTGAAAAATTTCAACATTTTGTGATTTCGCAGAACAATATAGATAATAATATAGCCATGCTTACCTAAGCTTAGTCATTAATTTATATTAGTTGAAGGGCAACAGTCATCACGTATTACATTTCACCAACCCTTAAAATGAGACACTCATGAAAAGGCCCATCTGCTGTCATGAACATACACCTGTTTGTACAATCTTTAATCTCAAATGACTCATCATTCGGTTATCTGGTGGTAATTCAACCAATAAAATACATGACGGGGTACTACCAGGTTTTAGATCTGCGTGGCTCATTGATGTTAATGTCTTTATTTTTATATATTTTGGCCATTGGTTTAACAATAACTATATCTGTAAGAAACCCATTGCTCAAAGTGGCACTAGGTGGGGGACATCTACAGATTAAATTAGTTTAATATAATGTAATTTCATGAAATTGAATCACTGTCTCTTTGTTAATCTGTCTAATCCATATAGAAGTCTACAATGACTATATAGCAGTTTATCTCTGATACTTTATAAACATGAGTAATTAGTAATATACAGTCTCAAAGTGATTAATGAAGAACATTTACACAAGTTCAGATGCGTGTAGGGCGTAGAGTGTACATGTTCTGGACCAAAAATCCAGAGTACTTTTAAATCACAATTATTGAAATCCAGACTATAACTACAAAAGTCGCAATTTTATTAGGGAACAAAAAAGAAAAAATTTCCCTGTTTCAGCCAATATACTCAACTTTTCTTGTTTAACTTAAAGTCATTTAACTCAAGTTTGTACATTGTGAAAAGACCAATAATGTAGACTGCAAGGGATGTTATCATGGGAATATAATGCCCAGATAACCCATAGTGTACCACTGTATATATTTACAGTACATTCTTAAACAGTTAAAAAAAAGAATAATACTGTAAGGATCGTCTTACCAGAAGGAATCCGGGATGCAGGAAAGGAACACGCTTGCTCAGTACAGGACACGCACAAGGGGCCTAAGGTGATAACAGGGCACTTGGCAGTGTTGCTGTAAGCACGGGTGATCAGGACAGCGTCGTTAAGCAGACCAGGGTCAGGATACCGGAGGTTCTCAGAGTCGTTAGGAAAGCCAGGGTCAGGATACCGGAAATACACAGGAGCCGAATGGATAGCCGAGGTCAGGATGCCAGAGATACACAATAACCGTTTAGCGGACCGGGATCAGGA
>VKOC01000006.1:23800674-23835590 GCA_009364415.1 Spea multiplicata
TTACTGTCCAACGCTCTCCTCCTCCACTGTCAAGTTTCAACCGTGTCAACTCTCTGTCTGTGTCTTCCCATCCAATAAGTTATAATCAGCATTTCCTGGGGCAGTCGCTTGCTGCTTATGTTCATTTTGGCAGAGAAGGTCGGTCGTGTTCTTTTAGTCCGGGGGCACCAAATTGCTACATGCACACTGTGTACAGAACGACCATTCTTTATATTCTGACTACAACAAGATTTAGTCGCGTTCATCGTATTGAGGCCATTGTTTCTTCATTTTTCTTCTTTCCTTTATAATATATTCAAATAGTTTTTGGCAGATTTTAAATTCTCCAGCTCCCTTACAGTGTTACAGCTAGACGGTATTTTCTTCTTTTCAGCACTTTCTCATATATTTATGAAGCCACATTGTTTTGGTTTATTTCACGTTAGGTTCCGAGAGTTACATATTTATGAATACCTGTCCGTTGGCATCATAAATCACCCTGGTTTCATCTGTTCTATTTTATGAAAAGAAGGATTTGGATTTGGAGGGCTAATCCCTTACGCATTCCTGTTTTGCCTACTGGCACTTACATTTTAATGTGACAGTAAACTTTTTCTTCTTTCTGTCATTCCAAATGTTATTTAGAGCTAAGCTATATTTTCCCTTACAACTTATTTTCAAAAACTTTGTTTAAAGTTTGTTTCCAGCCTCTCAACTAAATATTATATTTTTATTCCTAGTACTGTTGAGTTCTGATATCCTTATCAGAAGCCTACTCCCTTGTTAATATTTTTTGCTGGGAACGCTTAATTGTGACACAAAAGCAGGCACTAATAAGTTGCCATGGAAACTGAAAAAAAAAGCTTCTTAAAGTATGTTTGCTGTTTGAAATGGGTGAGTCCCTAGAAGAAAGAAAACATCTGCTAAACTTGCTCAACATGAAAATACGCCCAATCAGAACTTTGCGGAAATGTTAATCTTTGGTTTCTGGAGATGTTTACTTTGTCACTGATGTCTACCCATAAAGCCTCGTATGTACAAGTGATTTCAGAAACACCTTCTCTTAAATGAAATAGATGGTTAGATCTGATTTAAAATTTTGACGGAATTATTATTACGCTCCCTCTATACTGGCTTTTTTTCCAAAATTAGATTAAATTGTTTTCTTTTGGTTCAAAATGTTGTTTTCCTGTCTGTGTTACCTGCTCCACAGCTGATCTAATCCTACAACATATCCCCTTAAAATGCCATTTGTGGTTACAGTAAATGTAGATGAGGAGAGATCTTGAGCGTTCTGGGCAATTGTTTGTTTTTATTTTTTTCTTCTCAAAATGAAAAAAAATACATAGCTGCCACTCATTAATCACAAGCAGAATCTACCACAGTTGATGTGCCTATTAACTTCTTGCTGTAGGCATTTGCTAGCCGTTTGTTTCCTATACTCTGAGACGGGCCTTGATGAAGCTTTGGGTGGGAGACACAGCAGTAGGTAAAAGTAGACATAACGAGGATCAATGTTAGAAGGGATTTGAAGATGAGTTGCTAGGTACATGGCTATTTTGAATCTAAGACAAGACCAAGGACTGCTTAAGTATTTTACAGGAATGAGTGCATAGAGTAAAGAAAGCAAAATGAGTAATAAGGAATGGGAAAAACACCAGTGAAAGCAATATTATTCTGGAACGATGTTAGGTTACAACTCATGTTATCTTTAGCTATCAGTCACTTTGGCATAGACCGCAAAAGAGTTGTAGTTCATCCACTGCCAGAATACTTGTGGACTATCCATGAAGGAACATGCAAGTTTAATACCATAATGAAAGCAGAAATAAACATATTGTTGAGCCATTCCCAGGACAGTCCTTGAATGGTTGGTCCCAGAAGTATGGGCAGGGGCATGGTTTTATCAATGATGGTGATGAAAATATATTCTTTTGTTCATTAGAGACAAAGGATAGAAAAAAAATGACAAGTATGAAAAGGATGATAAAAGAAGAGAGATGAAAGAGAAAGAAGAAAAGAGATAGAAGAAAGAAAAGACAGAGAGGGCATCAGAGAAGAAGGAGAAGAGAAAAAGACAGAATAGAGAAAATCAAGAGGCATGGAGAGAGGTGTGAGACACACAATAACTCCAACACAGAGACTCACATGCATGCATTCAGACACTAACACACACACTAACATAGCCAGACCGACACTTTCATTACCAAACATACATCCTCATACATCCAGATACTCACACTAGTGCACCCACATAAACATATCCTGGTACTCACACTAACACATCCAGACATCACACTAACATTCACATAGACTAACACACGTACCCAGACACTTACACTAACACACATGCACACAGAGACTCACACAAAACACACACCCAGACACTCAAACTAATGCAACCAAACACCTACACAAAAACACACAGAGGCAATATACTAATCTGGGTCACGTACTGCAAAGTTATGTGACCCTGCTGAATCCAGCCTCTGCCACCAACCCAGCAGAATATAAAGAAATAAGTACAGGACTCAAATTTACCTCTTTATTCTGGGATGGGTGGCAATCCTAATCTAGCAGCCTTTTTTGACCAGAAATTATCCAGAGAGTAAGAATGCTTTATCCAATTTACACTCCGTAGATGGCATGGAACTAGTTGATCAATTGAAGAGCTGTGCACATGAAACCCAATAGGTTGATTTGTATACCTTGGAACATTCAGGCTCCGGTTCGGATGTGGCAGGTTTACTGATGACAGTGGGTGGTCTGCTGAATATGGGGTAGCCCCATACGTTGAATAATTTAATGTGGTAGGAGGGGAAGTAGGTGGTGAGTTCCTCAACCTTACTCTTGCCATCTGCAGATCCTCTGTGGTGACGCAGAGAAGCGTTGGTTCACTCAAGAGTCTCCGAGCAAAACCTGGATAGTATTATAGCATTTGCCATTACTTTTGAAATGTTTTACATTTTATGGTATAAGCCGTAATCATGAATTCTACCAGCTTTTCATATGTGGTATATTATTATCTGGTATTGCTAAATAAAGTTGTAGACTAAACATAACTTACAGTATGAACACTAAACTCTTGTTTCTCAACACACAGGTAGGAAGATTGAAACTGGGTAGAACAAGTAAGGATGATGGCCGGAGTAACTTCACATTTTTAAAGGTAATTATTATTTTTTGCATGCAAAACTTCTTTCGGAACATCGATTAAAACATAAGTAATAATGTAATAATTCTAATCTGTAATTTAATAGAAAAAGTAATTATTTGCTAATATAGGAGTACCTCTATACACCTTTTTATGTATTTTGAGAATTATATTAAACACTAGATATTGATTAATTAGCAAGGGGATTGCTATACTTTACAGTACAGCCGACTCGAGTCTTCTCTAATGAATGTGCATGCGCCAAAGCTGAGCACCTGTCAAGGTGAAGCTCTGCTTTTGCTTCATCAGAGAAATAAAATATATGACCCCAAGACATATAGACACTTTTAATGATGATCTCTGCTGTTCCTCTGACTTGAGTTATTGAATATCTCTCGCATGCGTACTTGGGTTTTCAACTTTTGTTGATTTCTTTTAATTTTGAAATCAGTTTTAGCAAACACCATCTGATAGGAGAGGTGTTAAACCCTCTAATTATTTAGCTGATCTGGGAAAAAGTGTAATATAATGTAATTGTTGATAGCAAATTTTGCAAGAGAAAAGGCACTTAGGTAGAGTTATTTGGGAAAGAGTGTATGAGAGGGAAGCCTTGGAAAAGCTAGAGATTTTCTTGCTTGGTGAAAAGAAAGCAAAGTTTTATATAAAAAAATATCTCCATGGCAGGCCAGAGATATAATAGATGCACTACGTGAACTGTTTGTCCGAGGACAGGCACCTTACCTGTAGAGGGGTTTAGTTGGGCAAAAATAATGATGGTGTTCAGGTCATTGCCTAAAGGATGGTACACAATGCCCACCTGGTGCTGGCAGATCACGATGGAAAACTGACAATGGAAATAGATGATTGGAAACGGATGACTCTGCCAGAGAGAGGGACTTGATTAAATAAACACTAGCTGGAAGGGTATCAGAGCTACAGAAAAAAACTGTGATTATGATCCCAAAACCAACCAGATCGATCAACTCTCATAAATGTTAGAGGACGTTCAGTGAAGTTGCCATGTGCTGAAGGTCTCCACTAAAACAATATTTAAGATCGTGTTTCTGGAGTGCTTTGATTTAGGATTTGGCTGTATATGTATGTATTTTATACTATTAGATTCATGGCATTTACATAAAAAAAAACATTTCTGCCATGTTTTTATGATCGTATTCCAACTGTGTGGCTAAAACAGTTTGGTTTATATGATGTTAATGTTAAATTGTATGGTCATAATATCAATGTAGAGCACAGTTCAGTCTCTGAAGGATCTATCACATGTTCATTCACAGAGAATCTAAATCTCCTTTTTAAATGCAGTCTTCTATATCTTTTAGGATGCATAAAATATTTCTAACCCCTCAATTAGAACCCAAGCAAACAATTTAATACCGATAAATATAACATTCCTATATAACATTTTATATTTGAGTCTCATAAAAACACCCATTATGATAAAAGACCCATATTAAAAAAAAAAAAAGCAAAAATAATAAAAATATTTCCGTGGTTGCTGCATATAGCTGCTTCCTCTAAATCTTTTTAGGTATGGATACATAGTTATTAGAGGTTTTTATGTGTATTTTATTTTTGTTAATTATATAATGTATGAGCCCCATACTAACTAATTAAATCAATAATTACATTAGATGTATGTGTAATGGTACATTTACGTTGATTGATAATATGCATCATTGATTTGAAAATAAACCGAACATGATTTACAAAGTGAAACAAGTGCATCATCTTAAATACTCAAATACTGAATTGTTGAAAATGTCTGTTTAATACCGTTATGCAGTGAATTTATTTTGATACATTCAGCAAGCCGCATGTTAGAGCAACTTGGCCTCCAGCAACTCCCTGCCAGAGCTTTAAAATACTGAATTAGACAACAAAAGGGCTATATTAAATTCATTCGTTAGTTTATATGTATTTTTAAAGTCTTATTTAGAATTTCTATATTATATATAGATATATATATATATATCATTCTAAATAAGCCTGTAGTATGTTTGCTTTATATATATTATTATAATTACTCTCAGTGTCCCTCCACTTGGTGTCTGATGGCAATAATTATGATTTCCTACAGGGAGATTTTAAGTCCGGCAGCCTTTTGATCTCAGACCCATGATCAGCTCGCTGTTGGGTAAAAGGGAACTTGGCAACATTCTGATGAATGACTACGCTTACCCAGGGAGCCAAATCCTCACAAAACATCATGTGAGGCTTAGCCTGACAGCACCAGGAAGCCACACGCTGGTTAGTCCTGGCGGCACTAGCAGCGTTAGATGAAACACTAACATTTTCTAGTCTTTTTATCTTTATTTTAATTTGATGGCTTTTTATTTATTTATCTCGAAAGACATCCTTCGATGCTTTTATCGGTTTTCTACACTGCCGGGGTACTGTTAGCTTGGTTTCAGAAACTGGATTATATTTATGTTACAACAATTTGGCCGTTATAAGCCGTTGTCTGCTTTATTGTGGACTTCCTTTTAATTTTAGATTTCATCAAGCATCCTTCTGCACATGAAGAAACATTAAAGGAAGGTCACCTTCTACTGACCCTTAAGTGTTGTCATGGAAACCAGACCATTGACCCCCTATGTTTCTATAAAAAGGAATGACATTTGAACTAAGTTCATGTGATGTCACACAATATAACTACACAAGAATGAGGTCAAAAGATATTTTTAAAGTGTTTTATTAGTATTTATTAATTTTGATAATGGTAATCTTTTCAGGCTACTCATTAAACCAGGAGCTACAGGTTGTCAAGAATATGAAGGAATAACATTAATGACCACTCACTACCTGACTTTGCTACAATATACATTGAATTAATGGCATAGGTACAAATTAATATCTGATCCAGAGCACACTCTTATCTACCAGTATGTTGCCCCTATTGTTGGAGACCATGGTGTTAAAAGACATCATGCATGGGAGACCTTGTGATACTGAGCAAAGCTCCACCAGTGCTGCGTCTAAGTTCTGCAGACTTTATGAATTTGCAGATCTAGTTTTCCTGGTAAATGAGTGTTATATATGTATTGTGCCTTGCTTGTGGAAGACTGGTCGGGAGACCCAGTTACCAGGATAGCAGGTCTGTGGCAGAAAGAGTTCACATGGTACACACATTAGTATCAACTTTCTGTACCAGGACCTTCCCAGGAGTCGTGCCCATTACTGTAATGTGAGAAAAGGGGCATGGGAGGCACTGTTACAACTTGGCGACAAGACTGCCCTTGGTTCTAAGACAGGTGAAATGTGAGTTGATATCAACCATACCTTCCAACATTTCAAGAGGGACACTTGTTTTGAAGTGTGTAAGTAGAAATGTGGCTAAGGGAATCATTCCCTGTGGATGGCTATTTATGTGAGCGACTATGTTTGTTAGACAAAGCTTAGGTTTTTAACACATTTTCTGCTGTTTAAGTACACATTATTGTCAGGGCCGGCCCAAGACTTAATGCTGCCTGGGGCGAAGTTTAAAATGGGGGGGCAGCATTTTAAACTTCGCCAATGGCATTATCTACCCCCCCCTTTGTACTTACCTTTAAACAGTCCTGCGGAAAGTCTCCCTGCTGTGCCACGGTGCCGGCTTGTAATGCTGAGCCCTGGAAATTTACGTCACTTCCGGCACTCAGCATTACAAGCCGGCACCGAGACCGAAAGGAGACTCACCGCAGAGGAAGAGAGGGGGCGCCGAGCGGGTAAGCCGAAAACCACTCGGCGCCCCTCTTCTCTCCTACTGCTTAAAAAAAAAAAAAAAGCGCTCTGGGGTGGCAAAGTGCCGCCCCTTCAAAAGTGCCGCCTGGGGCAATTGCCCCACTTGGCTATATTGTAGGGCCGGCCCTGATTATTGTTATGACTCACTTATAGACATCGAACATTCTGAGCTTCTAGAAAAGAGGGACATCAGGGAAGGAACGTGGGATTTGTGTCCTAACAAAACTCTGCCCCTCCTAAAGATGGACTCTCAGGACCTAGGCTTTCTGCATCCCAAGATTTAAAGGGCTACACCAGAAGACCCATAGTCAGTTTTCATACCAGTGCTCAGAATCTCAGGCATAGGCAACATGTGGTGGGTGAGATTTACAGGCTGTAACTGCTCAACGTTCACCCACAATGTGGGGTGAACCATTTTCTCCATCTACTGCTATTTTTACATTTTTGTATTTGCTTGAAGTCAAATAAACCCCTGGCATGTTTCTATAATGAATTAAGGCTCAAGACAGTAGATGTTTTGTTGGTGAAGCTATGATTCACCAGCTGACATTTACCATAGAGCATAAATCACATCGAGAAATCTAACGATAAATGTTTGCTTTTACGCTTTGCTGGGAATAAGGTGCCAATAAGCGCAAATATTTTTTTTTATTCTTTTTAAAGAAAGCGATGCTGCAAATGTCTCTTTAATATGCACAATGAGTAAATGTCCTTATGGTGTCTGTTTTCATTTCATGGTATTTGTATTCATTTTATAGCTCATTAAAGTGGCTCAATGCCCCCAAAAATCGACATTAATCAATAGTGCATAAAAAAAACTGTCGACATGCTGTTAACATTTTAACACGCCGTATGGTAGATTTTAGAGATGTTTATAGTGGGATTACAGTGTACCTGATTTGATAGTTTGGGCACTTTGGGGACTCATCAAACTTTTGTCTTTTATGTTGTTTTCTGCATCGGTTATAAAAGATTTTAAAAAGCTGTGAAAAGATCAATCAGGTGGGGGCTTGCCAATAAATACCATCTTTTCTGCTGCAGAAGTGGGAATTTGGAATGCAAATATTTTATTAAAATGCCTTAAAGCGTTATTATGTGGTTAAAGTTATAGACAGCTTTATGCCCAGTTGAAAGGGTTTATGCATCATAGTATATCACAGTTTTCTTGTGTCGCTTTTTTTCCGGTCAATATCTTTTAGTGAAAAGTGCTCACCTTTGTGCATGTTATCTTTTTCCGCTGTCATTTAGTCTTCTGATCTAATGGCAATGTTATTGACTACCAGCCTATATTGTGTGTTCTGTTGTGTTCAATGGAGGTTGGCCCGTTCAAAATAACACAAATTAAGGTGCCAGGTGCGTAGCTCAAAGTACTGGAAGTGTTGAGATGATGGAGGTCAGTTTATGGTCACAAAGAACGATAGCAGGTGGTAAAATAATTGGGCGTGTTGATGTCTCTGTTTAAAACCTAACTTCGATCTACAAAGACATTTATGAAATCCGAGTCCTAGATGGTCAAAGTGGGAATATGATGATAAAAGGGGAAATCTTTGTGAAAAGGGTGTACATCTTCACTGATATCACAGGAACGGTCTTTGAAATAATACATTTGACTGATTTCTGCCTCACTGAAAGAAACTCATTGTCTTGACTCTTCTTTACGACAAATCAAGCTGGCGATATCCTATTACAATACGAGCTGAGCTGGTTCTGTGCAGTGCTTAGTTAACGGAAGGGGATTTCAAATGTAACGATGCAGGGCCAGCTAAGCATGTGCTGCAGTTAGTACTTAAATATCTGGGAAAAACAAAGTTTTTGCACAGGAGTTTTAACTCGTTAACTGTTTTTGCAAAATGGTCAACTTCTATTAAACTCACCTGCAAACTTTGTGAATGTACTCCGTAGTCTCCATATACATCTCATAATTAAAATACCAGGGACTCTAGGTAATATCCTACGTGCCCCTGTCGTTAAAAGGTGCAAGAAGTCCCTCAGTTTCTATGGAAACAGCGTGTCTGTGTCTGCTGTTGCCTCACATGACAATTAAGTGTTCACATCATAAAAAATGAACAACACATTCATAATCAAAATGATTACTTCTGTGATTTGTTTGGACCTCCTCTATTACTAACATAATGTTTCTAGTATTGCATTTAGTTGTAAAAGTTGGTGGTACATCACATTTTAAGTGAAGGGCTTTGTCTTGAGCTATAGGAAGCATAGATCAGTGCAAATTCAGTACAAATCCTCAGTCCTAGTTTGGTACACAGCGTATTTTATAATCCATCTCGGATCTGCATACATGTTCGGCCATGTGCCATACTCCCCCAACATTTCAGGTGTTCGTATCAGGATACCATTGTTGATGACATGGTTCGAGGTGAGGTGCGGTTGGAGGCAGGACCACCCAACTACGTTACCCATCTGCTTTCCTCCTGGCACTCAGTTGAAGAAGCTGTGAAATCTGTGCTGAAGAAGCACATACCTCTATCATATCTTGTTAGGATAGTCAAGGGGGATCAGAGGCTCTCTCCAGCCAAGATCCACGTGGCCTACAAAAGTGGTACACTAAGTTCTTTGAGGGCACAAAGCCAAAAATGGGACTGTCCCCTGAAAAATGGGACAGTGCTACCCTATTCTGCCTTCAAACATAGGAGTGTCCCTGATGTATAACTCAAACTACTGATTATATGCCTAAAATAAAGCCTAAAATAAAGCTGGTTAATTGAAATATGGCCCATAAGCAACACATGAGACAATCATTGTCTACTCAGATCATGCATTCTACTAAAACTGCAATCATTTATGCAGCAAAATTAAGGTTTAATATGTCACATTATCTACTTTATCTACTAAATTAGATTGGATATTACTTTCACACAACCTTTTATCGCTCTCGTTTTTTCACTACAATCATTCAGTCGTTTTCCAGGTCTCAATAATTCATGAGCTACTTTGGCTAACATTCAAAGTATATAACCACAGAGGGACAAAACTCAATCAAAAGAAGTTAATAAAGAATGGAAAACTCACCAATAAATGTCTTCTTTGACAACTGATTAAATAATATGAAAAGTTCCTGCCATTTAAAAACCTTTCTAACATTGCTCCTTGTGGAGTTTAGCATCTAGGAATATCTTTGCTTTCTGTTGGTTTCCTTTGAGATATGTTGCAATGAAGAACAGATAGTAACTGCTCTCCTAAAGACCATATCTATGGAAAGATGTTAACTATATTTTTGAGTTATAACTATAATGTCATATCATTATTTTTGCTATTACATCTCCTTTATTGAGGTGCTCAAGCAGTGAGAATCCTGGGAAATTACACAATTCCATTCAGTCTAATTCAATAAAAAAAAAAGTCTGTTCCAAAATTCACTGTAGCCAAGATTACAAATGCATTTTTAAAAGTCATTTGGACAGGAGAAAACATTTGTAGTAGATCCTTAATATACAGTCATGTGAAAAAGAAAGTACACCCTCTTTGAATGTCTAAAAATTAGGTAAATACAACCTCAGATGAACAACAACACATTACATGACTTATTGAACAAAAATAAAGCCAAAATGGAGAAGCCCTGTGTGAAAAATTAAGTACACCCTTACTGCTTCCATAGGAATTAAGTTTCTAAATAGTAGACAGGTGCAGTTAATCAAATGCTCTTGATTAATTGTTCATCAGCAAGTGTGACCACAACCTGAAAAGGTGGGAGCAGAGGGCAAATTGAATGAGAAGTATAGGGAGCAGCAGCGGTTATCAGATATTACAAAAACGGTGGAGTACATATATGCTTTAAAGGGCGCTTGTGGGCGCATTTTAAGAGGTTAGGGATAAGATATGGAAAGGGGAATACATACCTATCTTTTTGCTTCTCCCTTTGGAACAATTTAATTTAGATACAGTTTCCAGGTCAGTTGAGAAGAAAGAAAATGAGGAAAAAGGTGCTACTGTCTTATACTCTTTATACTGTTTATACTCTTTCCATGGTATATGGCTTTTAACATTAAATAACCTCACCGGCTTCATTCCTCCTACACAGCTGTTTCTGTTAATGATTGTGTTTCATCCTACATATAAAATGTATGCTCATTAGCACCTCTTTGGTATAATTGTTTAATCATACACCTACTGTACATCTATGAACTTATTTGTGTCCCTCTATCTTGTTTGTTTATGAAATTTGAACCTTTGGGGTAATAAAAAATTAAAATCTAAACATTATCTAATTTAACTCCTGTTGTGTTGATATGTTTCCCACAGCTTATACGTGGCATTCAGCCTAATGACTTACTGAAACGGGGTCTGCTGGCGTTCATCGTGCTAACACAATTAATTCCCGAGAAGGATTTCTAATGCAAATGATCTTTTCCAAGCAAACACGGATAACACACTGAATATACCAAATATTATGAAACATAAGCACGACAGCATGGTGCAATGCTAGATTTTTTGTAAACATTGATAAAAATATGTTTTATGAAACCAGTAGTGATTAGGAAGAATTGGCTATAGCTGCGCATTTAGGAGCATTATTCCAGATGTCATGTGGTCTTGCTGCATCGCACTTCGAACCATCCGGTGGAACACCTGGGACCAACTCAGAATGCTGACTCATTTTAATAACTAATTATCTGTCTAGCGGCCTACAAAGTGGAAATAATTTATAGAGTTCAGTTCTTGTTTTTAAATGCGCTGAGATACTGGGTAACATTATATAATACATATTTAAAAAATAACACCATTGTTATACGTATCAATGATCTCATAAATAAATCCATTGAGGCGTTCTCTCTGAAGGGCAAATGACAGTCTTTTAAACCATTGGGAACTCCATCTTGTCACCATACGGGGAACATTGGTGATCTGAGAGTCTAGAGCTCTCCCCTTTATATTGGGGAGAGAGAGAACTAGCCCCGGGACTCTGGAAAGATTGACAGGAGAGCTTGATGATATATTGAAAATCACATCTGTAGGAGTAACTCGTGTGAAAGTGATGATGAATGCTCAACTCGCTTTTAAAGTTAATGAATGAAGACTTCAGTTTGCATAAGAAATCCTATTTTTATGTGTTGTTTTTTGCCTAAGCCTTTCGTTAATTGATGAAGTCTTCTAAATTATGTTTTTTTATGAATCACGCAAAGGCAATATTAACCTTGTGCTATGTATCTACACTATGATCTTGGATCATCAGTAATAAGGAAAGCAATGGCAAAGATGTTTCTGGTGTCTCTATTATGGATTTTAGATTCAGCATTAGTCATTTTAAAAAGATATGACCGAAACAGACTGTCAGACCCCTGAATAATGGCGTTGTACTCACCCTGCCTTGGTAATTTTTTTGTATGTGATATGGGTCACATAGTGTCCATAAAATGATACATCTGAAGTGACATCTCTAGTACTTTAGTGTCTAGTCTGGCAAAGTCCCGGCGTCATTATATATTGATTGCGGAAACATTGGACATCAGAGCTGTGAAAGTTTAAAATGAAAATGGTTTTTCAAGCATAAACAAGACACAGATAAACTAATAGAACACTGACTACTACATTTTTCATTCCAATGAATTACATTTATTTCGTAAGCAGCAGGGGTTTGTGAAGAGAGTACTAACGTCGCACATAACATCTTGGCAATGGGCAGCTTTAAAATTTGCGAAAAACATTTAGTACTTTTTGTAAGCGCGCGAATTTATAGCGTATTTCAAAAAAGTCTATGGGCGTTATTTAAAAGATGTCAAAAAATTGGAATAAAATCTGCCAACTATGATTGTATCAGTGCAAAAAGTTAACAAAAATATGAAGATTAATAAAACATATTAATAATGGAAAGGTGCAAAATCACACTATAAAATGTTGCGCATTACACATATAAATATGAGTTTATGCCCTAAATTTAGCCATTCTTGCTTATCATTTGTGGTACCTACAGATGAACTTTTTGACATCTGCTTACTTAATGGATAGAAGACATTGGTAGCAGATAGTTACACTATTCAGTTAGATAAATTGTGATTGTTGGATTGTGCGTTTAATGTGGACTATTTTTTGGATGTTGTGTGTCTATTGGATTGGTACAAGAAAATATATTCAATGGATTCAACAATATCCGGTTTCCTTTGTTGTTGTCTCTAATTAACCCCGAGGGTATCTAATGGTAAACATTCCTCTTGGTTTATCCTTCTCTCCAGGAATATTCCATTTAAGTCAATATTCTGCCATCCAATGCAGGATCATACAAGTGTGACCCATTTTTCAGAATTCCTAAATGTTACATTTCAATTTCATTTCAATGTACTCGAGAAATAGACTGGCAATTATTTTCTTAACTGGTTCTTGGTGTGACCTGCTTTTAAAGTCACACATGAAACGCCTTTTGAACGGGTGAAGCGCGTTGTGTGAGGAATGGCAGAAAATCAAGACGTTCTTTGGATAAAGTCTTTTCGCAAGTGAGGACTTCTTGGAGCCTTTTTATCTAACGTAAGGACATTTATATCTTTTATAAATACATTTCTCCATGGATACTGACGAGATGCTGCTGAGACTGGAGATACTGGAATTTAAAAGGATGATTTTAACTGAACTTTGCTCTGGGAAATTTGAGTTATTTACCTTCACGTAACATATACCTTTAAATTACATTACAATATTACACTATTGGAATTCTTTCCGTTCTCTTGGGTTATTAAGATCTGATCCTCCTTTACCAGATTTGGATATATTGCCTTTATTGATGGGTAATATATTTTGTGGAGAAGTGGGTTAGCGCACTGGTGATTTTTTCCTTGTTTTTGTAGTTTTTTGCTAGTTGAGACAGTAGAAGATTTGGAGCATCTTTACTTAACAGTGCTTAGTGCAGTATATATACTTTACTTACTGTAGCATAAATATATATTGCTTGAATATAATTCTTCTGTAGATGCTTGCTGTTTTGTTTCCTTATGAAATTAAACTTGAAGCAAAGGTGAAGTGAAATCAGGAGCTTAGAGGTCTTGAAGTTGAGATTATGGTTTCTTTAAGAATGCAGTTTTGGGGTATTAGGAATGGATTGTATGATGGGTTGTCAGTGAGTGTTTAAATCTAGAATAAGCAGGGGAGGCTCCGACAGAACGAGGTAGTATCTCCCAGAGAAAAGGTACAGGTGATATTCTAGTGAAGTGAGTAGCAAGAATTGACAATTGTTCTAGAGCGAAAATCAATATGTGGACAGAGCAAAAAAGGGCAGTTTGGACAATAATTTAGGGAGAATATATAGGGGTTCAATGTTAATGGTATGTAGTGGTAAGTTAATGGTAAGTAAATTGTATTTTGAAGGGTATAGGGAGCCAGTGGAGGGATTGGCAGAGTAGGGCAGCAAGTTTAGCCTGGCAGCAGTGGCCAGAATGAATTGGAATGGTGAACGGCCTGAGATGAAGAGGACGGTTAGTAGGCAACAATTTAGACATGATGCTACTTCGTAATGAACAAGGATGACTTTTGCCTGGAAAGGATGAATTTCAGAGCTATTTCATAGATACAAGTGAATGGATATGAGGGTTAAGGGACAGAGCAGAGCCAGAGGAATAGGGTAGTAATTAGGGATGTGCAATCCAGGGAGCTATTTGTCAACATGGGAGGGCGTGTGTGAAGGAGGATGGAGACCATGCTAGTGGTGAGAGATTAAATAGATGTATCAGGGTAGGTCTAAGGACACTGGAAGTAAAAGGTAAGAGATGCGAGGGAACGGGGTAAAGTAAGAGGTGGGAGGACATCAGAAACCATGTTACTACTGACAAGACAAAAGCAGTTGGCAGTGGCTGCTGGGAAAGTAATGCGTTGAGTAACCATGTAAGTAGAATCATGAGGAACAATGTTATCTCTGATGCTTTTTATTATTATAAAACAGGTAGCAATTCCCTGGGCAGAGAAGATTGAAGAGGCATGAGATAGTGGGAGACAGAGGAGAGTGTACAAGAGACAAAAGAATTATAGATACAAAGTAGGTTCGTTTGACAAGGTGAAAAGCAGAGGTTTAACAATGGAGCATGAGTCTGTAGTGTAGGAAGTTCTAAGCTTAAGTGTTCCTTTATGGGTGCGAGTAATAAAAACCAGGATGCTGATGAGCATGCAGTCTACCCAGAAAAATGCAATTCAGTGTTCTGTTATAATCCAGGACTTGTTGTCCGTTTATTTTTTTGTTTACTGCCTGTAGCATAGAATCTCCACGCAAACAGCCTTATGCTATGCCTGACTTGCTCACCTCTGGGACACCCCATGCAGATGGTTCTCCCGGCATTGGCCTGTTCTCAGCTGGAGCTCAGCAAGGCAGCAGCAGAATGTCATTAGTTTGGTGTGAAAGCATTGACTGGAACCACAGATTCACACATCCATTGTCTGCTAAAGCCTTTATGCCTTTTTATGGGTTTTTTTTCAAAATTTTGAAATAAAATCAACTCTTTTTTTTGTATTTATGAAAAACACTCAGAGAGTGCAGCATGTCACTTTATATGAATTATGCTATCTAGTGGCTTGTCAGTTGCCTCTCTGCTCTTGGGTGCAGGTGATTACGTTTTTAATAGCTCATTTTACTAATCATTAAATTCTCAACCAGACCATATATGATAAACATCGTTCCGCTACTGTATCCCCACGTCGTGTCATTGATGCAGTGGATTTGATAAAGATTTTATGTTTTACAACGCTTTTTACTAGTGAATGGGATGACTTTAGTTTGTTAGAACAAAACAACATACCTACTAGTGACATTTATTTCACCGCGTCAAATTTCTCTCCAGCCTATTTCAAAATAAAGTTAGATCAGCATTCTTTTCAAGAAATTAACTTTTCTTTATTGGTGTAGTGTTGGTATTTGGCTTAAAAACAAGTCTGCTTCTCCTAGAAATTACCTGTAACGTTTCCAATTAAGTTGTTGTTCACTGGATACCGTGTTGTGTATAGATAAAAAAAAATGTTATTGACTATAACTAAACCCGATTAAAAAAATAACTGAGACTAACTACTCCTCTACGCAGCCAAGCATGGGACATTCCCATGAGTAAGGGGTGTAGAAGATAATGCATAATGAAGTATATGTAGTGTAATGTAAAACTGTATAACTTATAAATATATGTTGTGCTGTTTTGATACACACTATTGACCTTTTACAATAACCAACATTCCGAGCCAGGGGCAAACTAAGGCAAGTGCTGCAGGTGTAAAGCACCCCCTTACCAAGGCACATAATGCGCGTTACATGATCCTTCAGCAGTAGGACAGCAGAGCTGGCAAGCTGCATTGATGATGAGAAAAGGTGTATCTGTGAGTGAACGGTGTTAGTATGTGTGTCTTCCTGTTACTGTATGGTGTTAGAGTGTTTTTTTATATATGTGTTGGTTTGAGTGTGAATGTCAGCATATGATATTAGAGTGTGTGTGGATGTGGTTGCCCGTCCAAGTTAAATGCCTTTCACTTTATTTGATGTTAGAATGCATGTATGGTGTAAGCGTGTGTCTGCGTATAGTGTTATTGCGACAGGGGCGACCAGTGGTGTGAAGGTGCGGAGGGAGATAGTGCGTGTATATATGTGTAAGTGTATGGGATTTAATTATGTCAGACACATATAATCGGGAAAATAAATAAAACACATAAATACTTCACCCCTGTCCTGAGATCTAAGGACATTAGGGGAGGAAAGAAGAACATATTTTATTGCACCACCTATATTAATTAGATTTATTAAGTTACTGTAACAGATTTAAAACACACTGTTTACTGATTAAACTGCTTTGATACCATGTAGGTAATTGTAAGGCGTTTGGGAAAAGCTACACACTAGAAGGGGCATTTTAAAAGCTGGAGACTTTTGCTGTGTTGTCAGCTGCTTTCTGCGTCTAGCCACTAATTTAGCATGCCTGTTACAAAGCCCCGGGGTGAAATGTAACTGCAGCTCCTAAATTTCCCAGCTCACCCTTTAGAAATAGTCTGCAATTTACAGATTATCCATGCAAGTGTGGAAACACAATATTTATCTCAAAGCTGGAGCAATTTCAGATCGTCCGTAATGATTCAATTAAAATATATACAAATATTACTGCAATAGTACATTAGCAGCCAAAATTCACACAATGCATAATGCTGCTCCATTAAACAGATGCCTTACTGAATTTTGTAGTAGATTGCCAGATTATTTAATTTTATGAACATTTGATTCAAACTAGATGAACTAAGTCAGATATAACATACCTTCTGTAAAAAAAACCCAAATCGATATGTTGTGAATATTGCTATTCCCGTCTGACGTAAATTAATCCGTTTGCATTTTTAAAAAAAATAATTTGTGTTATGCAGATAAAACAGTTCCACATAGGATGCAAGTTGCCTATAAGGAAATCAGTTATCTCGCAAATGATCATGTCCGCTAAACATGCCACAGTGATCTAAATATATATACATCTGTGAATTAAGATAACAATCTGCATATTAATTAAAATATACCCATTTTCCATGACTTCACTGTTCAAACACTAAAGAATAACTATTATCTTCCAGCGCGGATCTATTTAATAGCCCCAGAAAAACTTCACCGAGACGAGTCCCCAGAATAACGATTCTAATAGTGACCGGGGCATTTCCTTAAACAAGATGGTAAGCAGCTTGTATCAGTTCAAGCCATATGTCTCTTCAATTTAGAAGCGCTAACATGAATATATACAATTCATTCCCACTCATTGTTCCTTTAACAATACTTGCATGTGCTGATGTATTAAAAAGCAGTGATAATGAATTGCACTCTATTCATTGTTTTTACTGCGCATCTCCCCCGTTTTCCGATTTCTGTAGACAAAGCAATAGTAAGATTCGTATTGGATGCGTCTATAAATGTCTGGATGGAAGCTGTATGGCTGCCAAAATATTGGTTCCTTGTGTATACGGACAGGACTTGCATCCTCACAAAGCATATTTCCGATAGAGAGCTCTCGGCCAGGCACATTAAAACGTCTTGCATGAGTTAAATTCCAGATGCATACCTAATTTTCAGAAGAATTAATTTTTGGACTTCTGCCATTAAAAAAAAAACCAATGCACTGGTGATTATCCCTAATGATGATACTGGCAGTATGCCTGAAAATCCAGGTTTTGCAGGCAAATTGCCTAGGGAAAGACTTGGCATACCTGTTTTTGACCAAAAATTTGTGATGAAGAAGAAAAATTGTTTTGATGAGTATCAAACACTGAAATATTGAAACAACAAATAGTGTTTGAAAATGAATATAATCAAATGCTACACATTATTTCTCATTTAGAATTAATTTAAAATAATTATAGAATAAATAGCTAGGGACGGTGAAAGTGGCACATGGCGGATTCTACCGAGTTTTCAGATGCGTTTGCAAAAACAACACTATGAAAAAGGGCCCACGCAGCTATCATATCAAATCATATAATCACAGTAACGTCCGATTAAGCTGCTTATTAAGCAGCCTTTGTAAACCTGAGGAAGAGAACTTCAGGACAGAAAATTGATGGGAGGGATGCTGCAACATGGTGCTGCCTATCCTAGTTTCAGGGGTCCCAAGCTTGGAAACTGGACTAGAGTGAAAGACTTACTCACCCACTCTCTTCTTCACTCTTACTCAGACTCTCTCACATGCTTAAGCATGCTCTATTTCTCTCTTATACTCTCACACGCTCTCTCAATGTCTCCCTACTCTTTCCTCCAAGCCCTCCCAAGTCCCTGACTCCCTTTCTGCAACTCTATTCTCTTTTTTCCTTGCCTCTTCTTATTCTTCTGTCTTTCTTTTCCTGTCTTCTTTTTTTGTCATCTCCTCCCCGGTGTCATCTCCGTTAACCGTGCCTCCCAGAGCGCTTCCACAAAGGGGCCAAGCCTCTGTGAACACCCTCTCCCCCAATTGTTGGAACGGACAGTTTCATGGAGAAAGAGATGTGCAGAAATGCTTCTCTTTCTCCACGAATCCATCTGCAATATTCAGTTCTCTTGGAGTACTTCCACAAAGGAGCACCCCATGTGGACAGCCTCTCCCCTGCTCCTCCAATCGTGGGACAGGGGGTGCATAGAGGCCCTGCCCTTTTGAGGAAGCACTCCGAGAAGCATGGTTAACTGAGCTGATACCTGAGAGAACTGGACATACAATGATATAATGATGTAGGCTGCAAAAAAAATATTTAAATAATAACATTTTATGACATCATAAAGTATGCTAGTGCATCTTAAATTACTTTGCATTCCTAGTATGACAAGGAAGTTGTAGATTTTTCTAAACTGCAGCATAGAAACATAGAGATTGATATGTTGATTTCTACTTCTTGAGTCGCAGTCACCCACCGGGTCTCCTGATAGGGAACATACTCCCTGTTTTCATTAGCAGCTGGAACCAGCTGGAATAGCGTATTGAACTATGTATTAGTTTATTAGCTCACCCCTTGCTAGGGTATGCATGGTGAGAGTTATATCCAATGTATGGATATTTGGTCGAAAAAGATACAAACAACATTTTTCGGTACATCTAACATTTTTTTTTAATTTCCACTGCTACGTTTTTATAATGTATTTTCTAACATCTTTCTTATTTTTCTTCAATAACAAATTGCCCATCTAAACTCCAGTATAGGAGCCAGAATTGAGTTTCACAAACACATTCGATAACTGATTACGTTTCCTCTTCTATTCCAGTATAATTAGGTATGTACAGAAATGCCAAACAGTTGAAGATAAATTAAAAAAAAAAACGGAGCTATACAATATTGCTATGACAAACACAGATTAATAAGTAATGATTTACGATATATGCTCCTTGGTGCTGAATGAAAGGATACATCATTATTATGTTGCTTACACGTCAGGTGTTCATATAAAATCTTTTTCTTCCATGGTTTATGCATTCAAATATTTCTAAAAGGAATTAATTTGTCACCTGAAGCAGTAACCTCCACATACAGCTGGCTATGTAACTAGAAAACCTATAAGCTGGCCTACAGGTGCTTTAAAATAAAACATATAGATGAATAGAGACAATGGAAAAAATAAATATAGTGGGTTGATTTAACCATATAAGCAGAAAAGGGCGGCTAGGGCATTGAGCTTGTGAGGAATGTTTCCGTCAGATTCTCTCCTAGCCTCATGAACGAAAAGCAAGGCATGGAACCCAAGGAGTCAAGGGTGGGCTTGTATGATTGGTAGCCAGGAACAGGAAAAAGGGGCCAGGAAGTTAGAATAATGCCGGGATGGATAGAGCATAGCACTGCTCCCTCCAATTGCCGTATAGTAAATGCTCCCAGGGTCCAGCAATCTGGTAGAGCCAAGATAAATCCGTAGGGTTCCCATATATATATAAGGCAAATTTTACCAGAATCATGGTATGGTTCTATTTCAGACCGATTTATCACATACCCTGCGGGTAGTGTATACTGTACAGTATGTCACAGCAGAGGCCCGTTCATATGCTTGCCATACACAAATATCTACTCATGTCAGCCCGTCATCCACTCCAATGCGTGGGGACAAAATTAAGATCACATTTCCATAATTCTTAATAAGTCATTTTACCTAAACTATACTTTGCAATCAGATTCCTTAAGGACATGGCCTCTAACATAAGTTCTTGCTTGCTTGTGTAAAGAGTATTCTTAATGTTAACATTAATGATCTTTATCTTTTTAGCCCATTTAAAATTTTAAGCATTTTGCACTAATTACTTTTTTCCAATATAATTTTGTATTCTCCCCTTATTTTTAGAAAGTCTTTCACCAAAAATGATTTACATAAGGTTTGGCATTAGCATAATTTTGATAACATGTTTTCCCATACATAACCTCCTGCGTATAGTTACATAATAAATTAGCATATGAAGGGTCCATACCAGCTGCCATGAATGCTGATGGAAAAGTTTCAGTTTTATGAAGCACTGGTATTTGTAATTTACATAATAATGAATTCACTGTAAGATTTGTGGAAGGCGTCATGTGTGCATTGTGTAATATGAAGAAGGAATATGTGCATAAATCTTACATCTAAAATATACCAAACGAAAGAAAAACTAAATTGGTAGTTTATTTTAATGAATTCATCTCAAATGTTCATAGCAAAATCAATATGCTACTGGTATACGAACACTGAAAAGAATCCCAGCACTCCAAACAGCTTCCAATCCTTAGGTTACTTTATTTAGAGAAAGCAAAACAAAAAAAAGCAACGTTTTGGCCAAACAGGGCCTTTGTCAAGCTGGCCAAACACTTCCTATTCCACGAATAATCGCCTGTTTCCGTGTTCGTTTCGGGTGAATATTTGTGTATGTTTTTCTGCGTCCGAAGTTAAAGGTCCGCAAGAGTGACTGTATTGGTCGCCGGCGGGGGGGCTCGTCTGACATTAACCAACGAAGAGCAGCTGCCCTTCATTGGTTGATGCCAGAGGAGGCCCTTGTCGGCGACCAAAAGGGTTACTCTTGCGGACCTTTAAAATCCTGGCGCCAAAAAAACAAGCCCAGGAATGGGCGAATATTAGTGGAATATGAAGGGTTTTTTTCCTGAAGACAAACAATACAGTCTAGTATTGATACTGGTTTCTACTGTGGGCAGATTTAATACATTTCATTAGGGGTTTGACATAACATTTTTATACTTTTTTGTACATATGATGTTGGTATAAGTTTAAAATGTTACTGCTCACGATACAATGTATTATCTTTTTTCTTTTAATTTTTTTAAAGACTGTTGCCGTGTCAGTTTTCTTTATGCATATTGATGCAAAACAGAGTGGAAACTACTGACTGGCCAATATCAGGGAAGAAAAGATATTTATGGTGCTGTCTTTTTTTTAATTTAAAAAACAAAGGATAATTTCCTTGCGATGCTTACACAAACCCCCGGATGTATTATCTGTTTAATTGTCATTGTAACCTTGTCGATGGAACGCATTAATTTAGTCATACCATGTATTTGTTACTGAGAATGTGTTGAAGATATACATTCATTTAATACTATGTTTTGTCCTTGTTAAGAGCTCTGTCAGTCTAATTACATAGTCTGGTGTAATGGACAATTTTGTTGCAAGTGATTATATGAGACCGCAAATTGACCTTTTTAGTGTTCTCTTCTATAATTTGACTGGCTCATGTATGCTCCTGAGGCTGGCCAGTGTTAATATTTTCACAATTGTGTATTAACCCCTTCACGACCAATGACATCAGGCAAAAACGGTCAGTTAATGACCAATGACGTGCCTGGCACATCATGAAGTACGGAAGGGAATAATATTGGTTTCTTGAAAGGGAAAGTGGTGTCACATTAGCCAGTAGGATGGATGTGTCTCATGGTACAAAATAACAAAGAATCACGTATTTTCTGTTTTTATTTTTATCACAAAAGAACCTTAACTCCTTAACGTAAATGTTTCAAGAACAAGCCATGTAAATCTCCCATGTAAAGTAAATGTAACTACTACCATATCATTTTTATACATCATTTGGTTGTACCAGTCACTTAATTTTGTAGTCATATGTGTTTGCCTACCTACCTGATTAATATGTATTAATCAATGAATAATATTGAACTTAAAGTCATTATGTTTTTAATTCAATTTACCAGTGTACAATTTGCAAAAATACAAAAAGTAGAAATGATTTCATTGCTTTGATGCTTTTTATTGTAACCGCGCTAGGGAAACTACTGGTGCTATATAAATAAATGTAATGTAAATGGCGTGAGTGGACATCATGTGGATTTTTTTTTTACAATTGTACTTCAAAATGTATTATGATGGGCCATCCCATGTGCATTCACCAACCTTGGAGTTTCCAGAAATGCTGGCCTATACATGACCCATCATCACTATACATTATGAAGGCCCACCTTCAGTGAGCTTCTCTTGTAAGAGGGTCCTTGTATAAGGACTACTTTGGACGCTCTAACATGAGAACAAACTCACTTAATAATGTCTGGCACTATCAGGGACTTGAAATATTCCATTCTGCTGAAAATGCCCGGGTTAGTGGATACACCTCTCCTGCAAGTTTGGAGATCATGTTTTGTGTCATTTCCAAAATGTGTGCTTACTGATAGAATTTATAGAGGATGATCTCAGCCCATCTTGCAGCCTAAAAGCAAGAAGGGCTGAGATCATCCTCATCCATATGTTGAGATAAAATGGTCCCTTTCACCTCTGAGCTTGTTAGTTTGTGAAGAACCCCATTATGTAAATGTTTGTGCGGTTGATTTGAGACTCCGTTGATTAAGATACTACTTTTCCTCTTAACGCCTCATGCAGATCTACTTGGACTTAATTTCTTACTGTTTCATCAGATACTAATCATATGCAAATTTAAGTGGTTACACTTTGCCGACATTACAAATGAAATCTGAATGTCTATTTATTTGTGTTGATTAAAATGCGGCTTGTGCCAAACCTCCGCACTGAGTGTATAGTCAGATGCCTTGTAAATAACTAGATCCATTTTCATGGTGTTGTATAGACCAAAAAGTCACAATAATTTTTTAATCATGCCTAAGTGTTTCCTTATTCATAATTTGTCTAGGAACACCTAATTCCACATGACATAAAATCAGACCTTGGTAGGTAGATCATAGAAACTGTAAGGGCTTCTTAATAGGTGCATTGTTTTGTGACTAAACATTTAGAGGAAAGAATGAAATGGTAGATGAGGATGGCAGATTTGCTTAACATACTAAGTGAATCGTTATTCAAGGGAATAATAACTTAAACTCATTAGTAAAGAGTTCAGTAAAGCCGTTTCAGCATTTTACTATTTGCTTCACAGAATAGTAAATTCAGTTGTAAAGATATTTAGTTTGAAGAACAATCTCTATCTTTATCCCAGAGACAGCGCTCGCATAATAATCTGCCAATTTTATAACAACTTTAGAACATTCTTTTAAAGCTAATATGTGGTTAGGGCTGAATCCTTTTTGATTTTATTTCAATGATCTTCAGACTTTCCATTGTATTCTTTTCAGAGATTTTGAGATAAAATATGAGTTCATGATATCCAGACCTACACCTTTATAAGAGATTTTTTAACTGCCCTTTAAATCATTCAAATGTCCTCGTTTGTGTCGCCACTGGAAGCTGAGGATTCTCTATGGAATGGATATATCCTCTGTGTTCAGTACAACAAAAACTATGTACTAACCTCATTTTACAGTGTTATATTTAGAGAATTTTGCTTAGAGGTTTGGTACAAGCACATCACTAAAACGACTTAAAATCACATTAAAACCCAATGGAGCTGCATTGTAGTAATGCTACTGACAGCTATTGCCTGGGTGCTATCTCTTTTTGAATTGTAATGAGCTTGTAGAGGCGCCGGAGCCAGACTGTGTAGAGTATAAATATTGCCTGTGAATTCCTGTTTGCGCTGTCAGATTAAAACTGCTTCCATTTAATAGCCCCTGGAGAATTATGACAGTGAACAGTATGACAAGACTTTGCAGACAAGCTAATGAGTTACACTACATTAATATTTAAGGTTTCCCTCTTCCTGCGGTGCATATAGAAACCGACTGATTTGTTGTCACGCGGACATACATAGAAAATTCTAAATTAATAGGTAACTAGTGGATTTACTGCAATTAAAATGACCTTGTCAACTCCCCACCCATCCAGCCCTGTACGTTGTACCAGACACCCTCCATACTACCGGAGAATAAATCCTCAGCAGCACATTGTAACTCCTCAGCAGCACATTGTAACTCCTCGGCAGCACATTGTACTCCTCAGCAGTAACTCCTTAGCAGCACATTTTAACCCTCAGCAGCACACTAACTCCTCAGCAGCACACTAACTCCTCAGCAGCACACTAACTCCTCAGCAGCGCACTATAACTCCTCAGAAGCGCACTATAACTCCTCAGCAGTACACTATAACTCCTCAGCGGCACATTGTAACTCCTCAGCGGCACATTGTAACTCCTCAGCAGCACACTATAACTCCTCAGCAGCGCACTGTAACTCCTCAGCAGCACACTATAACTCCTCAGCAGTACACTATAACTCCATTATAATTAGATCTTTGCATTAAGCCCCACCAATAATGACTGTTTTCATGGTGACATGCCTTTTATATGTGTAGAGATAGGTGTTCTCCAGTGTCTCCCCTTGACCATCAACATCACGTGATTTTTGTTTGTGTTGCATTATTAATCATTTTATATAGCGCCGTCATATTTTGTAGTGCTGTGCAGTGAGTAGATAGGACATAAAAAGTAGTATATAACAAAAAATTTGACTTGCAGAAACAAGTGAAGAGGGCCCTGCTTAAAGAGCTCACAATCTAGAGTGTTTTATATAGCAATGTAGTTATTCATTTGGGCATCAAAGCATAAAAAAAAGGCAGAGCCATGTATCATGGGCTTCCCTGATTTAATTTGCACATGGGACTTACACAATATATAAATATTTTATTTTTGTGTTTCGAATGACAATGTTTATCGCACACTGTTCACGGCGGTTTCCTATTAGCTTAGATCAGCCAAACTCAGAGATGATTAGATTCACAAAACCTAAATGCCCGGATATGTAAGAGAAATTGAACAATAGCATTACAGATATGTCTTAGAGGAAAATCATTTTTTCTCTGCATACTTGCTTTTCCTTATAAAAAAACAGTTAAAATAGCCCTACGGTTTAATGTTCTACTACAGTGCATCCCTGTTCTCATATTATTGGCGTATTAACCATATGGCCAACATTCAAATGAAAACAATCCATATCTCTGTAATACATGTTTAATTCATTATTGTCAATGTATGATATTATTAATGTGTGGTTCTCTACCATGTGATGTAGCGTGCGTATTGCTACATACCGTACACGGTATCTGAACCATGTCCCAAGAGGGACATGAATAATTTTTTTTTATGCTAAGTTCCAGAATCTAACAAACAAATGTAGGCAGCAGCCTGTAGGGAATACATCTATAAAAAAGAAATATAAAATACTATAAAGATTAAGGAACCAGTATAAAACTCTACAGCTGGCCCCCTCTTGAAATCTGTTAAACCCTTAGATATACTGTATTTGCCAGAATTAAAGACAACACTAAATAAAATACATATTAGGTTTTTTTACGAGCAGTTTGGAGAAAAACGCGTTTACCACCTGTTTTCTTTTTATTATTATTGTTTCGTACATATAAGAAGGTAATTCAATTGGGTGTTTTTTATATGCAACGATAATGTCTTGAAAGTTTTAGCACCGTGCAGTGAAAACTGTTCACAAGCACAACTGCGCAGAATTACAAGGAAAGGTACCAACCATATCATACCTTGTCTGATATCGCGTTTAGAACAAGTAAGACGTCAAGTATAATAACTACTCTGCCACCACAATTTACGCATAGTTGAAGTCGGAATTTGTAGAAAACTAAATCAGGTGGAATATATGTCTCTGGGTCACTCATGAGCAGCAACCTGACTGGGCATTAAATGCCAACTTTAATGCCAACGGCCAGTAAATGGCATGGGTATGGCCACCGGCTGAATACACCCGGCCTAGTGCTACACTCTTACACGTCCAGCAGCTGGCTGCACGTTAATGACGCCATCCGCTCAATGAGTGCCAGTATAGGTAGCAGGCACTGACAGCAATAGCTCTTCCGCCATTTGCCCAGTATACCCAGTGGACATTGCCTGTATAACAGTATGACAAAGTATTGGGGTAAAAGCAAGATAGGTGGTTAAGAACACATGAAAATCACGTAATTGTCAACATATTTCCCATGTGGTACAATAATTATAATTATTTTTTTTCATTCCTGTTTCAGGCTCACTATTTTTATGTTTATTCAGATTTGTGGTAAAAGTTAACTTTTCTGGCCCGTTTGAAAGGTTATCCATCTGAATTCACGAGATTCCAAAGTAATTAAATGTTTCCATTATAACTTCTTTTGTTTATCTTGTCTTCGTATATAATTGTCTTTGTCTTCTCTTTCATGCATTGTGCCGTAAATTATAGTCATTAGACGTTTAATTAATCATTTCTGACTTTGACTAATCTTTTCCTTTTATCTGCTAATTTTGCTTTTACATAGAAACCAATTCATATAAAAATCTATAAAAAACATTTTCAAAGAGAGGTTCTGTTCCAATCCCATTGGAGATTATGACTAGAAATCTCAGACTGTGTGGCATTGTGAACAGTTGATAAGTATGAAAAGAATTTAATGTGCCATGTGTTAATTGACAGAGTTTGTTGCGTTCTATAATAACTTGCTCAAACTGGAGCTAAAATTACAGCTAACAGCGTTAAAAAGGAGCTGTTCTGCTTCATTTGTGGAATTTAACACTTCTGTAAGTAAACGCAGCATGGGAAGCATCATCCGTAGTCATTTTTAATGCTCTTCCAAGAAATAATTCTTTAATCATGTAATTTCCTCCCAGGAACACTTAATTGTCTTTCAACATAAATGCAGGTGGTTGCTGTAGAAAATTAAAAAGCATCTCAAAATTGTTCGTTTTATGTAAACATTCAGAGGAAAAAATAAAAGTAACACAAATATTTAAGTAAATTTTTTTTTTCTTCTATAGCAACAACCTATGACTTTCTGCGTTTGTGTCAGGCACGATTTTACATAATTATTTCTGGCAGGGGCTTTGGCCCTAAACAGTACTAAGAATGACAATTCTCATGGTATATTTTTAGCTCAATCTTCACTTCACATCCGAAAAATATTTTGGCCTCAAGCCTTTTTTTCATCTTATTTATATAGATTTCAGATGATTTCATTAAAATGAAGGGTAACATGAAAGAAGGCACACAGGAGGTGACATTTTATGAGGTATACCTAGAATTCTCCTTCAAGGAACAGCCATTATTATTTTGATATGAGCCACTTGTAAGATATCCTGCATTGAGTTTACTGCCTACAAAGATAAAGTATTGGATTTTTTCCAACCCGTTTATAGCTTCCATGTTTGACCCACTTGAGGCCACGTTTGAGAAATTAGTAGGCCGTGTGTGTCAACTGTACTGAATTTCTTTAATATAATGAGTATACTACACACGTGGGTTGAGCTGCCTTGCTATGTTATTAGTCTTTCAATCAAGTACTGATAAGACATAATTGGTATACAAAAAATATTTAAGGATATATATATATATTATATATATATATTATATATATATTGTATATCTCTGTTTATAACTGATGTGATTTACTTTAAATGTAATATTTATTTAAGTCTATAGTATATGCATACCTGGGAACTCTCCGGATCAACACCCAAATCGTCCGGGTTGCACTCCCTGCCCATTTCCCCTTTAAATGGGGGGTTTCATGCGATGACATCAGCAGCAACTCCTCCAATATCAGTGGGCCCACGGACAGCAGACTTGCTCTTGTAGTATAACTACCTTGTGTCTTGTTGCTGTGCTCAGTCTTGCAATGCTGTGTGACTTTTGATTTAAACTGTCTTCAGCATTCATAGTTTGCTAGTTTGGCTGTTCCTGACCAGTTTTATTCTTCCTACACAGCTGTTTTTGTTTCAGTTAATGATCGTGTTTTAACCTGCACATTAAATTGATTATACCTGTTTAGTATAATTGTTTAATAATACATCTAACTGTATGCCTACATAATCCATGACTTTGTGCAAGTATACCTAGAATACCTGATGCTGTTTGAAGTCAAAGGAGGGTCATACCAAATATTGATTTAATTAACATTTTTTTGTTCTGCTCACGTTTTGTTAAATGATAAAAATAAACTATTAATTTTTGAAAGTATTCTTATTTTAGAGCATTTTTCACATCTACTTTTGCACAGTACTGTATATCAAATAAAAAAGCCATCCCGTGTGCACTGGGTCAGGGAAAATAGAATCACCCTGGGTGTTTAGTCCCATGCCTCCCTAAATAATATATATTTTTTGTTTTCACCATCTAAAATAATTTTTGCCTCCCAATGTTTCTTATTTTACTCCCCTCCAGGAACAGCGTGCAGGTGAGGAGTAGGGACAGCATGAGGTCCATGCACCACATATGATGCAGTTTTATAAACCCCACATTCCATGTACAGTGGGAATATACCCCTCAATATTTGTTTTATTTCCCTCGTCCCAAATCACACAATGGAAGGGTGTTCATAACCCCCTACCTATTGGTCAATAATGGGTCCTATCTAAATGTATTGCAGGTTATGGTGGTTATGTTTTGCTAATACATTTTGGGAGTTTCAGGCAAGGACATGTGAGTTTTCATTTAATGTTTAGCCTCAGAAATGTTTTGTGGAAATGTTTTGCATACTAGTGAATAGGCAAGAGGTTTTACCTCTATCTTGACTGACCACTGACTGACTAATTGAAAAGGGCAAGAAGAGAAATGTTGTGCTTTTATGTTGGGAGACATCATGACTATGGATATACCAAACTAGCAGAACAAAGATATTTAGAAAAAAATATTCTAGTTAATACTGAATATATAACATAATAATACATTATTTGTCAGTGTGTCCCTTTAAATAAGTGGCTTTCCTTACTAGCCATAACGAGCAGGTTGACTTCAAGCTTGGTTTATAGAAAAATGACCTAAAATAGATTAAAGTGTTAACACCTTTTTCTCCTCTATGTGTGCCTGTATCAACATAAAGCCCCCAGGATACACTATTGAATCATTCAACCTATTTATGAAACAATGTAAAAAAAAATGAGAAACGGTTTCTTTGTTTATTATGAAATCCACCTCCCCTCTTTCACGAGCTCTGCTTTGAGTCACTAGTTGCTAACATTTAATTAAATTGTGACACCTTGACAGCTTGCATGCAGATCCCATAGAATGATCAAGTAAACATCACATGGCTGTCAGAGGCCCTTTCAATTAGCTGCTATTAGGGATTATAAATAATGAATTTTCATACCACCCTCATAATACAGATATTAAGGGCTAGTGGAAAAAAATAAATACTTCAATTTATTATGAATTATCTCTAAGCTTATTTTAACCGAAAAAATAACAATCAAAGTTGCACAGTTAAGTTTGTATTTGTTTTTTGTTTTTTTGCTGTGACTTAGCTTTCATTCCATGGAAAAAAATGTATTAAGGGTGTATTATTATCAAATATAATATGAAAACACAAAATTATGTATTTTTTCAATAAAGGAATGGGCACCAGAACTTTTAAAGACTATGTGATCCTTCGCCAAAATCAGGATGAGAGTTATTGGACCTATTACTAGTGTTGCTACATGCCATCTGGAGAGTTCTACAATAAAAGAGGCTAAGTCCTAGATTTACTTAATGTCGTAGGAAATTCTGGCAAGTGGCCATGTGACTCCACACTTGACCAAAGAAAAGCATGATTTCCCTGGTACTCTCGGGTGGATCGCAAACTGTAGGTTTTAAATGATCATTTCATTTACTGAAGGAAGGGAGTTGAAGCAAGTAATTGCCCCTAAACCTAATAAGTGGTTATGCCGATAACTGACTTTTGAATTTTGGCCCACTCTTCTTGGCATACTCGTTTTTATTTAGCCCTATTGGATGTTTTTCAGGCATTTTAAGGTTATGCCACAGCAAGTCAGGACTTGCCATTTGAGGTAGAGTTGCTTGTGTGCTTCAGATCATTTTCCTGCTGCATAACCCAACTATGCTTGAGCTTTAGGTCTCCTTCAGAATTTTCGGGTAAAGCCAAAATTCATGGTCCCATCAATTATGGCAAGTCACTCAGGTCCTGAATCAATAAAGCAGCCCCAGACCATCACACTACTACCTCTGTGTTTTACTGTTGGTATGTTCTTATTGTAGAATGCTACACAAGCTTTACACTAGGTACCCATGTCTTTTATAAAGTACTACTTTTAGCTCATTACAGAATAAGTCATCAAGTTGTTGATGAGAGACAAGCCTTTGAGTTCTTTTGGTCAACAGTGGTTTTCGCCTTGTTCCTCTCCCATGGATGCCATTTTTGTCTTTCTTATTGTGGAATCATGAGGCAAGTAAGGCCTGCAGTACTTTACATGTTAATATAGGTTCTTTTGTGACCTCCTGTCGTCAATGAGCTTGATGGGTAATTTTGGTAGGCTGGCCACTCCTAGAAAGGTTCACCACCCTTCAAAGTTTTCTCCATTTGTACAGAATGGCTCTCACCATGGTTTACTGGAGTCCCAGAGCCTAAGAAATGTATTTTTAACCCAGACTGATTATGTCAGTTTCTTTAAATTGCAGCATAACATGCGGCATTTTGAAACTTTTTTGCCTACTTCACTAATTGATCATTAGAAAGCCATTGAGCAGTTATGTTAGCACAGCTAGAAATGTCCTTGTTTTCCGTGAAAAAAGTGACCCCAAACGTACTATATATGTTTTGTTCCAGGATAATAAGGCCAATAATATCTCACATAGTTTTTGTTTCAGTGTTTTGATCATCAAAAAGCAGTGCAACATGACTTGAGATTCGTGAGAACTTTGTATCTCTCGTCTCTCTTTTTTCTTTCTCACAGTGTGCTGATCATACAGAAGTCAGGAAGAAGGGCTCTGGAGCCCCGCTTTCCTGATAATACCTTGTTTGAAGCAAATGCCCAGACATCTGAAGTATCCTGAAAAATCACAATATTGCAGATCGATAAAGCAAAAAATAATGTAATGGTAGAATGCATTTTTTAGCACAAAATGTCTTTTAATAATAGTACTGTACTTCAGGTATGAATTTACAGCCTTTGGTATAGATCACTGTCAAACAACGCCCCTAATATGTGTTCAACAATGTTTCCTCAGTACAGTGATATCACTTATCATGGGTTTGCCATGTTGTTTTGGGGCTAAAGGGAGGTGTGCATTTTTTTGGTGGGGGGTTGGTTTGACATCTGGTCAGCCTGTGTCGTGTCCTATTTGGGATATCTTTCAAACTGGTCAATTCAATGTACCCCATCGAATCAGGTATTTTTGAAAACCAGACACCCCAGTGTATTTCAAATGCTGGTATTTTAACTCCCCATGCACTTATATTACCACCAGGCTTTGTCAAAATTTGTGATAGTATTTTTGTACATTTTTTCCAAACACATTGCAATTCACGTATGAATTTACAGCCCCTGGTATATACCAATTTTTTGGAAATTTGAACCCGAGCCAATGTAATTAATTTAATATATATTCTATATATCTATATATAGATATATATATAGATATATATATATTTGGACTTGGATGGTGACACCATTGGGGTATTATTTTAACATGTTACCACATTCTTACTTATTTTGTATCTACTTTTATGTACTTTTCATTTTTTTTATTTTACTAATAATGTTGTGATTAGTAAGCTGGGCTTGACTTGCATGATTGAATACAGTACATGTATTAGAGGTATTAGAGAAGTAGAGAGCATTTACAGTACGATTATCTGGTATTATATATCAATACACAGCTCCTTAAAAAGATCCAATAATCTGTGATGTTCACCTTTTTAAAGAAATGTAAAAAATAGTTAATTTCCATTTCAAACGAAAACAACAAGCTCACCAGCTATATAAAATCTGAAATAATGTCTATAAATTGGATTTGCAATTTTCACACAGTAATGGGGAATAACAGGAGAGCATTTAAGTGTCTCAGTGGGACTGTAAACTAAATGATAATGTGATCTGTAGAAACAACAACAACATTTTTTTAACATTTACATGAATGTCTATTAATAAAAATGAATATGAATCTTTAGAATGCTATAAAAATACTATAACATATTGTGTGAAAACCACTACACTAGCTAATTGAGTGGTCCTGAACTCATGGGAGCTACACCACCATGTTCTAGTTCTCCATGTGGACTTGATTTGATATTACAGGTTTTAAAAATGTTTCTATTTTGTAGCCTCAGAATTAAGGATTGCCATGATTTTATGTTCAAATGCACTATTATCAGATTGTTCTCTAAGATTGATGAATTCAGTTGTGAAATACAAATAACAACTTTTCATTAAAGGAACAATCCAGCCATCATGTCCCTTAAAATGTTCATTGTGTCTTTATTGCAAATACACAGGTGGCTTCTGTAATTGTTTTCTTGTTAATGTTACTGTTTATAAAATTTGCTTCATCTCTGGTGAAGGTGGTATGTGCATTAACCCCTTCAGATCCGGTGACGTACCACGTACGTCATGCCTAAGTACTTGGTACATCATGCCAAAAAGCCCCTGAGACTCAACACAGGCCACAGGCAGCTTCAGGAAAAGGGGCTTTTGTTACTTGGGGATCAGCTACAACATTCTGCTGCTGCCTGATCGCTCCATGTCAGCTGCCCTTCATCGGTTGATGGCAGAGTCGCTCATGAGGGCCATTTACTCCTGACACCGAAACTTGGGTTGGGGAGACCGTTGGTTAAAGGTAACTTGTATGGGGGGAGGAACCAGTGAGATTAGCTAGGAGATATATACGAAGATGTTGTTGTGCTTCGTATATATGTTCATCTTTGTGTATGTTTACCCACCGCCATATTAGTTTATTTGGTATTTGGTTTGAACAACAAAAAGCAATATTTCTGTTCGTTTTCATGTTTTCCGAAATATGAGTGCACAAGTCTAATAAACACACTGTCATTAATCAAATGTTGGATGTCTAACTGCTTGTGCACTTATATTAGGAGGTGATTTTAACTCGAGGCCAGACAATATTTGTGTGGCCTTTCAATATTACTATGAGTCCATGTACTCAGCTGAGATGGACAATAGGGAGGAGGGCATTGCCCTATTGCAACAAGCAAGCCTAAACTATACAATTCCAAAGGAATTGCTGAATAAGTCAGTTCAAGAATGGGAGGTTTCTGCGGCTCTTGAACAATTAAAAAATGTCAAGCCGGCCATGTGGAGGACTTTTACAAGCTCTTATGACCACACACTCATTATGTTCACAGAGTTGTTTAACTTTGCCTTGTTGGAAGATACTCAAATCCATAGCCTCACTGATGCATGTACAGTCCTGATCCCTAAGCGCAATAGAGACCCGACCCAATTAGCTGATTATAGGCTGATCCTCTTATTCAATCAAGACATCAAGTTGTTTAAGATCTTTGCAGATCGATTACAGGATATATTCCATGATATATTACACCCAGTGCAGAGAGACAATCTCAGAGCCCGTCATGCAGTGATCAATATTTGCAACACAATTGCTTCTATAATATCATTGTGGCTTTGCCCCCAAGTTCGACCAGCGCTGGTCAGCCAGCATTGATCCAAATTCTGATCAATATGACAGATTTTTAGTGTATTGGGACCAGAGGGGAAGGGATCAAGGTCTCTTCATTCACAGGTGACATACTGCTATGTGTCCTACACCCACAGCTAGCACCGTACTGATCCTGACAATCCGGACAGAGACATGACTTTGAAAATAGAGCTTTAAGCATATTTCTCACCCTCAATGGAGAATAAGGGTGATTCAAATTATATGAAATCTCATGCCCCCAGTGCAGATCTTTATCATTGCATTTTCTTCTATAAAACATTGGGTTTGTCCTCACAATAGATTGCCCCTGAGCTGGCAGTTTTGGGTATCATTGATGTGGCCTATAATGGCAATAAGGTGCAGCTTACAACGTTCCTGACTGCGGGGAAGAAAGAGGTCTTGCATAAATGTATCTACCCCACACTCACCATAGCTTTATTAATGACTAAATCGTTGGACAGATGGACTGTCTGGAGGCTAACTTAAATAAAGAACTAAGAACCCAAATGTTCTTACAGATTTGGGCAGTGTTCATCGACAAGCTAGACAACATACTTACCCTCAGTATTCCAGTACAGTCTGTGGTATTGAACAAGGCGCATACAGAACAGTTGTACCTGGCATATGATGAATGATGTCTGACTACTAACCTGTCCAAGCAATGATTTGAATCTGGAAAATACCATACAACTTACAATTATAAACCCATATAGACCCAGATAATCCATATTAAAGTCTACCAATTGACAAGTGACAGTCAGTTAGGTGTTCAAGTACTTATTTAAATCTTGTCAGGGGTGTAACTAGAAGCCTCAGGTCCCCGGTGCGAGAATCTGTTAAGGGCCCCCCAACCCATCTACCCCCTTCTCAGGCTATCTACCCC
>VKOC01000006.1:23844556-23899405 GCA_009364415.1 Spea multiplicata
GGGCAACAGGGGGGGCAAGGATTAACCTGGGGGGGGGAATTGCCCCCCTTGCCCCCTGTAGCAATGCCACTGACTGAAGAAAACAATATATTACTTATGTGGGTACCTTAATGAGAGAGAAGACATGAAGTCAGGATCTGTAGGGATATGAACCAGGATCCTTGCAGATTCCAGGTGAACCACGTATCTGCTACTATACCAGGTGTATCTTGGGTTGCTGTTTCCTTCTGCCTCTTGTTGGTCATGTTGTTCCTGCACCTTGTTCAGTCAATTAAGGCTCAACATAAACCGGGCATTATCTTAGCCTCAGTGCTAGAGAATTGTGTTCCTGGCCTTGTACACCAAGTTCTAATGTTTGTCCCTTGGTACCCCTCTGCTCCTACTTCTTGCCTTGCTAGTGGGCTTCCAGTTTCCTGCCTGTACTGAGCTTGTTACCCAAGTTCACATCCTGCTCATGCTCAGAACACCTATAGATGACCCCCAAGAGGAAGACTAGGGCTAAAGTGGAGAGCAGTCCTAAGCTGGAAACATTGTCAGCCTGCCTTCGGCTATGCACTGGATCCAAATCTGCCCCTACATCGAGACTCCTACCTGATCCGGCACCCAGTGCCCTTACACACGACCACCACAAAATAAAAGTTAAAACAGCCTGATGCTTTAGATTAATTAGACAAATAAACTTCAAACTTAACTGAAATACAGTGTGCAATATTTATGTCACCATACAGCTAACATTAAATGGTTGGAATTATGATTAAGTGAAAGAATGACAAAGGACATAAACCTTTTATAACGTAAATGTAGTCTATGTAGTAAATACACAGCAGAATGTGTATGAGTCAGGTACTATGATTATCATTTTAGAAATGAATTCTACAATGTATAAGCTTTTGCTTCTAGAGTAATGGATAAAAAAATGTTGTTAGTAAAACTCTATTTGGGATGTCATTTGTATCTAGCTCAAGGAAAATTCTCCAAACAAAAGAATGCAGAAATCATTCCCAACCTCCTAGGGGCTAAAATTTGGCCAGATTTATGATACCCCAAGGGTCAAAGACACTGGACTCTTCAGTATGAACCATTCTACTGCCAATGTTTGTCTATGCGGTTGATTATACAGAGCTATTAGCAATGTGTGTGATTGAAATACACATATGATTGTTCATATAGAGTATTAGTTGTATTATCCTACCTTGTTACTGTCCTGTTCAAACATAGATGTCAGAATGTAAGTTAATCTTTTTCTTTTTTAAATCAGGTCAATACAGGTAAAATATCATTCATGCCTTAGCAATGCTGAATTTACTGAACTGTGCATTTATGCTGAAAAGAATATAATCACACACTTAAATTTGCTTAGCAATGTATAAAGATGGCTAAATTCTATAAGCTTAAAAACAACATTTACCAGCCAGCTCAAAATAAATAAGTATGCCATATGTCCTTGTGACTTTTACAGTTCTGTGTAAACCAAACCAGAAAATGCCTAATACAATTACTATGGTACTGCATAATGTTACTTATTTACCAAATGGCAGATGAAATTATATCCTGTACAACTGAAATGAAAATCAGTTAGATGGAATTGGCAAAGAAAAAAATTAAGAGGCTTTCATGGTTTTGTGGTTAATGCTTTAGCAATACATTGTCTGTTGAAATTAAAAAAGACGAGTGCTATTATTATGTAAAGGCAATAGAAAATGTTTAATTGTGGAAAAAATGGAATTTAAAATGCAAAGTATCACAGTATAGAAAGAACTTTTATGGAACTACAGATTACCTTTTAGACAACCAAGATCTAGTCCCGAGTCAAGTTTACATGCTGGCTCATATTTCTTTTTATTCAACCAAAACATTCACATTGTATCTGCTAATTGATTGTATAGGCTATGATTTAAAATCTCAATCAAAAAATCATACTCTTAACCACATAATACCTTCATATTTGGATTAACCCATGCCCCATCTACCTGTAACCAGTGTGTTTCCCTATCAATGTTTTATTCAGATTCCTTGCTGTTTATCTCTGTTTAAGTGCGCATGTGCAGTGTGTTTATTTGGTTCTTGTATGATGTCTAGATTTCGTTTAGTCAGATCTAAAAAATTGAAGGTCTGCAAGCACTTGCACATTAGACTTGAACAATAATCTAGCTCTACAGAGAAGCAAGGATTATATTACCATTTAGAGCAGCTTCTATTGAAGCCACTGTGTGCGGGCAGCACTGTCTCACATACTGACTCCCCCACCACCTCCCCACACCCTGTCAGCATGGTCACTGCACCTGCGAAGAAATCAGTGGAGATAAGAAAACTGCTGGAGAAGGTAAGTGAGGAGATGGGAGGGGGCAGATACAAGGGAGGGGGAGGACAGAACTTGGGGGGCAGAGAGAGAGACTTGTGTTTTTGGCCCCTGAATTTCGTTACTGAATTAAAAAAATGAAACGAAAAACGATTTTGGACCTTGTGCACAAGTCTAGTGCACACCTCACTGAATAGCTTTCAGAGCAGAGTTTTTCATGGTTAAAAAAGCAGTATTTTCTGTAGGTTCATACCATTAAATGTATCTCATGCCCCCAGCTTCCCTACCTCAATCAACAGCAATGAAAGCCTGAAAGGGGTATGAAAGCCTGAAAGGGGTAATCTTGCCAACATCCAAGATGGGGGGCACAACCTTGCTTTGGAAACACATCCACAGTATTAAGGACAGCATTCCCCTATGCTACCACACATAGTTTGCCGTAAGAGGTTGTGGCCTGGCTCAACCTCCATTCACGGTATAAGCAAAGCTATAGAGACGTATATGTAGCAATGCATCAACAAATCAAAGAGACTTTCTCCAGGTGTGAGATACCTCCCCTGGTGCCGATATATTGCCATACCTCCTTCCCTCTTCCTTATTTAGTTATTAAGCTACCTTTGGTGCAATTGTTTCGTGAAGTTCATATTTGCTGCTGTTATATGTGTGCTTTGACCTTCAGCATGTTTTCTTGACCTATAAATTTAGCTACCAGTTCTGATCTCTGCTACCATTTGACAACCCCTTTTGTGTCTCTTTTTTCTATTACACCTTTGGTTTTACGGCTCTTTTGCACCCATTCACTGCCGCTCCAGTTGTTTCTATGTCCTACTGATTGGAACAGTGTTTTTATTGGCACGTGTGCAGCTACATCTCCTGCGTCTGGACTCCATCACCTGCTGTATATGGTTTAGTCAGGACATTGAAATGCTTACTTTTGCAAATAACGCTTTAGTCAGGTCATTAAATCTATCCATTATGAATTGCCACATCCTAACACTAATGCATTAACATTATTATTTATTTTATCTTATTTTAATGCACATTTTCAACACATCTAGAAGGGTTAGCACCAACCTGAAAGTAAAAAAGTTGTGGCAATAGTGGTTGTCAGTAGTACTATTATTTGAGTGCTTAGTTTACCTGTTTGAATACTTCACATGGTAAACAAACAGTATGTTACTTCAAATTGGGCCATGCACTATGATTCTAATTTCAGAAATTATAGTTAGAGTTAATAGTCATACTAGACTAGAAAACCCATTCACAAACAATGGTTTGTCTGCTGTGGTTATTTAAGTATTGCTTAGTTTACACTCTGACATAACTATTTTCACATTCCATTAGCGTTCAGTTAAGGTTATAACTCCTCAATGGATAGTAGTTTGGTATGATACATCATATCTGAATTGATAAACATCTATTGAACATGGGATAATGATCATAAGCTTTGGTCATTTTTAGAAATTCTTATCTGATAAGAAGCCATACAGAGTGATGTGACAAGACATGTGAGCGGGAATTTTAAATTTGTCGACATTGGGAAGAGAAATGGGGCACCAGATTCATGAAGCAACGAAAACAAGGCCAGACCACTTATAAATCAAATGAAAATGAAGCAAAAAGCTCCTAATTGTCATCCGAAATTCACTCACTCTCTCACACTCCCATTCTTGTTCACCCTCTCTCTCTCTCTCTCATGGTTCTTAAATGTTTCCCTTACCTTCCCTGCCAACCACTTTCGCTTTTGCTGACCACTGCCAATCCGTCATCTTCTTCCATATCTTGGCACCATGTTTTATTGGTTTCAAGGACCATTATGACCCAGCTTTCCAGACACCACAATGACACAATTTAGCTATAGCCACCACAGTGATGATGTCTGTGCTTCTGCAGATACAGAGTTAATGAGCATTGAATTTAAAAGAGCCAGGAAGGGATAACTGAGATTTTTCTGTTTGACCATATGATCGTAAAACATACCAGAGGTGTGTGTGTAGATGGGGTAAATTTAGTACCTTCATAAATGTTTACAATGTGCTAAGAAGTCAGTATTTCTGCATGGAAACCAAAACTAAATTCAGTTGAATTAGTGTATAAATCAATGAGGTCATAGGGAGGTATTGAAATGCTATCATTTTTAAGTGAAATGCTTCACTGATCCTTGTAAAAAAAACTAGACGGTCCGCTTAAAGCATGCATAAGCTTTGCTTTAATATTCAGACCACTGTTTGTTCCAATTAAATGGTTATCAGTTTTATCCAAAATCACTCTGCCAGAAAATATATTTCAGTGGTTTCCTGGAGTTCCTTCTGATAGCTTATTTTTGCTTCTTGATGTAAACCGCACTAACGGTACCAAGAAGTGCAAATCAATGACATAATTTACTAAGGTCAATATAAAAATATTAAAGGAGGAAATTAATGAAGCAAAAAACTAGCTTCTGAGTGGTTATTGCAAGGTTATATTGTAATATTAAGCTCTATTCACTAAGTGTTTCATAGTCATAGTGATATTATTTTCTGCAATATAAAAAACATTGTTTCTGCATGCATTGGAAATTGCTATACTGGGTGGGAAATAATAGGCACATACTCATTTTTCCCCAACAAGATAGAAATAGGCTTAGGGGTAAATGTATTTACTTAGATTGAAAATTGGCTAAACGATAGAATACAAAGAGTGGTTGTAAATGTAAAAGTGGCTGAAGGTATTAAGTGGAGTGCTGCAGGGGGTCCATTATGGTTCTTCTTCTTTTTTATATGACATTTGAGAGTCACATCTCCGTGTTTGCTGGTGACACAAAATAGTCTAACCTTGATGAGTGGAGGACTCGACATGCAAGTGGCAAAAGAAATTCATTACAGACAAATGTAAAGTTACGTATTACGGGAAAATAATAACAATGTAACATAATATACACTTTAAATGGTATTCCCCTGGAAATCCCTTTAGGAATAATTGTAGACAAATTAGCAACAATGCACAATGTCAGTCAGCAGCAAAGGATTGGCATGTATAAAAAGGGGTATTGATTCACAAGAGAATGATATCATCTTGCCTCTCAATGATAAGACCTCACCTTGAATGCGCGGTGCAATTCTGGGCACCGGACCTTAAAAAGGACATTATGGAACTAGGTTACATCTATATGCGTTAGAAAAACAGGCCAATAAAAAGTGCTCTCCAGTGACCTCCCGTTAACAGAACTAATATTTTAGAGAATATTTTATAGTAATATTAAAGAGAAATCTGATTGCCTTTTGGATTTTTTTCCCCAAAGTGGTAAAATCCAAACAAGAGCTTAATTGTTTTTGTTTTGCCTTCTTACTAAATGCCAAGCACCTAGGGCAGAGACTATCCCTAAAAAGGACATTTCATTTTGTGCAATTCACTAATTGGATTGATGGGCCAAACCATTCTTAACTTGCAAGGAACATGTCATGTTGTGGTGTCTGGTTCCTCATCCTTTGTAAAGTTAAAAACCTTCCAGTCAACTAAAATGGGTCAATGAACTGCAGAATTGACAGACTTAGTAAAAGTAATAGACCTCAGTTGTTTGGAGGATTAGATTTCTTTCTCTTCATGTTTTAATATTATATTTTTGGAAAAGACTCATATATAAATAATCTCTAGTGAAAAGACTGTTGGGAGTCATGCAAAGCAGGGTGACCACATGTTCCGGATCCCTCGCAGCCTCAACAGGGAAAATGCATTGTCCCGGAATTGAAACGGCGTCCTTTTTTTCTGACGCGGAGGAGAGAGAGGGGCGCCGAGCAGCAGCTCGTGAAGTTTTCAGCAACCGCTCCGTGCCCCTTAGTCTCCTCCGCGAGCAGAGCAGGGAGAGAGAGGCTTTTCGCTCCCACCGCAGGACCTCTACAAGGTAAGTGAACTTCAAAGGGTGGAGAGGGGTAGGTAGTGAGAAGGGGCGAAGAGGCGGTAGATAGTGAGAAGGGAGGGAGAGGGGGTAGATAGTGAGAAAGGAGAAGAGTGGTAGATAGTTGAAAAAGGGCGGCGAGAGGGGGTAGATTAGTGAGAAACAAGGGGAAAGGGGGTGGTAAGAATATCAACATAAAGAGTGAACATGAGTGAGAGAATGAATGAATGTGTGAATGCATTGTGTGAATGAGTGAGAAAATTGAATAATGTGTGGATAAATTGTGTGAATGCGTGGGAGTATGAATGACTGTGTGGATGAATTGTCTAAATGAGTGAGAGTATGAATTAATGAATTTGTGAGAATGCATTAATGAATACGTGTAAATGATTTGTGTGAATGAGTGAGAGAATGAATTATTTGTGAAGGAATTACATGAATGAATTAGTGAGTGACTGTAAAAGTGTTTGTCTGTATCATAGATGTATAATTGACAACCAGAGTTTTTGAGCCTTGGGGACCAAGATGGGGCAGGCAGTGTATTTATGGGACAAAGTTGACTCATGCTGGGCTGATTCGGGACAAAGATGGCAAGTCATATGCATGTAATTTGGGTGCTGGTTAGGATCTATGTAGTCAATGTGGTTGCCAGGGCTGGCTTTGGGGTATGAGACCTGTGATCTATACCTTTAATGCAGAGTTTTTATGTGAATTCCATTTGATCTATACCTGCAAATGTCCGTTTGTGTGTTATTCTGTTGATCCATATCTGCTATGCTTCTATACATTATTTATGTATACCTGCAAATACAGGGTTTGTATGTCTTTTTCAGTTGATCAATACCTGCAGTGCGGTTTCCATGTGTTGTTTATTTGATCTATACCCTCCCTCAGTGCTGAGTTTACATGTGTCGCAGGGAAAAGGGAGGGATTTCATGCTAGGGGCTAATATTAATATATATCGGCAGCAGGGTCTAATATTAAAGAATGAAAATTAACTGTCAGTTCAGCAAATCATATTTCAATTATGGTCTTTACTTCAAAGAGATAAGTACATATGATGTAGTTAAAAATGCATGTCTAACGCATATATGTATATATATATATATATTTTGAGCTGGGATCATGTAACCACACAGTCTTAAGGTTTGAAATACCACATAAGGCTGAATTCTTTTTAGAAATTGTAGTCCTTTTATTAAAAGGTCTTTAAACAAACATAAATAAAACAAGCAAAAAGAAAAACCTTGCTGTCTGAGCACTTACTGCCAAATAACTAACTATCGTTGGACGACTTACCAACAAAAACATTTAGTACAGACCTTTCTTTGCTTTAGGAATTGTTCAGCAGATTTGTTAGGAGAAAATGCAATCTCACTCACCCCTTGTATGTTTCTCACCTGAATAACTCACAGGGCTCCTTTTTGTAGCAGCCCCCTGCTGCTCATTGGTAACAGGTGAGTAACAATCTGAGAGAACCAGAACTCCTGGACTGGCTTCATCACCTGCTGCAAGTAAACTGTGGAGTGGAGCACTGGCCCTCCCTTCTCTCCAAATGCTCCACCCCAGGGACCCAAACATAACTACAACATTACCATTATTTTGTTGGTAACAAACCATTCTCCCTGGGGTTATCAAATACATTGCACTGCAGTATATTCTGAGAAATATATACGTTATCCACCACCATGCCCGGTTCACTGTCACAATATATATATATATATATATATATATATATATATATATGTATATACACACCTGTGTCTGTAATCTCATGCACTTCACAGTGTGTCTCTGAATGGCAGAAATAAAATGTGGTGACGGCCACCCTAATGCAAAGATGGCGACCACACTATCCCACCTGCAGTACCTCCCTTCCCACCAACAGCCACATATTCCCCAGTAACAATTTCTAAGTACTACGCCACTTCACTGGATATTCGTCCAGATTTAAACTCTAAGGAGTTAGGAGCCATCCCTGAAAATTCAGGGTATTTGGTCATCGAACAGCCTCTACCGTTACAGGAAACATAGACATAACAGAAATAATACATTGCATTGTTTAAATACTGGTTTCCCATTTTTTTTTTCATAAAACACATTTATTTGTCATCCCTAGCACAGACAGCACCCTGATTAGAACAGGACTGTTCTGAATAAAACAGGACATCATTAACTTATCTTTTGGTATTAAGGACTTTTTCAGCAGAGCGCATCATGAATGATTTAAATAACAGAAAATGACCACTGTGTAACATACAGAGAGACAGGGTCGATTGGAGAACCTTGAAGCAGCAAAGGACAGTACCATTATTTAGTATAATAAAAAAGGAACATGAATAATTTAGAAGAGGAAGAAGCAGAGACTGATGCAGAAACTAATGTAATGGCTTGAGCAGCATTTTAAATGGTTCATTTGCAGAAGCATGAGTAATATATTGCGAACTATTAGGAATCACTATTTAATTTGTAATTTGCATGGGTACATGTGGTATATTGCCTGTTCTCTTGTGTATTTGCTTCATTATCTGTCTCATGGCAAATTTCTTACTATAAATAGTGGCTTTTATGATTTATTTATATGTATAGTTTAACACCAAGTGCCATAATGCCATTATAAAATCATCAGATGTCATAGGCTTAACTCAATATGTTCAGAACATTCTAAAATGGTTAAAACTATTGTGCTAAGGTTTAATTCTGGTCAGACCACAGACGGATAAGTACAGTAGTTCCTCATTATACCAAAATAAAACCACATAAACTGTAATCCCCCCGCCCCCCACTGTAGAAGAATGACTTGTCACAAAAGTTAAATGCTCCCAAACTAACACTGCAATTTATTTAAAGCAACTCACTTTTCCTAGTATTTTTATTTTATGGCTTATATTTTATAAGAGTCAGGGGTCCATCTCCAGTCTGCTCTTTTGGGTGGTTTCCAGATCAAGGCTTACATCAGTTATAATCCTGAGCTCCCTAACGGGCAGCTAAAGAACGGTGGCTTGTAGGGGCAGAGACAAGATAGCTTAGGTTTTTGTCTACGTGGCGATCCATAAGCCTTAGGGAATTGAGCCCAGAACCTCAAGAATCACTTAAACCTAAACTAAAATCACTCTAACACCTAAACCAATACGCTACAGAAACCGCTGCAGTCCAGTATCTCTGGCTTGGAATTGGACTTCCACCCCATTGCTTGCAAGTTCAAATCTGGCTACTGCCGACTTGTTCCCACGCCAATAAGTAGTAGTAACTGTTAACTGTGTTGCAGTTACCTTGGTCCCCATATGTGATACCAAATATGATATGAGGGGCAGTCGCTAATTGGCTGAGCCTAGTCAGCTGACTCCTGCAACCAACCAGCAGCTTACCCAGATTCCCCTCTCTCTGATTGGTCAGCCTGGTCAGGTGACATCACCCACCAATCAGGTGGCTAGGGCTGAGGGGCAACTCCTGATTGGCTGAGCCTAGTCTGCTGACTCCAGAAACCAATCAGCAGTCAGCCCAGGTTTACCAGGCTGATTGACTAGGATAAGCCTTAATTGGAGCGTATTCCCTGGAAGGAGGGTTGACGGGAGAGTCCATAGGGCCCATACTTACAGGTTCCGCTTGCTAGAAGAGCTGAGCTGCTCCTGTATAGCGCATAATTTAAAGGTCAGGGATTTTCCAGCGACATCTCATTGACTTAGCTATGCATTATACAGGGCTAGCCAAGTTTTTTACGCAGAGTATTAATAATTTGGCAATTACAATGTATAGCAAAGTCAAGGAGTTTAAATCAGGTCTCTGGCGCAGACTTGCTTCTGATATTGAGGTGGTCTGTTATAGCAACAATCCACAAATAGCCAGGACTATTTTGCCCAGAGCTGCAAATTCACTCAAGTTAAACCCCTATGTTTGCTTTTGTACAACAGTCCACAAATCCTCACACTGGAGGAGGGAAAGCAGAAGGCTCCAAGCTGGTTAACTAACCAAATTAGCATTTTCTATAGCCTCCCTCTAAAGGTACAGGCAGTGACAACTACATACCAAAGGAATATAAAACAAAAATACACACACACCTAAATAATTCATTTTATTTCCATAAAAAACAAAACGGTAAGTTCCTTAATGTGCCATGTCAAGTCACTTCGTAGGTGGGAGTTGCGTCTCTATTGGCCCAGCAAGACTCCATTTGTGATTGGGTGTACCATTTTCCATACTTCCATTACCTCCAAACTGGGATAGCAAACTCCACCGAGCCGTTAATGTGACAAAAAAGACAATTGATGCAGGACACACTGCTTGTCTTATCCCACAGGTCTCACTATCCCTGCTCCCTGCTCCGTGAAAATCAAATCTAACATTTTAGCATTTGTAACATTTTTACTCATGGTGCGTAGACTGTGGCGGACCAACTTATAACATGCTTTTCTGAGGAGCATTTTGCGCTTCATAGATGATTTTGTCATCCAGCTTCTCATCAATCTGCGCGTTGCTAAAGGATTTCGAGCAGGTTCTCCAGGGCACAACAGTTGTTCCAAATCGACGTAGCAAGAAAGGGAAGCCACATTCCAGTAAGATCTGAATAACCCCCAACCACCCTGAAGGCCTGACTCCAAGGTATGAGGGGTGCATGGTTTCATTGGCTGATGCTGGCAGAGTGACCCAAATCCCTTTGACAAAATTTGACAGGGATTTTCCAGCTACATTTCATTGACTTAGCTATGCATTATACATGGCCAGCCAAGTTTGTAACGCGGCGTATTAATAATTTGGCAATTGCAATGTATAGCAAAGTCAAGGAGTTTAAATCAGGTCTCTTGCTTCTGATATTGAGGTGGTCTGTTATAGCAAAGAGCAAAGAGAGTAGCATACAAAAGGTGAATGAAACAGGGAGGCAAAGAAGCAGTCGTATCAAGGGAACAAGAGAAGGAGGAGGGACTATGAGCAGCAGATAGGGAGGAAGGGACAGAAGGGTGACATGGAGGGAGAGCTGCGCAGACGGTGTTGGTACTTAATCAATAAAAATAAACCTACATGTTCATACTCACTGGTTGAAAGGATCACTCAAAGGCTGGTTCCACACTCTGTGGCCACACACAATGGTGGTTTTGCAAATGCTTGCACAACTACAGACCATCTTGCCTCTGATCGCAAGTTCAAGTTAGTCTTACCAGCTGCAAGGGCTCATTTGTCCTAGAATGTCATATCTTCTCATCATTGCCAGGGTCTCTGCCAAATCTATGTGTCCACCACTGTTGCTTGTAAAGCAGAAAAAGAAAACAAGTTAATGAGCCACTTTAAAAGGCTGTTCTATTGAGGCAAGCAATTTGCCTTACCACCTAGCCCTCTTTTACCCAATAGTGCACTGGCTCAGACAATAGCCGGATGCATAGATGACCATGCAGCTTTCAGGAGCATCACAGACCTTAATGGCACTCGCCAAGGGAGAGGATGATGACTTAAAAAAAGAAGACATGAACAGGTGGAACAGGACAGGGGAATCGTAAAGAGGCGTAAGAACGGCCTCCGGCTGTGCTCATCAACAGTACCCGAATTTTATATTTTCTGGTAATTATTGCATTTGTTTAAAAACTGAAAGTATGGAAAAATTTTAGGGATAACCTTAGAAAGAAGAAGCTTAAATATTTTGCTCTTTTCCTGTTCCAATGAAACTGTAGTCTTAACATAATGCAGGGTGTATGACAGCTTGACATATAAGCCAAACATATCTCTCTTGTCTATGAGATCTCGACCAAATCTTGTCTTAGACAATGACACTAAATGCTTATCTTACAACCTTGCGATAAGCAGGTCCTCAACACCAACAGGCACCTGGGGACTAACGAGTATATCTAAGGGAAAGGATTTTATTTCAATTGCCACCAAAAACAATCAGCTCAGGGTGGTGTTTGTGGGGGAAGGCCATTAGAATACAACCTGTAACCTACATGGGGAAGATGATTTTTGTTAAGCGAAAAGGTCTTACCTTTAATGAAGGGCTAAGTCTTCTCTTTAGCAAGTGTCCATGGATGAGCTGCAATCGATTCTTGCTCTATTTCAGGAAAGTATGAAAGTGTTAAAGACTTTACTGTAATTGAGGTGCCAATATTCTTAAGCGATATTGTGGTGCCACACTCCCTTGGCTGTTGTGAGGTACCCTGTGGGACTACATTGGCCATGTTTTCTTCCAAAACAAACAGACAGAGAGATTGAATTACAATATGAACCATTGGGCCCATCTAGCCTGTGTGTTTCTTAACACTGAAGTCCTTGTCTTTGTTTCAGGGCAGCTATACGATTTCCTGGCAAATGTTTACATTCCATTACCCTACTAAACTCTACCACTTCTGATTGAGAGGCTGTACAACTGATCTACAACCCCCTCCAACAAAATCATTACATTTTCAGAAAGAAAAATCATATACAGGATCCATGTGACTGACCAGAACAGACATGGAGAGAATGAGGATGGACACAGACAGAAGGGAAAAAGGGATTGTGGAAATCTCCAATGGAAATCCCCTGGTAAAGGCATGTGAGATGAAGACGGTGCACTCACAGCCAGAAATGATCATGGCATAACAGAAAATGGCACAGCTCTATGGAATCTGCTGGTGCTATATAAATAAATGTAGGAGGAAAGCACATTTGGCCAGGGAACTAAAAGCAGAGTGGAAACAAACTGTTGAGGGAGACTTCTCAATTTAATAGAAGCAAGCAGGAGAGAGCAGAATGGGACCTACAGTACTGAGAGAGGGGAAGTTAATAATAATAATAAAACATTAAAATGCTAAACGAGGCATAGACTCATCCACCTACTATTGAGTAAGTGTTGGTGAGGGACATACTAAAACGAATGACAAAATGGAATGCCCATAGACTTTAATGGGGAGGAATGCCCATAGACTATAATGGAAGGGAAAAGAATAATTGATTTTTAAATAAAAGCTTAAGAAATAGCATTTAGATCCTTGACACACATACTCCCCTAGTACACACATGTGATCTAAAACTCAGATTAAGTGGGATTATAGCTGTTTACTATGGAATGACAGGTGAATGACAGTTTTGATGGAATGCCCATAGGATATAATGGGAGAAAAATCAAACCTGTTTTCCAGACAAACCCTCTGACATATCATATATATCTTGTCAATGTCCTGTTCTGGTCTAATACTACCCTAAGTACAGTTTAGGTTCTAAAAACTTCAATTTATGAATTATAGATGTGTTCTTATGGAATGACAGGTGAATGACTGTATAGCGTAAGAAATGCCCATATGAATAAAATGGGAGAAACATATACTCCCCTAGTACAGACACAGGATCTATAACTCAGATTATTTTGGATTATATTTTTTTTCTATGGAATGACAGGTGAATGACAGTATTGAGTGAATGCCCATAGGATAGAATGGGAGAAAAATCAAACTTATTTTTTTTAGAGAAAACCCTCTGAAATATCATATAGATCTTTGGCACACATACTCCCCTAGTACACACACAGGATCTAAAACTCATATTATGTTGGATTATAGATGTGTTCTATGGAATGACAGGTGAATGACAGTATTGAGTGAATGCCCATAGGACAGAATGGGAGAATAATTAAACTTATTTTTGAGAGAAAACCCTCTGACATATCATATAGATTTCCAAATGATAGATCTTCCACTTGGGCTTCTTGGGGGGGTCGGTGGCATATCTAGGGGTTTAAAGCATATCTGGGGCAGGGTGTACATTTCACCTTGGGGTAATTACCTCACTGCAAGGCATCTCTTAGGAGTGCAAACTATTCTCTATAGTGCCTTCAGGGGAAAAAACTATTTGAGGAACTAAACTGCTCTATTAATATAATAACAATTGTACTTATGTATACACTAAGGATCAGGTTTGATTTATGCTGACAAGCGTGTTATTCATTGTCTAATCAGTAATATCCATTGGAAAGCACTCATCACACAGTACCCTATAACCCTAACTACTTCAGAACGTGCAGTAAAAATGAAATCGAGGCTTGGAGCGCTGCAATTCAGCGACGTCACTGAATCGAGGTTCTCCGGCTTTTCGGCCGCTGACTGGTGTTTTTACATCCCCATATGTGCCCAGACTGCGATGGGGAGAGGTAGTAGCTGGCCTGATTCCGCTACCCAGCACCAGCCGCTTTCTCTCATGCCAGGGGGCAGCGAGGCTTGGGCAAGCACGGGCTAGAAACAAAACCAAAAGCAACGTTTGTGTCCGGAAGTGGGGTAGCTCCGCCCACTCCGACTCACCAAGAACTGCCAGGCCATCAGGTGGAAGTCCTGCTTGGATCAAGAGACAGGTATTTAGGAGGCATGTAAAGGGTAACTAGGCTTTGAGTGAGTAGTAGACCAACATACATTCAGGGCTTGTAGGGAGAATGGAGTTGGTTGTTTTGAGTTTTGTGTGGGATTAAGAGTCCATAAAATAAGGTCACTGACCAGTGCTGTTTTATTGCCCGAGTGCTGGTCCCGTTTGCTTTACTTAAGTTTCGGGGAGCTGTTAAGAATCTGTCAGTCAGAAAGGAGAGGTTTGGGCCAAGTAAAGAGAAGTCTGTGACCATGTAACCTGGCAGGGCAGAAGCTCATTAACTACCTGATACCCCTTATCTATAATGTGAAAGCAAGAAGCAGTAACTATATATATGCTATAGATTTAACTGAATCCCACGCATAGGTTTGCACCATGGATTGATTTCTGGCATTCAACTCTGGTATATTCATTAAAGGCACTGTTGTGGTTTCAGCTCCCTCGTTAGTGATGGCCCTTTATTATGAATATTATGAGGGCCAACACTAACACGTTTCCCTATCAAGAAGGGCTGAGCTGGCCCTTTACGGTGTATAAGTAATGAATTTCACCGCTGTAACTATATCTTTAAAAAGAGTCAACTAAGCTCTTGCTGCAGCAGAAGCTCACTGAGGTTGGACCGCCATAATGTATATTGGAATATAAAAGCTGAAGTACAACTCTCCCTTTAATGAATAAACCCCTCTGTCTGAAAGGAACATTTTCAACCAGAAGTAATAAACGCTGCTTTCATTTCCTGGTATCTGTAAGTCGGGTAGGATATGTACTGAGTCACCGCTGAAGAAGTCGTTAAGCATTGTGTTGAAGACTGTAAATAGGTTAGCGAGGCCATTGTTGTATTACAATAGGCAATTGCTGTACAAACAAAAATGCCTGCTTGGAAAAAACTCTAGTTTTCAAGTTAATAAAAGTTACCGGTTTAATTAAAATTTACGCATGTAGTAGCTGAGATGTATTTAACAAATCGGCCTGGGTCCGGTGCAATTCTGTTAACCGTGTCACCTCAGCCCTCATATGCCCACCATTCTTGGCAGAAACTTTTGTGTAAAAGTATCATAAGGCTAGATGGCATGATCACAGGCAGGGTTCTCAACTCCTGTTGTGTCTGTTTGTTATGTACGTGTTAACTGCCCCATTTAAATAGGACAGAGCTGTGTATTTTGTTTGCGCTTAATAAAAAAAAAAAAAAAAAGATAATAATAATAAAATTAAATAATATAACAGGTCATGAACTGTATGACTCGGGTAGGGTGAATATGTTAGAAAAGTATTTTATTTTTATAATATACTTTTTAAGCTCCACTATGACATTGTACATTGTATTTATATACTTTTTATTTGATGTGTTGTTGTGTATTACCTTGTTTTAATCATTTGTTTAAATATTAGTTGCATAATTATCCGTTGCTAGTATTAATATTACCGAACGTTAACACGTTACATAAATACTTTATCCTGTGGTGGCATTTATCAAGACATAACCCATAGAAATCAGCAGGTAATTATAGAAAAATATATATTCACCATAACTGAGTTTGGGAATAATCATGGTGATGGTTATAAGGAAGTCTGAAAGCTCCTCACAAACATATCTGGGAACTTTCCGGGTTTGACCCGGAGATTGCCGGGTGAAGCTCCGTTCTCCGCTTCAAGAGCCGAATCCTCTGGGTCGCGGGAGGACCCTGTGTCTTGCAAGGGAAGGCTCCGGGTAGCGGGAGGCCAAAAGTTCACAGGTATGCTCGCAAAGTGCTAACGTTTTTCTGTAATTACCTGCTGGTTTCCAGTTTTAGGACTACTATGCCTATAGAGGGTCTGAAACCTTGAGTTTTTCATAGGCTTCAGTCCTTACCATGTATGAACTCTATCGTATCGTACATGTCACACAGGACAGCTAGTGTAAATAAGCAATTGAAACACAACCATCTCCTGATCTTACAACGAGATGGGATGTTATACATTACCGAGCACATTCGTACGGCTAGATAACGTAGAGGCGGCTAAACTATGTACAGTATCTCCAGGGTCTGCCTTGCTGTATCTTGAGATGAGATCTAAATTGGAGGTTTATTTTACATTTAAAGATAAATGTAATGCTGTCATGCCTCAACGTCTAATGTATTGCAGCATACGTTTTGTGAGGCTTCACATTAGGCAAGTGGACAGTACCGCGTCTTACTTAGAACTCTCAATATATTATTGCTGAGAAAGGTTTTGGCAATACCTAGCAAGATAGTGGTTGTTTTTTTGTATGTGTAGCTGAATAATTTCAAGACTGTCCAAAATTAAATGTTTTATTTTTTGTTTCAGTTGTCATGGACCCCACCATAGATGATGACATCTGTATTTTGGCCCATGAGAAAGAGGACTGCTTCTCAAAACAAGAGCAACCGGTTCCCTTTTCTTCGTCTTCTGAGGAGACATCTGTTGCCTCGCATTTTGCACTTGTTACGGCATATGAAGACATTAAGAAACGCCTGAAGGACACTGAAAAGGAGAATTATTCCCTAAAGAAAAGATTAAGGCAACTGGAAGAAAGGGTATGTGCCACATCTAAGAGCTTGCCACGCTGCTGTGATTATTATAGATTTTTCCTCATTTGGTATCATGATATAAATAAAATGTAACTCTTAATAATAAAATAACTGATTTTGTTAGCCAGCCATCCTACAAATAAAACTAAACATTGGTGGAACTAAATGTATTAAAGATTTGTTTTTTTAACCTTCATGGAACATTTTTTGTAGTGTCTACTGATTACGTAACAAAAGGGTTAAATATAATATTCATACTAAATGCTAGACTGTAAATACATGCAAATGGTATCAAAAGAAAGCCCTTTGTTATATTTTTTTAATAATTTTGAGTGCGCTAAACAAGAAAAAAAAGCTTCCTTATACATGTATTTTGTACTGTGGTAGGAGTACTATAAGCTAGTCATAATATTCATAAGTCTAGATACTGACCTAGTTTTTGTTACCAGTGGTTTCTTCTATACAGTTGTATTCATCACTTCATTTTTTCAAACTTTTAGCTCTGTAGAAGCCAAGAAGAAGAACAAGGTGCAGTCGACCATCAACAAGCAGATAAAGGGTGGGTTGGAGGCAAACAAGTGAGCAAAGCTTACAGTGCCTACCGCGAGATTTGCATTGAGCGTGACAAACTGAGAAGCAAGCTGGACATGGTGGTATGTGGAATAAATCTTTTATACGGCTTTGCATTTACTTTATTATTTCTTCCAGATTGCTCCAAACTTTTGAACTGACATATTTTTGTAGCCAAAGGGAAACAGGAAAGTTTTTTTTTTTTCTAGAATAGTTACATTTGATTGCTAAGAGAGCTCCAATGAGCCTATGCTTATTACTGAAATAATATTATGAAAAGCTGTGTATATATATATATATATATTATAATAAACATTTCCCCACCTTTAATAAAATAAGTTGCTATTATTTAAAGTGATACAAATACAACCAAGCTAGTAAGGAAGATGTGGTAAGGTACATGCTATGTAAACTCCACCATAAAGTTAGCCAACCATGAAGAACATCCAAGAAGGGCATCTTCAAAGGATGCCAGATGTCCTGCCCAGGTTGCTGTAAAATCTTGGGGATACAGCTTTAAAAGTACTCTGTAAAAAGAATAAAAACCACAAATGGTGCAATAACGTTTAAAAGGTTTAAAACAGCCCCCACTAGTTGTGCCACACTCACAAGATTGTAGTAGGTACTGCGCCTTTAAGATAGCCTGTATCTTAGGAATCCTGGAGGTTTGCTGGAACTTTTAAAACTGCTGGATACAAACGAATGGCAGGCAGGGTATCTTCCAAAAGCTCTTTATTTAAAATAGCCCATTAAAAATGCTTAATGCTTTAAGAAACTAAGTCCAACGCGTTTCTCCCTGGATATTTTCTCTTTTTCGGACCGCTCTTGGTAAAACCTAGATATGGTCGTGGATGAAAATCTCAGTAGATCGGCAGTTTCTGAAATACTCAGACCAGCTCGTCCGGCACCAACAACCATGCCACATTCAAAGCCACTTAAATCCCCTTTCTTCCACACTCTGATGCTCGGTTTGAACTTCAGCAATGTTATGCAAGCCTAGGCTGCACAGGATAATGGACCCGCGAAGCAGGACAAATCAGGACCTGAGGCAGAGGCACGAAAACTAAACAAGCCGAGGTCGGGGCAGGCAGCGTAGGAGCAAAGTCAGGAACAATAGCCGAGGTCTGGTACACGGAAAATCAAGCAGCGTAGGTACAGGAACCACTAACGAAGAACACACACACCCAGAGTACAATAATGACTCGTTGCACGGGCACTAGATAACAGGGCAATGGGGTTTATATAGGCAAAGAGGCAGGGAAACGCGATACCGGGCTAAGGGTCGCGCAATGACGTCATCGTGACCGATGCCCGCGAATAGCGTCGTTGCGATGGCAACAGCGCCAACGACAAAACATGCTCTGTCTGTGCTACCTCCGCGGGTGAGGCGGAGGCATCACACAGGCAGAAGCGGTAGTGGTGTGGTGAAAACCACCGGATCACCGCAGACATGCCGCGGCGGCTCGATCAGAGCCGTCACTGGGAGGTGGGCGTGCCCCTTCGCCGCGCACGCCCCTCCGTGTACGTGCTGAGCGCACAACAGTGCACGGAGAGGACGTGTGAGCAGCACCTTGAGGGAGCCGCCCACCCGAGACAGGACGTCGCGGAAGCCCGGCTGAACAGGTAAGCGTGACAAGCAAGTTGTCTTGACCACAGCTACATGCCTAAATGCATTAAGTTGCTGCCATGTGGCTGATTTGTGTTATTTGTGCTATTTGTGTTAACAAGCAATTGAACAGGTGTACCTAAGTGGCCAGTTAGTGTATATCTGAATACATTGTAGTAATATTTACAACAGATGCAGAAAAAAAAGAAGTTGGTTTGTTAATAATCAATGAATTTATTGTGCAGGAGAATGAGAAACTTAAATCTACCAAAGCTCTGAATGATCAGCTGCAATCCAAAGAAGTAGAGTTGCTTCAAGTAAAAACGGAGCTGGAAACCTATCAAGGTAAGTCTAGTCTCAGTCCCTTCTGGAAATCAGTAATTGGAAGCCATGACCTACATTTCAGATTCATGATGTTGACCGACACTTGTTAAAGGAGGAAGCTGCATTATACATGAGATGTCCAGATTTAGGTTTCTGTCCAAGCTGTTTAGCGATTCTGGCACTTATTATTTTTATAGTTGGTGGCTGTGTCCTCTTGCTGCGCCGAAGCCTTAGTGGCCAACTGCATTATTGAATTGCCACACTTAAATATAAACAACTCAGGCTACCCTTTGCTTTCAGCAGTACACAAGGGCACAGGTTAATAGATGCTGTGGTGCTTTCTGTATTAAATCCGTACCTTCGCAACCGTGCTTTAACTCCACTGTAAGTACCAAAAAAAGGTTTTGAAGTATCTGTATAAAAATCCGTGCCCCTGACAACCAGACAAGGAGTCTTTTTTAAATGGTGGATTCTTTGTCATTTCCAATGTGCTATCTACCATTATGATTTTTTCAATATATTTTGGAAAAAAATTAGCATTCAGATGTGTTTCGGAGTAGCTAATAGACATTGGGCCAGTTACAAAAGCTGATATGCTGTTATCATAGAAGTAATATGCGTATGTTTAACCCCTTAAGGACAATGGGCGTTCCCTAAACACATTGACAACAATGCATTTTGAGCCTGTACATGTACGGGCTTTGTCGTTAAGGGGTTAAAACAGGACTTTAGGATACAGTTTTTAGTTTTAAAGCCTGGACCTTTCAAACCTCAGAAATACTGGTTTTCAGAATCTAGGTTGAAAAGAATAATGCAACAAAGTCCTAAGAAACGGTGAATTACTAAGCACCTCCGTTGCTCGCTTTTATCAATGAATCTCCGTCATTTTAATTCACACTTGTATGTGAGGTGACGTGTCTGAACGTGTTTAATAGGCATGTCAAATAAAGTGTACTCAAATAACAGACAAAATACTGCGCACAATACAGTATATGAAGAATACTTTCTCCTGTGTATTGGAAATCCTCTGATGATGGGACAGCACTGATGCGCTTATCCTGCAAGAGTTGCTGAGCGGACCCTTCATGCTTAAAGTTGACGAGATAACATTTAAGAAAACCCCACCTTGGCTGTGCATGGTGCAGGGCCAGGTCAGCTGTTCTTCCATGATAAGCTTGGGGTTGGCCTTTTGATAACGCATAGTGGAATCGGAGTTGAAAGTTTTAACGCTTCTGCAAACTCATCGTGTACTGAATACGCCACATACCGTGACCATAATCCTGTGGTTTTGATGAGGTGTGTCTGTAACACCTTCAGATCTCTCCACCGTAATGACAGTAAAGCTATAGTTTCGCTTAAGGTTATGTTTTGTAAAGGGTTGATCTCTTCTGCAATGTCACAAGCATGAATAAATTAGTTTTACAGCCTATGGCTGATGGGCTGATGTATAAAATGCATTTAAATCAAACACTTAGGTATTTTTTTGGCTAGCAAATAAATTAAAAACCTGTTGTTTGGTTTTTTTTTGGTACACCAAAGATGAAAGTGTTGAATTGACTTTTTATTTGTACAGTGATGAAAAGCTTAAGCAAAACTCCTAGTGACTGGGAGATAGAAAAACTGAACAGCGAGTTGAAAATGCGGTCACTGGAGCAAGAAGTCAAATTGCTCCAGGAAGAATCCAGGAACCTTAAAGCAGAACTTCAAAGGACAAAGGTAATTGTGCATGTTTGAGAAATGTGCAGTAAAAGCTTGATGTGCATAAAACCGTTTACGGTCCACTCTGATTCAAGCAGATGCTCTTTATGGATGAATTCATTTTAAGTTGTGCAATTAGTCTCAGCAAACCCCTTTTATTGGCTAAGTTATACATATTATACTGCGATGACTGTAGGTAAATGGAACAACTAGCAGAAGTGGTAGAGGCTAATAATGTAATTATAAAACATTCATGGAATGGGCATACAGCTGTCCTGGGTATAAGACAGGACAGGACCAACGACCGAATAAGGTCTGAGGTTTTCAGCAGGAAGAAATGGTTCCTCTCTGTAACCAAGATATATGCTTTTGTGTCTACATATGGGTGTGATAGGAAGGTAATGTGACCCAGGGATGCTTGATTAAACAATAGCAGATTAGTTCCACTATTGACCATATTGTGGTGTTATGCATTAAAGTGTCTATCATAAAAGTAGTGCAGTTGTAGCACAACTAACGTCTCTCTGTATGACATGTTTCCACTAAAGAGTTTTGGATCAGTGGCACCAATATAGAAAAAAATACTTTTAGTTTTCTGCCCTCTTAGCTGCCCTGTGTAGTCAGATTAAGCTTTGAAAATGAAAGCTCTCAACACTGCCTCCTTGTTCTCATGCATAAAACACATAATATACTAACACAGAACACATGAAAAACTAAGCTACAAATTTAGTATATTAGCTGATGAACTTATTTTGGGTTCCTTCTTCAATAAAGGCGTAATGATTTCAATGTGGGAATCGGATCGGGTAGTTCTGTATGTGGCTACAACATCCTTGGCATAAAGCTCCTGATTGTTAGCTAAGCCTCTCCAGTCTTAAGTTGGTATGTGCTCCATCCCTATTAGAAACATAAATGCTCAATGTATTTCATTTCCCTGATGGGCACAATCTGTTCTAATAGATTGTAAGCTAAGGATAGGACTCTCTGCTCCTTATGTCTTAATTTTATTGTCCATTTTGTCTGCTAGTATACAGTGCTATGGAATCTGCTGGTGCCATATAAATAAAATTTACTTATTACACTATATAAGAACTAATTAGGTGTGTCATTCATTTGCAGGGTTTCACAAACTAATTGTCTTTAGAGTCATGCAAGCTTATTAAATTATTAAATGCAGAAGTGCGTGTATCACCTTTGACCACTAGATGGTGCCAAAGACAATCGTATAACATGCTGCTTTAGCATACTCACGTAATATCCTAAAATAATCGTGCAACACGAGAACTGTGGGGTGTATAGTTTACCCTCAGCCTTTAAAGATATAATGGGAAATGAAAAGTTTGTTATGGTAGAAAAACCCTGTTATCTCTGTGCATAAATCACATAGGTTCCAGTTTATTGGTATAGAGATGGGCAGCATTCGGTTCTTAAACTTCAGCAGCTGAATATAATCCCAACTCTCATATTCTCATCCAGCTTTTTCTAATCATGCCGTAGGTTGAGTGCCAAAAAATGTATCTTCCAGGTATCTGTGTGCATATCTGCGCATGCACTCAAAAAACATGTACAGTTGCTCACTTGCTTACTTTGTGCAAGAAAAAAAGGTGGCACTTTTGGTTTATAAGATGTAAGTTTGCTTGTTATTTTGTAGGATGCAAATCTGGAGAAAACTCTGGCTACCTATGGATGCAGCCAAGGCAATGAAACTGAAAGGTAAGTAAAATTCTGATTCAGAGACAAATACATAGTTTGGGATCATTTTTCTTAGTAAAGTGAGGGCATTAGCACAGATTCCACCCTAGCAGAGCTTTACCTGTTATAGGGAAAACATCCTTCTCTACTTTACCTGTCTCAGTTTTATATAATAATTAAATGTTTGCAAAATAAACAGCAACATAGATGCAAGCTGGCCATACATATTTAAATTCCTTCACCTTCAGAAAAAACAATTTCATTATGAATTATATGGGGCAAGCCAAGCTCTTCCTATGGCAGTGGCTGATTAGTGCTGGCTCTTCTTAATGCATAGTAAATTTGCTAAACTCCAAAGACAGCATTTTAAATGCCAAAATGTACGTTTGAGCATGCCCTTCTTCCAGTGTCGATGCTGACCCTGCAGGAACCATAAGATAGTGTTGTACAAACCCTGCTGGGGTCTCTGATTATCCTCCTGTCATTGATCACACAAGGTTAGGGGGACATCAAGTGACTGTCATAATGATCAGATTGGTCAGGAGTGATCTGATCATCATCATCAGCCCAGTATAGATGTGTGTGTGTGTTAATACATTCTTCACATATATGATATGGTTTCAAATAAAAGCTCAATTGATTAGCTTAATTGATCAGTGATTTGGGTGTTTCCGTTCTGAATACCCAAGGAGGATATGCATCTACCCGATATGTCTTCGTTGAACCAAAAAATCAACGAAAGCATTATTTTGCATTTATCAAATGCTCTGACTTCCCCATTTTGCTGGAATAATATTCTCTTAATTTTTGTCTGATACACATTGGTGTCGAATGTGACTGAAAAACGTTTAAGGAATTTGTACGGCTTCCTTTATTGAACGGTGTAAACTCTCATTAAAGTACTTTTATACCATTAACCAAAGATTACAGCGATATAATAAGTATATAATAATATATATAATAAGTTTCCTCTACTTGTATATAAGCCACCCTTTCCCCCCAGAATCTCTATGGGTATATAAGTACCGCTTAGCAAACATTTTATTTAGGCTAGTATTTCCATAGAGAGAAGAGAGAATGTGCAGTTCTTGCTAAACATACTGGAACTTTTTTTATGTGATTTGACATCAATAGATTACACACTGTTTAAATTATCTAAGCCAGAACCTTACATGAACTCATGCAGCGCTCCTGGTTTTCTTATTTTTTTAAAAAGTTAAAAAAGATTTGTAATGCGAATAGAGCTGCTTTCGCACAGGGTTGACATTCTTCCTTATATACTATATATTACCCTGACAGTATGGCAGCCTTTACTTTCAGGTGCCCCTTTTGAAGTCCGATTTCTGCCCTGGCTTGATGACCATGACTAAAGATATGATCTATGTGCATCACAGTGCTCCACAGAAGTAAATTAGAATGTATAAAGTGCATGAATCATTTTGTAACCGTTTGGCCTTGTTCTCAATGACTTGGCTAATTAAATGGATAGCTAATGAGTTCACCTTGACAGGTACATGTTGTCCAAACTAATGTAAAATAGCATGATCTCTCCAGTTTAACATAACATTCTCCCATCTTCATGCACAAAGTCCCAAAAATGTCTCCGTAATCTAAAGATAATTGATTTGGTATAGTCTATGTATCTATACATTCTGTGTCTATTGCATTAAGGAAATAAACACAAAGTTATATCTAGATGGTACATAAATCCCATATATACCCATATAAATCAGGAGTCGCCATGTGTGGTGTGACCTGTTTGGTGGTGACCAATTTCTAGGCTTCCTTCCGTTCAAACACATAAGTCAATATTCAACTATACTTGTGGACTTCTTAATCACATATGTACTCAATAACACTTGACTCCATCATCGTGGCAAGCTTGTATATTGCAACAAGATCCGGCATAACCGGTAAAGGCATTCAATATAACCTACATAATATATTATGGCTATGGCGTAATAAGAAAGAAAACAAAAAAATATGGTATTTTTTAATATATACTATAAGGAACAAAATCAGCACATATAATATATGTAATAATATCGAATAGGAAGAGTAAAATAAAGAAGGGGAGGTTAAATCTATGTTTTGTCTATCTGAGAAATCAGTTTAGTGAAATATAGTTTTTTGCAATAAACAAAATATGTTGTACTTGCTTATGACAAACTATAGATATACAATATTGAAAGTTCACAGAGGAGCCGTTTCTGAAGCATACAATTTAACAAAAATTAATACATTACATAATTTTTTTCTTTTCTTTCATATTCTCGCTTCGTTAGTAAAACTATGTTGCACTCCTTTTTCATCGTTTGCCCTTTTCTATGATTACTAATTTAGGACAAATTATGTCCACTAGGGGGAGAACAAGGACTTAAAATTTGTCTTTTTTTTGTGAAGGTAGAAATAAATTAAGGGAGTCAATTAGACTGGCAAGAGCTTTTATCCTTTATATTTGACTGCAGTCTGCTTTAAAAATTAAATAAAATAGCTGAAACATTTGCTTAAAATTCTTTGACTGTTTAACGCACGGGTGTAAACTGCATAATTACACTCATGTAGGTCTATGCAGTAATCTAAAAAGAAAACATAAAAAGTAAATGTTTACTTGTCCGTTTGGTATTTTTGCTAATTTTCTGAAATGCCAGTTACATTTTAAACATATCAACTGGTTACATTTTTTTTATATTATTTCAACACTTCTACGTTTTTTCAGCTATTTTATAGTTAGACCCAGTCTATTCTTATTGTCTGTCATCCTATTACAAATGTGTCACTTTTTAGTATTAACTTAGGAGTACAGTATATATATATATATATATATAAGTGATGTCTTTCATGTCGTAGTCCTTGCCTAAAGCTAAATCTCTTTAATAGTTATCCTAAAGCGCCTAAGGCTTGCTAGGATTACTGGGAATTGTAACGTAACACGACCTGGATGTTGAAACCTGAATTAAATGATATAACTTACAGTACAACACGCTAGCTACTAGCTCCCTCCAGGTATTGCCTGTTTCTGATAATATACCATATAAATATATATTATATATTAATTTCTCTGTGTGATCTGTGACTTCACTCAGATGTCTTATGCATTATGGCCTCAGGATCACACTTGTAAAATGTGTGTTTTAATTTTTCTCTTATTATAGCATCAGGACAACAATTGTAGAATCATGATGACATTTCTCAATTGTTTTCCCAATTGATAACTTTGTTTTACTCAAATCTGAAATGTTGCATTCATTTTTTTTATGTTATTAATTGCCCAGTTTACCAATACTGTGATTTATATATTACAGTATGGAAATGATGCTTTATATTTTTTTTTTTTAGCCCTTTTTAAGTTATATCCTGAATTTTTACGTCCATTCTTGGATGATGTTTTTGAATGGAGGAAGTGTACTAATCAAAATGTTCTTTTTTTATCATATTATTATAAATATATATATATGTGTGCTAACCCAGTGTAACCTGGTGTTAATATATAATTCGTATGTCATAACCAATACTTATTTAATGTTTGGCTTCAAAATAGGACAAAAAATGTGTTAAAAAATATCAACAACAATACATCATATTTATGTGGTATACAATCTACTTTTAGGATCGAATAAGCAAATAAGTAGTATTTGAAAACGCAAGATTATCATTTGATAGGGCAAACACTATAGAATACTTTTTATTATATAGCTATATATATCTATATATCTTGCTTGGAGTCTGTATGCTCCACTAATGTTCAACATGCATTCCATTTAAGACTAATTTCTAGATATGCATTTGCATGCAGGGTTGAAGTTTTTAAGAACATAGCCGAGTTTCTAGGTTTCTGTTTCATAGACATTTCTTACGCTGCATATAACAAAAGAAAGATAATGGCGATACCCGTGTACTTGCCGCAATCAGGCAAACAAATGCCTGGGCATTCCCTTTTACTAATTAGGCAAGTGTTTTATAGCTGTAGTTATCACATATTACGAGAAGGCATTTTTTTTATCCTTAAATGCGTCATCTTACAGTACGGAATATGCTATTACAGATGAATTTAAACCAAGACTCCTCTTATTTCAAAAGATGAATATTTCTAAGCATTTAGCAAGCTCAGATACCTAGGGACAGTCTACGTTTGCGAAGCACGATAGCCCGTTGTACAGCAGAGTAGCGTGTCGGCGCTCTAATGAAGGTAGTATTCGATTTCCCTACAATTTATATAGTAAGAGATTTGTATTTATATTTTTATGAACAATTTAGTGGTTGCTGTTCACATTATTGCTTCAACAGGCTGATACTTTTGTAGATTTAAAAAAAAATGATATACATAAAAATGCTACAATTTAAAAAATTCTGTTCTTTGATTTATTTGATCTGTGTATTGATGTTTCGGCACATCACGGGTTTACATGCTGTGTCCTTTCAAATTGTTTGGAGTTTGTTGGGGCTTTTTAGTTAATTATTTTAAAATCTAGCAGAATTTTTTTTTGCTTTAAATATCAGTTGATTTTTACGTATCAACAAAAAAATGATACAAGGAAGTGTTATGTCTAATTGCTTTCTAAAACATGGAGCGCAGTTTTTTTTGTTTTTGTTTCTTTTTTCCCGTTTCTGCATTCCCTAAAATTGGAAATGAACACAAAATCTGATGCCACTGGGCAGCACATTAAACCTATTTTTTTGTCGTCTTGCTGTTCTTTATTTTCAGCGAGAGCAATGCACAGCAAGCATACTGGGAGCTGAAGAAGGAAATGTCTAATTTACATGTAGTGACTGAAGTACAAGCCGAGGTGCTAAGAAAGCTGAAAGGAACCATCGCAGCGACCAGGAAAGGCAAGTCACGGTGGCTGCCGTAAAAAAGACTGCTCTAAACCTCAGATCCAAGCTAAAAAAGCCATTTAAAGAGCAAGCAGCTATCATATCTCATCAGAATCTCGCTGCTTGAAGCTGATACGCCTGAGTATATTAGAGCAGCAGCCTACACGCTTTCTGGTTTGGCTTCTGTCTCATACTGGTCAACTTCACACATAAAGGTGTTGCTGATGTGTATTTTCTGTATTGCTGTATTCTCTTCCCCATGTGGCTTTTTTTTCTCAGCCTGCTTAAGTGTACAAGGCAGAGGTGTTAACAGTTTATTTGTATTTGACCTTTTACCGTATATCTGCCTTGTATAGAAAAGAAAAAGGAAAAAAACAAAAACAAGGCAATGCAGTCATTTCACTTACAAATGCTTACTTTCGTTATGGTCTTTTTCAAAATTATTTGTACCCTGGATAATCAGAGTCTCGTTTTTCTTTTTATATTTTCTCAGAACCCAAAAAGTTGCTCTTTATGTGATCGTTTCTTAAAAAGAAAAAAAAAAAAGTGATATAACAAGGGCAGGATTTTTTTCTGTAAGATTTTCTACTAAGTAGGTAATAATTTCCTTAGTAATAAATCTAAAAAAAATCTTAAGAAATAATTGCTTAATTAAATTAACAGTACTTTTTAGTTCACACAAGTGAAGATATATTTTGTTAATCAAAATAATGACCTATTGGGTCGGTGTCTTAGCACAAAATGCTGTCCTCTGAATTTTTAGTTTTGCTCTAGATAAATATTTTATATGATGATATATAGCTAATATATTTAATATGTTTATATCTAAACATGAGTGACCATACTAGACATTTCTAGTTTATTTTTTATCGTAATAGTTTTACTTAATTGAAGTTGAATACCAACAGTGATCGGCCCAAGGTATTTTGCATTATATTTCATGGTACTCAGGTTATATAAAACAAAATTCTATTTTTGTTTCTTTTAAATGCTTTATTGATACTGAGAGTAGAAATTGATTTTAAATAAAATACATACGCATGTCTCCATGGTAAAATCAAAGTATTGTAGCTGTGTGTGTCGTTTGATATCAAAGCAGTAATTCCAGTAGACGATTATCAAGGATATCTGAGCACTAGTGATATCAATGACACATAGCTTTTGTGGTCAAGGGTTTTTTTCTGAACATAAAATTTTAATGTATATATTTTCTGGCATAATCTTTAGAACAAAATTATGACTTGACCTTCCATGTTGGCTTTGTGTTAACGTTGATACAAGAACGTTCTGATGACTTTCCCAATAAGACTCGTGGTAATTCCTTTTTATTTTTGCAGCTTCTGAAAGTGCACCTGTGCAGTGTCAAGAAGACTTGGTGAAAAACTGCAGTAAACTACATTTATCTGCTACTAATGTAAATTCTGAAAAAGTGCCTTTGGTCTTACCACACAAACAGAGGCTTAGCAGTGTCCCCACCATGCTTTATCCACCCGAAGACACGGACATTCGGCATGGAAAGACTGATGGCGCACAATGGGCCAATGAAAGATTGTTTGCTGTAGACGGAACAGACTGTGAAGACGATGATTTTTTCCCAAAGTCATCTCTTGAAGAGAACTCCTGGGTAATACCTAGCCCCCCAAAGCCCAGTGAAACATTGTTTTGGGAATCTAAAGGCAATTCCTCTACAAGCAATGTAGCGCATTATTATAATCACAACTATTCCTTTAATAGCTAAGAAAAATCACAAGTGAATTATCTAGACAAAATATTCAGGTGTAAATTATTGTCTGGTTACTATTTTTGGCTATGGTGACTACTTCAAAGATAAATACAAAATATTTCCCATAACAATATGGCATTACATCCCTGGTTTATCATATATAAAAATATAAATAAACTTTGTATTTTACAGATGTTAAATTGTTGAGGTTGGATGCGTAGTTTTGTTAATGTTGATTTGATTTTAGGAGCTTTTTTATTTCTGCATAGGAAATCGAGAAGGTTGGTTACAAAGTGTCTCATTTGATGGAATGAATCAAATTTGAGTTTTTAAAGACATTTTCAGATAGTAAGGGCTAAGTTAACTGTAGTTTCATTCACTGTGCAGTATAGAAGGTCAACTCTGCCCTACTTGGTGGAGATTCTGATAAGGTCTCTTATACCATCATACTGTGGCAATTCTAAAAGCTCTGTTAGCTTCCTTGAGTGCTCGATGAGAATCTAATGAAGCCCTTTTTACTTTGTAGTTACTGCTATAAGGTTATTTTTGGTCTTTATTTAATCTGTATTTTTCCTTTTGCATTATTAGTCATTGGGTCATTCTGAAACAAGTAACAGCTACCTTCAAACAGAAAGAGGATTGTTGTGATTTGGTTTTCCTCTTACCATGTCATTCAGCTACCATAAACACATTTTAGACCAATGATTGGATTGGATAGAAAAAAATCACAGTACATAATACTCTTTTTCTGTATAGCCAGGCTTGGCTCGCAACATGAATACAGGGGAGTATGAGCCACCGCATTCAAGCTTGTGCTATATACCTATTGGCTTGTACACCTACTGATCAGCAGTTCTGTAATGTGGAGAACATTTTGAGTATTATACTCAACATCTCACAACAGGAGGTGGAGTTTAGTGTTCCAAAAGTACCTGTAGAAAAGTCATAACTCAAAAGGGGGGCACAGTGGGTGTAGCTAAGGACCACCTGAGATACTTTATGGTTCTGATAGTCATGGTTTCTTAAAAAGGCAACTATTATGACCCTTATAATATATGCACATTTACAACTTCTTTACTTCATGTGTCAATGTTTTAAAACGGGTTTAAAATGCAATGTTGCACCTGGGATGACTGATGATTTTAGGCGAAGACTGTTATGCGAAGTGATCGAATTAAGTATGAACAACCAGTGTGTGTTATGTTAATGTAGTATATATACACTGTTGTTTCTTTTAATGCTCGATGGAATTGCTAAAAAGTATTACTCTCTCAGGTTTTACTGGGAGAATATTCAAAGGGGCTCTATCATGCGTATACGACATTTATCACCATACCATCAAACCTGTCTGTATGCTGTGTATTTTTTTTTCCCACCCATCGAAAGCATTCAACGCTCAAGCTCTCCTGAACATTTCCTATAGACCCTCAACTTTTAATATCCAGGACCATAAAAAAGGTTATTTGTGGCTGCGATTGTTCGCCTCTCCCAGTTATGGAAACACATGCAGCTTTTTTTTTTGGAGAGTTTAACGGGATCATAATTTACTTTTTTTAGTTGCCCCTCCGCTATCTTTGATCTTTTTTACTTGTTCTTTCTTTTGTGTTTTAGCTCAGCCTTTACTAGCAATGTCCTGGGTTGATTCTGTGTAACATCTTAGATGCTAAAATGTTACCATTGAGCAGGGATTGGCAACAACATTAAACTGAAAGCAAATCTATATTTTTAACCTTTTTTAGTTGCCATTCAGGCATTTACACTGCTCTACCTAAAATATTTAGAATACTCTTATGGCATATCAATCAAGGTTAAGTTTAAATTTTAAAAATCTTGGGTTGTTAGCAATTGTTTGCCGTCCGCATGTCCTATTTGTATATGCTGGTGTTAGCGTGACCACGGTATACTTTTTGGTATTGTCAATGTGAATCATCTGCCATAATTATCAAGCTAGACTTGAAATATTCTGCTAATTTGGTGAATACTGATGACAATAAAAATGTAACCATCACAAACCGTGTTCCCAGTGGTGAAACATATGTAATGGTGGTTTAGTTCTATTCAAACTTGATCTATGTGAAACATTAAGATTTATGTTGCAATCTAGGTGTTGCCTTACAATGTCTTTCACAAATGTGACAATATGTCAGGTGTTGCTAAACTGAAATAGCGCATCTGCAAATCCTCAGATGTGTGTTAAAATGGAGGAGACACACTCTTGAGTTAGCCAACCCTTTGAAAGTCACCAGCAGTGCTTCTTTTAACAATCCTTTGTCGCTCATTCAAATGGACCTTTCAAAATGTTACCACCTGGGCTTGTTAAGGGATCTGGAAAAGCCAAGCTTGTGTCCACTAAAGCAACATTAAAATCTCTTGTAGCCGTGTGCCGCAGAACACCTGGCACATTGTATTTGGGGGCATATGCAAGTTTCCTCCAAGCACATATAGCTAAGTCTGCTACACATAACATAGGGGATAGCACTAAAGGTTTAAAGTTTAATTTGACTATCACCTTCACAGCTTTTTACCATAACTATTAAAGATACCTCTATTGTATTCTTCACGTGTGCCCATCAGCGTAATTATTTTGGAGATTTTTGGGTTTAGTCCACCTTATGGAAGCTGTGATCAGTGGAAACCTATGGCAGGGCCAGTGTCCGCTAAATCAATTTCTTATCCTATAGTTCTCTCCCTTCCTCTCATTCACTCGCCCTTACAAAGGCTGCCCAGTTCTAATAAAAACAGAAACCCAATCATAGGAAACAGACGTTACATGCATATTTTTCTAATCTGTAACCAGCATCACATAGGTTTATATAATCTGTAGGACTATAAACGAATGGGAGAAAAATGCTTTAAGTGCAACATTTTTACTTGTTTTTAATATCACGTTGATACCATGCATTGATCCTATTAAAGCACAATAAAATCTATCCTGTTCCTACAAACCTATCCTGTATTGATGAAATGTATTCACAAAGCACAGGGTACAGTTATATTTATCCTTTACATTTTCATTGTCTCGCTCGCATCTACAGTCTGTAAATAATGGAATTGGTATCAGATGCTGAAGCTTATTGTGACCGATGAACACGGCAGACTCAAGGGAGAACAATTTCCAGCAAAAGTAATAGAACAAAGCTGATATGCATAAAACAAATCCTACTCATTGGGCTTTAGCTGATAGAATCAACTACCTGTGTAATAACAAAGCAGGAGAAACTATTTCTCTTGTGACTGCAAAAGATTCCTGTCCCTGTGATCGCAAATGTAGCATGCTTTATATTTCTTGTAATTAGTGCGCAAACCACAATAATAAAATCAGGAAATTCTGATATATATGCATGTCTAATTCTCACAATATAATTACACAGGAACAAAAGTACAACTTGGCATATGTAATGATAGGTATATACCTATGTATTTAGATTCCAACAGAACCTTCCTTTAAACAGTTATTCTGAGTTCTTTGTTTAAACCTACCCTCAATGAAGCTCATCTGGGCTGATTTATAAAGATTGTGGTATAATAAATAAACAGAATTAAGTTAGAAATACTGATTGAGGTTATGTACCTTTCAATCTATCTACTTTTTGGGGCAAAAATACACTGTGTTTGCAAGACAAATATAGAAAGTGAATGCCAAACAAACTGAAAAATACCAATTTTTATTCAAGATACTGTAAAGTCTCACAAACATATTACATATAATTTATCACAACACTACATGCTGGTTGGTACTTTCTGTTCCCGTTTCTTTGAAGGAATTCCTGTTTTTCTGAACTCTTCTCTCTCTTTTAAATATTCTTGTTTACATTCTTCATATAAAGCAGGATCGCTGTATCTTGGGGAAAAAGGAAACAGGCAAAACATGAAACTGCAGAAATATATTATTGACTCATAGATTAGAAGGACCCAATCAACGGTTTTTAACCCTCTAGATCGTAATGTTGAAAGCAAGGCCCCTTTTACATAATGTAACCGTCTTAATCTGTCAAATTTAGTCATAACTCTTGAATATATGTGTTGTAAGAAGAGCTGTGTAAATTGTTGGCGCTATATAAAACAATTATAATAACCCTCCCAGTTTTAAAGTGTCTGAACAACCAAAAACATTCTACATATTATACTAATGTAACATAATATATGTGCTAACATAATTTCAAGCAAGTATTGTTTGCACTTTCACTAGTATCACCATCCAGTACTATAAGCAGTGCATGGCCATGTGGAACCATGAGAAATTGGACTTCTAATCATTCAATGTTGTGCATAAAACATTGAGTACAACTAGTTGGAAAACATCATTTTTATTACATCTAATCATAGATATGTGACATTGATTTGAACTTAATACAGTGTACGATCTTGATACTATGACGTGTGTGTGTATAAACACTTACTGTTTTGTAAGACATTCCTTCAATGCTCTATTTTCATCTCGACATTTCACCACCATCATAAAACCAGCTTCTTGGCAACATTTTGTGAAAGCTGCGATAATAAAAGTCATATATAAAAATTAGTAAACAATATGGCAAAATCACATATATGTGCTTACTGCACTGAACAAAAAAAAAAGCAAGTTTGACTCTTTTGGCCCTCTTAGATAAGTGCCAGATTAAGTGGTTAACATATTTTATGTTCTTGATACCACCTTTGTTATTTAATATGGCAGGCTGGTTTAACCCTTTAGTGCTAGAGATTTGTGTACTTGTGTGTGTGTTGCTAAATGTTTTGTCCCCAATACAGTCCCATAGAAAAAAAATCTGTATTTAATAGAGTGTTGCATACATTAATGTAGCTTAACACTGAGTCTTCTATTGTTACAATAAACAGCCTTTATCTTCACATAGGGAGCTATGGTAGGCAGTGATGTATTCTGACATAGGCCAACTTGGCACAAGTCAGGGGGGGGGGTTCAGTAGTGCCACCGCTTCAAAAAACACTCATCCATTCTACATGGTAGAACATGTTGATTTTATAGAATCTGAAATTGGTTTGCACATGACTAGGGCTTCTAATACAATGTAATAGTTTTGTGATTAACAAATTAATCTTTGTTGTAAGCATTTTCTCACTTCCTGACCAAATCTGATCTCCAAGCTTTCAATTTCAATGGCCTCAAGCCACACTCTGTTTGTAAGGTCATTGTCACTTGTTTAGCACAAGGATTTAATTAGAACCTCTCTTTTCTTATCATATTACCACACTGTTATTGAGGCCGACGTCATTAGTACATAAGACCAATTCTTTTGTTTGTGTAATGGAAGAATTAAGTGTTGATGTGTTATACAGAAGAACTACATACCTGCAAAGACTTTTACGAAAAGTGGAAACAAACATATTGTGATGTATTAAGCAAGGTCTGCAGGGTACAGATATGTACCAGCATAGTATTTCAAAGAACAGATAGCAGTGAGTTCAAGGCTAGGAGAATAGATATACAGGATCTGTAACACTAAAAACGAGGGCTGGTGCAATAAGAGTGGAAACAGGAGGCGATATTAACAGTGAAGAAAAAAAAAAAACAGAAGAAAGAGGGTGAACAGATCATAGAGAAGGTGAAAGGTGGAAACTGAAACAGGAGATTAGAGTAAGGATACATTAAAAGGTGAATATGAAGGAGGTTTTAGAGGTGAAGTAGATTTTTTTTTTTTTTTTGGAAAGTGGCAAGAGGAAACAAAAGATGGCGCAGGGGTTGACAAATTTGTTTTGGAGCAAGCTAAAAAAATTTAGAAGCCAACTTTTTTTTCCGCAAAAATTATTTTTATTTTCATTTATTACCCCCTGGTCTGCAGTTAGGGCTATATGGCATAAAACACAACTTTCTTCGGTGCTGCACCACTTTGTACAGTACTGCAGTTAACCCCTTCATGACAAGCGGTATTTTACACTACTCAACTTGTATGTTCAACCATTATTTTTCCACACACTAACACCATACACTAATACACACATTATATGCTCATATACACACTCATGCTACTGCCATAGTGCAACATATGTAACTACAATACAGTAGACATACTATCATATACACACACATACACTTTGACACAACGGTATATATACACTTATGGTGGAGACCTGCCACGCCGCTGCCTATCTTCAGCCATCGTGAATGCTTTCCTGCAGGGCCGTGGGAATGTGCACTGCATGACCCCGCTGGGCATCTCATTCGCCGCAATAAACTGTAAGCTGCTGGATAAATGATGGCAGCCCTGGTAAGAAAACTAAAGGAAAGGGATGTTGACTAAAAATACTAGAAGAGTGGAGAGGACAGATGTATAGTCTAAGGTTGAGATCTGGATGACCAATGCAACTGAATGTGTTTTATAAAATACAAATTAATTTCCATTCGTGGATATGAAGACCAAAGCTTCTGTGTGCTTTTTGTCCTTCTCTTTAACACAAGGCTTTCATAATAAAAAAAAAATATATATTACAGCTCTGTAATTAGGATTTTTTTTACCATCAAGCACTGATGGAGTTATGTGAATGGATCTACAGACTTCTTGTGATTATTAATTAATATTCAGCTACATTTGTCACACAGTCAGCAATGAACTCATCTATATTACTATAATGCTGAAATGGGTAATCAGCTCCTTGAGGTGTATCTCACAATTGTTACTAATTAGAAAAAGAAACATCTCACAGTATTCAGAATACCTTATCTTGGCTGATTTCAAAAGAAATATGAACATGTTTTTTAAAAAGTATTCTTTGTATCAGTGAGTACAACAAGCTGATGTTGGACTGTCCAAATCTAATTCTCGATCACATCTCAAAGCCCAAGTAATTCTCAAAGGGATTTTTTTTTCTTGTAGTCACCAATGTTCTAGTGGCCAGGACTTAAATACTCTTCCTAAAGCACACTTTCACATAAGCACACACTTTCCATCAGACACACATATGAACCTGCTCTTTCAAATCAGACATTCTATAGTCCCTGAAACCTTAGGAAATCCAAGGCATTAATATTATAGTGCTTCATACTTGAGTGGGTTGAACATCAGCCCACCTTGCTCTACTGATGTTCCAGCCCAGATACCTGAATATACGATTTGTGTTTCCTCAACGTCTCTCCAGGGCACTAAAATATTTATGAGCCCAGCTTTTTCTATAATATTATATCAGTTCTCTTCCTTTACTTGGAATGCATTTGAGAACACGGAACTACAACAAATACACTTTGTTGTAGTAAACAATTAAAAGCCTCTGAAGTAATTGTTAAGAATCATAAAATCTTAAGAATCATAAGAAACAATAAAAGTCATGACATATCTCACATTTATGCACACATGCCATGTTCTAGAGATATAAATAGAGATGCTCATGTTTTAGGCTAAGATGTGATATAAAGTTCCCCCTGACAAATTACTGCTGAGAAGACCTCAGTAAAAAAAAAAATTAAATAATTGCTTGTGAAGCCTGTGAATGCTGCTTTTATTTAGCTGAAGACATCAGGAGGTCCCTTTCACTTGTTAAGTCACCTGCCTTGTTTGATTGGAGGTGTGATATCATAGGAAGAGACCCCGAGACAGCAGCAATCATCCTTTAAGAAGCTTATAAAAAAAGAGTGTGTGTATACACAGAGAAGAAAAATCATAGTCTGGTGATATAGGAGCTCTGAGGTGTATACATCTATACATCATGAATTACTGTGGTGAAACAAGTCCAGATTCTATATATATATATATATATATTTTATATATACACACACACACTGTACATACACATACATACACCGATCAGCTATAACATTATGGCCACTGAAAGGTGAAGTGAATAACACTATAATCTTGTTATCATGGCCATCAGTGGGTGAGATATATTAGGCAGCAAGTGAACATTTCATCCTCAAAGTTGATGTGTTAGAAGCAGGAAAAATGGGCAAGTGTAAATATCTGAGCAACTTTGACAAGGGCCAAATTGTGATGGTTAGATGATGGAGTAAGAGCATCTCTAAAACTGAAGCTCTTGTGGGGTGTTCCCAGTCTGCAGTGGTCATGGGAGACCAAGGTTCATTGATGCACATGAAGGGCGAAGACTGTCCAGTGTGGTCAAATCCAACAGACAACCTACTGTAGCTCAAATTGCTGAAAAAAGTTAATGCTGGCTCTGATAGAAAGTGCATCATTAGTTGCTTATGGGTCTGCCTGCCACAGACCTGAGTGCCCATGCTGTACCCTGTCTACTGCCGAAAGCACCTACAATAGGCACATGAGCATAAGAACTGGACCAAGGAGCAATGGAAGAAAGTGGCCTGGTCTGATGAAGCACGTTTTCTTTTACATCACGTGGACGGCTGTGTGTATGCGTCGCTTACCTGGAGAACACATGGCACCAGGATGAACTATGGGATAAGTCAAGCTGGTGGAGGTAGTATGATGCTTTGGGCAATGTTCTGCTGGGAAATCTTGGGTCCTGCCATTCATGTGGATTACTTTGACTCGTACCATCTACCTAAGTATTGTTGGAGACCATGTACACCCTTTTATGGTGGCCATAATGTTATGGCTGACTGGTACATATACATACACACACAGTTTGGAATCCTTAGCATTTATTTATAAATATCTAGGTTACAAAAATGAACAAAGAATCTTTTAATACCACACACACATTATTATGTTGTGTGGTATTCATGTCCATATTGAATACATCATTCGAACATTCACAGTGTGGGTTGGAAAAAGTATGTGAACCCTTAGGTTAATCACTTCAACAAAAGCTAATTGGGGTCACACATTACCAAACTTGGAATCCAATCATTTAAACTTGATTTGAGGTGCTACTTTGACTTAAGAAGCATATACTGAATCAAGCCACAAAAATAAATATTGTTTTTAAATGGATGTATGGCATAAAAAGGGCATACAACATGAAAACATCATCCTAAAGGTGAAGTATGTTAGAGGGAGCATCATGATTTGGGGCTGGTTTGCTGCCTCTGGGCCTGGACAACATGCCATCAACGAGGCGACAATGAATTCCCAAGTTTATCAAGGTACCAAACAGGATAACGTCAAGGTGATTGACCACCAGCTAAAGCTCAGCAGAAGTTGAAGACTTTTTGTTGATGACAATGACCCTATGCATCGAAGTAAATCTACTACAGAATGGCATAAAAAAAGAAAATCTGCCTTTTGGAGTAACCCAGTCAGAGCCCAAACATTAACCCATTGAAGATGCTGTGGAATCACCTCAAGAGAGCCAATGACACCAGACATCCTAAGAATGCTAAAAAATTCTTCCTGAAGGTTGTTCAGGTCTGATCTGCTGCTACTGGAAGCACTTGTTTAGGGTCACTGCTGCCAATGGAGGTTCTTCCAGTTATTAAACCCAAGGCTTCACTAACTTTTTCCACCAGCACTTTGAATGTTTAATAGGCGTGTTCAATAAAAACAAAAAAATATCATTGTCTGTGTGTTATGAGTTTAAGCACATTGTGTTTGTCTATACTTGTTACTTATGTAGATTGGATTACATTTTATTAATCAGTTTAAATAAATACATTTTAAATAATTTATTAATGAAGAAAACCAGTAATTCCAAAGGGTTCATCTACATTTTCTTGCCACTGTATCTATAACTCTGTATTACAATACATAAAGGTTGAGAAACCTTTTTTCGGGCTTTTGTGAATAACACCCCAGATTTTGACAGAAATTACTGTTGTATACATTTTCATAGCAACACCAATGATCTCCATGCCACTACTCCATTTGACTTTAAAGGAAGTTCTACTGTGTACGTAATGAGCACTTTTAAATATGTTTCTTGGCTTTAGTAGTGGCAGGCATAGGAGGAGGAAAATAGAAGTCTCATTTTCAATCTCCAATAACTAAACAACACATGCGCTTCCACGAAGTGATCCTTTTATGTGCATCTTTCCTGATTGGCTGCTCATTTAACAGCTGTTAATATTTGTAAATCTTCCTGAACAATTTGTATACTGTGTGGAGTGTTAAAACACTAGATGTAGGATTTTTTTTTTTTTTGCGCTCTTGTGATGAACGCCACTGTTTTTTTCCACTAATAAAGATAAAAGGTCACATATTAGCTCTATGCGTATAATGAAATTACTCTGATGTCCACATAATTAACATGAATTGGAAAGAATGGCATTCCCTTACTACCGTATTTGCTCGATTATAAGACGACCCTGATTATAAGACGACCCCCCCAAAATCTGAATAAAAGAAAAAGCCTGAATATAAGACGACCCCAAAGGAAAAAAGTTTTACCAGTAAATGTTAATTCATGTAAACTATTTTTTTTAATAAAAGCTATGATTGAGAAAAATATTTTTTTTGTTTTTATTTCCTTGTATTTTCCAACCTGTCCCCCAGTTACGCACATCTGCCCCAGGCTTGCCACTCCAATATGGCACTGTGGCCCATGATATGCCTTTTAACCCTCTATATGCCACTGTGCCCCATGGTATGCCTTTTGACCCCCTATGTGCCACTCTGCCTCCAGAAATGCCTAATACCCCTATATGCCACTCTGGCATTTAGGGGGTTAAAAGGCATATTATGGGGCTGAGTGGCATATAGGGAGATATATAGGAGGCAGAGTGCTCTATTAAATGCCCCTTTAACGCCACTCTGCCTCCTGAAATGCCTTATACCTCCCTATATGCCACTCTGCCCCATAATATGCCTTTTAACCCCCTAAATGCCAGAGTGGCATATAGGGGTATAAGGCATTCCAGAAATGCCCTATGCCCCCATTTAACACACACACACCCTAAACTAACACACACACTCTCTCTCTCTCCCCTCACTCCTCTCTCCCCTCTCTCCCCTATCACTCCTCTCACCCCTCTCTTACCGGTGCTTCCAGCCGGGGCAGCGGGTTGCCGTCTCCTTCCCCTGCAGCCGGAAGGAGGTGTGGCTGGCAGCGGGGGTTGTCTGCTGGAAGCACCGGCTAGAACTCACAGCTCTTCCTTTAGTCAATAAACCCTAATATATGAACGGCTATAATATCCACCATGAGGTAAGAGTTCACTAGACTCAAGACATGAGTAGTAAAGTGGGCTCGACCCACTACAAATCCCATGTGATTAACATTGTATATGTATTTGAAAACCAGCAACATTGCTGGAGAAAGCTACAATCGGGGCTGCCATCAGAGGGGTACAACTGTTACCATTTTAAGGTGCCTGGCTGTCCTGAGGGGCCCGTTCAGGTAGACAAAGTCTCCCTCTGTTTAAAATTACAAATGAATAAACTCTACACTAATTAGAGGTGGGTGGAGGAGGAACCCTCACTAAGGTAAATGAGGTCTCAGCCAATTGAGAGAGACTTCTCAACTCTCCTGATTGGTTGAGAGTTCAGAAGCCTTTCCTAATTGGCTGAGTCACTCACACACAAACTGTGTGCGTGATATGTGACTGTATGTGTAATATCTGGTGAATAACTGGTAAATCTCAAAACGCTCATGCCTGGCAATGGAGACGGTTAATTGTTTGAAACTACTCATGTCAGGTAATGACTATATGTATATTATAAATATATTATTAAATCAAAAAAGCCTCTACGGGTAAGATCTTAAATCACAAGGCTGTATCAAAAAGTCCGCCATATGTCAAAGCTCAGAATACTGGGTTTTGTTAGTCTATCTGAAGAATTTCACAAGCTGGACTTACTGCCCATTGCTTCCTCCTATGATTTCCTATGAGCTGCCCTTACTGTCTTTTTGCTGTTGCATTTAAGATGGCATGGGAATAGTTATAACAATCTTATTATAGCTGCCAGCAGGGACCCTGTGCCAATTGCCCTCTACATTTTATTTTATCACGCAGTGCTGCCATACCACATAAACCAGAAGTGTACAATCTGTGCAGACTAATGACCCACACTTCCAGGTCACTGTGACACCAGCAGATGTGAGTTAGGTGAGAACGAGGAACATGGGTGAGAAAAAGCAGAATGAATAATTACTTTGCAGGTTATATGGTTAGTGTAATTGTACAAGGTCATCTAAGGGTTTATCCTAGTAGGGAGGTAAATGTAACTCATAGTAAATCATTGTGATGCTCTTGCCCCTCTCAAAGTTAAAGAGTAATGCCCCTTACTATTTTTGAATTAAATTTTAAAAAAGTTAACCGTGTCCCATGCTGTCTTGGAGTCTCAGACATCAAAATGATCTCTGTTACATGCTGTTACGCTCGGCAATCCTGAAACATCACCAGGGCTCCGACTTGTTAAAAACATATCTATAGATGCTGGCGCAACTTTGACGGCGCTGCCCTGGCAGAAGCTTCAGAGCCTTTACAATTTTTCTACTTAAGAGCTGGCCCTACTGAGGTGTCATCTCACCATGTATATTATCACAACACTTAAGATATTGTGATCACACTCTTCAGATAAATGAAACTGTTTGCAATGAATAGGGAGGGCTAGTTTTATTTATTTATTTCTCTTTATGTTCGACACCTTGCAGTGATATGATTTGCAGGCGTTAAAACAAAGCTGGCTGAAGCAGGGAGCTGTGCCGAGCGCAATGTTTCATGCTGTATTGCTGCCGTGTACTATTCGAAGCAACACAAGCGTTAGGTTGGGAGATCCAGGTGTCTTAAATTCTGAACACCGCTTACTAGGGCTGAAGATTTAGGTTTTAGTCTGGTAACTACACCTGAAAAGATAGTTCTGTGACATACATAACTAAGGCTACATGTATTTGAAATATTTAAATAAAAAGATGGATGTTGAATTTGAGCAATAATGTTGAACTTTTTACATCAAAAATGATGTTGGAGTAAAAAATGTTTTTCAGGTATAAACTTAGAGAACGTCCTTTCACATAATTTGAGTCCCTCTATAGTGTTCTGTCTTCTGCGCGCACCCAGCAAATACTATTTAAAAACACATATCTAAGGCATAAATATTGGGGATTCCGTCACACTGCATAGCTATATATTGCTTAGCCCGCCACTATGTCAAATGTACCCCAATTTTGGCAAGTCCTATCTAATTTAGCATGGCTCTATCGCTTATGAAAGAAGCTGAATAAGTGGGACTGCACTGCCCTTTTACCCACTGAGACTCTCATGCCACAATATTAATGCCTCAGTATGTATGTATGTATATATGTATGTATGTATGTACTGGGAGGGCTGGTCTCTTGCTTTGTGGTGTACATGTTGGTCATTTCAGCAGCAGCATGGAATCTCTGTGCTTTTTAGGGTGTGCTTCTGTATATTTGCTGTGCATATGTACAGAATCTGACCAAACCTTGGTTCAGCACCCCATCTGTCACTCAGGTGTTTTATTAACCCCTTAATGACAAAGCCCGTAAATGTACGGGCTCAAAATGTATTGTTTTCAATGGGTTTAAGGACCGCCCATTGTCCTTCAGGGGTTAATGGTGTCCATTTAAATTACATGAGTCCCAATGGCAGTGCAGTCCCACTGATTCAGTTCCTTGGTAAGCAATATAGTATTTGTTGGGTGTACTCTTGAATGAACATGTTGGTCATTTCAACAGCACACGGAATGGGAATGTGTAATCTTTTTAGGATGTGCTCCCTTTTCAGTATATTGTTTTTTCTTTAATATTGAGTAACAAAACACTGGGTAATAAGTTATATTACAGCTTGGGTCTAGGTCAGGGGTAGGCAATCTTCGGCTCTCCTGATGTTGTGGACTACAGCTCCCATAATGCTCTTACAGTCATAATGCTGGCATCAAGAGAAATGTAGTTCACAACATCTGGAGAGCCGAAGTTTGCCTACCCCTGGTCTAGGTCTTTAGATATAATGTTTAGGAGTATCTCAGATGGTATCCTAGTGTATTATCAACTCATCTGTACCTAGAGTTTATAGAACCATTCAGTGGGAAGGGCATTAACCAATTTCGAACTGAGCCAGCCCCAGGCCTATCTCATCAAACAATGCATGAAATATATGCTGAATTTGCATTCTTTATATTAAAAGGTCAGCTCTGCCATGGGTCGCATTAATATCCTTCCTGGGGAGCTGTGCCAAGCTCTTCCTGTATCTAAATATACCAAATATTTTCATGACATTGCTAACCTCTCTATTTACACAATCTGCAGGTGCACCCTGAGATCTTCAGTCAGGGTTAACAAATCAATGTATGACTACAAGTCTTATGAAAGAGTATTGAGAGGGGTCTCAGAAGCCTACTTCATGAGAAAGCTTGCATGCCTTTAATTTTGTGCTAGGTCAAGGTTGATTTGTTTTGTTGGGTCAGAACCTTGCCATGTGCAAGTGCTCAGAGAATCATTAGAGAGTGCATTTAATGAGCCACAAACATAAGAGGATGAGCACGAAAAATATCATTCCATGTTGGAATGTGTTGCTTAGAAGTGAAGTGCAGAAGCTACTTGGTATTTGAAGCGCAATGCAGAAGACAGTCAGGTCTAGATTGAGCATGGTTCAGTTGACATCACTGAATATCTAAAACCACCAACTCAATTAATTCTCACCTGATTAAGATCAGACTGATATTCAAACTAAATCAACTCTCCAGTCAAGGAGAAATCAGTATTTCTGATTTTACTTTTAAATAAGCTATAAACAATGAATAGCCCGCTACCTCAATATTCCACAAAGAGTGCTGTTTAAAAAAAAAACAATCTACATTTATAGTATACACAACACAGCTGATTAAAGAATTATTCTAATTTGAGCACCAGCATATAGGAGAATGGGATTGATTTAAATATTGAGAGTAAGAACAAAGTAATTAAATTCATGTTAAGCACAGAAAATAATAATAGCTGCATAATTCTGTGGGTTTTCTAAAATATTACTCATATAAACCAATAGTACTTCGGTACAGCATTTCCATGTCTCTAATTCAAGGTGTTTTCGATCCAATACTGCTCAGAACACCAAGTATTTTCTGAAAAAACTAATAATGGAATGTTACTAAGTGTCCTATGTTCTAAATAACTAGCTATTTTTTATTAGCATAATAACTAAGGCTATCAAAGTATTAAACTCAGTCTTTTCTACCAGAGTATTTTGTCATCTGCTTTTATGTTGACGACATGAACAGGGCCAGGAGGAGCAGGATTAAAGACAAATGCACATTATTTTGAGTGGAACGATGTGGAAAAAAAAGGGAATACTACCTTCTCCCACCTACAAATAAAAGAACTGCTCCTGAGACTAGAAATGTGTTGCCCTACTTCAAGCCACTGGGGGGGACTCATAGGTAAGTCAGAAAACTACCGATCCATTGATTCAATCCATTGATTTTATTAAGTAGAGGAGTATCATAAAATTGGGAGCTTCGCTACATTTGTGGGCTTTATGTGGTTCAGAAAGAGTCAATACTTGATGCATCCTGGTAAGCGATAAGGGCTTTTTGTTGTTTCCCAAAATAAGTTTTTGGGTGCCATTTATTCTGATTTGGGGGCATGTCGCAGTCAACATCTGAGCTAAGATCTTATTTGTATATTTTCTGCTACTTCTATTGGCACCAACGCAGCAAATTACTGATAAGACATATATATTTTTGCCAACGGAAGTCTTATTTAATTTTCTACAATAAGTGTTTGTCACGGTCAGGACTACTTGCCAAGCCGTGACTGTGTGGAGGGCGTGGGCATGAAGGGGTTAATAGCACCAGGCCTCTGGATTTACTAACTTCACCCCTTAACAAGGCAAAAGTTACACCAAATTAACCCCCAAATCCTGCCTGTATCCCCCCAGGTAGTCTGCCACCACTCACGATTTTGATACCGGATTCGTGAGAAATCCAAATTAGAACATCTATCGCTATATATATATCAACCCACCCCGGGCAAACAACATATATATATATCCAGTAGAACGTAATAACAATATGGTAACGTGTTATCCTCTCTTAGGGTTTGTGGATATCGATACTAGAGCCCAAAGACAGACTTAGGTTATGAATATTTTAATAACAAAAAGACAAAGATTACACAGTGCCAGAATTACAAAAAACAAGACATACAAAATAAAAATAAAACGGCAAACAGTTCTTAAAAACAAAGGGACTTAAACACAGGACCCTCACTCACGAGTTTCTCCAATAAGTAGGCCTGTGGGAACTCCTTAAGTCCAGATGGTTCTTCTGATGTTGTTCTGATCACAGAATATCATGGAGTTCTACTTTGAGGTCACTGCATTGTCCCTAAATCAGACTTTTGCAAGCAAACGCCCCTCTGACCACATGACCGATTATATCACACCATCCCCAAGAATTGGTTCCCATCTTTGATGTGCCAATAAGTTATGGTGGGGTAAAGGTGATGGAAACCCCTCCACTTAAGATAGGAATGGAATTCCTATAACTCAGGGTCCTTATCTGTTAGGCCATGAATCACCACAGGGGTCCTTTGGGAAGATGACACCTCTAGCCAGAACAGATACAGAGGGCATGCACAAAGAAACACATTAAATCCACCTCAGATTAACTCATGGAATGCTTAAACAAAGAAACTAACCACCTCTGCTGGGTTACCCTTCCATGCATCCACTACATTATATGAGTTAATCATGACAGTGTCAGTATAGAGTCTGTATATATTACGATGATTAGAGTTCTCATGGGGTTGTAGGTTGAAGTGAAATTATTATTGTGTAAAACATCAGACTGAGTCATTGTACTTTAACGAGGATTGCTTTTATGTCACTACTGGCTAGATGAGGTGGAAAATACACTGTTGAAACAGCAGGGGTCAAGTGTTAAAGGGCCCTTGCTGTGACACTTAGATTTGCCAATAAATGAAGTGGACACCATGGAATGCCATAACAGGTCAATGCGGAATGGACATGTCCAAGGTTTTTTACAAGGATTTTTCTCAACCTGAACATTTAAACAATTATTGTTTGCTTTTGTGATTTACTAAAATTATGGTGGTATCCTTCAGAAATAATGATTACCTTAATTTGTTAATACTTCAACATAAAAAAAGGAACTGGCTTTTTAATAAAACTAATTTACCAAATATTTTATGGTTTATAATTTGCATCCATATGCAATGATAAATTTAGAACTTGTATATATATATATATGTACGTGTGTACAAAGTATTTCTACTATGTAGCTGTTTGCAAAAAAGCAAAAATGTGAATATCGAGATTTTTTAGTCAGATTTATAAACACTGACGGTAGTGATATATTTTCAAGACTGGCTTTTTATCAAGAAGTCAGAATGCATGTTATATAGAGGGAAAAAAAGATGTCAGCTTGCTGCAATTGATATTCATTAGGGTATTTTTTACCTGAATAGGGAACATTTGGGCATTATGGTCTTTATCATAGCCCCAGCTGGTTATGGTTGAAGGTTAATGCTTTACCACATTCTGTTCAATTCTCCATCCTAATTAGTCCTCCAGATCTATAGCTGTGAACACCAAGTGTCCATGCTCAAAAGAAACTAATTAATGCTAGCAAATTAGATCAACTCCAAAGATCCAACAGCCAAACTCTTAGTTAAATGCTCCTTGTTAATAGGAAGTCTCGCTGTCAATAACTGCTGTTGGTGGCTCTAATGAGGCTCGTTTCTTTCATTGAAAATGATTTTACTTCTTTTTGTCCACGTAAAAGCTGTTCTATTCGTTAAAAAAAAAAATACACAACCAAAAGTAATGGTTGAGCTAGCTCTCTCTCTCTTAATTCTTCTGATAAACTGGGTTGAGATGACATTAGAATCAAACAGAACAAGAATTCACTCCCAAATTACATTTTACATGCTGTGATGTACATGTTCGCCCTAGCTCTGAGAGCAAGATACACTTTTTCATGCATGTTCTCTGGCCTATTTTCCTTTAAAAAATTAATAGCATTAAATAACACTTACCTGAAAGCATAATTGATTGGACTCTTGTACATTACATATAGTTTAATTTACATATAGGTGCAAGAAATTCCCTTGGCGCAAGAAGAGAGTTCTGTTTTAATGCAGTGCACATAAGGAGGAGGGCTCAGTGGATAAGATACGTCTACACAACAACATTACTCTTATGTCAGGCAATGTATAAAATCAGAATCCTTTCAACACAAGACAGGGGTTCTTGTGCTGAAAGGATCTTATAAAAGGTCAACAACTTAAAGGGACACTCCAGCCATCATATAAACTAATGCATATGATAGTTGCGTGGCCCCAACTAAATGGCGTGCTGGAGATATATCCAGCAGAACACATCTCCCTGCACTGGATATACTCACCTCCACTGCTGGCTCGGTAAACGCTGTGTGCAGAAGTCTGTTCAGACCCATGCGCATATGTGGAAAGTCCTACTAATTTCAATAGGAGCACTTTCCCATCACCGAAATCAATGGCAAGAAACATATGTAGGAGAAAAGCAGTTACTGCAACAGGACTGTAACTTCTAGGTAACAGCTTTATTTTATTTTCGTTAAGTACTTTAATATGCATTCTTCTACAGCAGAGGTGTGAGATTATATGAAAGGGAAATAAAGAGTATGTTCCAAGAACCCATGATCCTCCATTGTACCGATGCCTCCAACTCTATAAGGGTTGTTTTTTCCAGAGGAAGTTCAATGCAAGCCATCTGGTGCCTTCAGCGTTAGAATGCTAAGTATCTTACACTCCTACAAGGCAACAATGGCATGCTGAATGTCTTCTGAAACAGTAAAATTAATACAGCCGCACTGGTCCAAATGAAAGTTCAGTAGAAGTTGCAAACTTACATTGGGCCAACACGGAAAAAGATGAAGAGTCACATTGGGACCCAAGATGTAGCTTCATCATGTGAAGGAGAGGCAAAACGTATTAACTATGTTTTTTTTCGGAAACTGTAAATAGTCTTCAAACATTCCCAGCCAAAGTGCAGAGAACAAGCTTATAGACTGATCGGACATGGTATAGAATAGGCAGAGATCACAACCAGGGGAGTTTTAATAGGTTAATTAAGCATTCAGATTTAATGGACATGTAAGAAGTCCCACACAAAACAAGCACAAAATCTTCAGTGTCTTTATTCTAATACTTCTGCGATAACACTAACCACTTATTGTAAACTTCACTGCATAGGTGTTATCTTCCAATATTTAGGTTGTAATACTGCCATCTTCCACTACGGATGACTGACACTTGAGTAAATGGTACTGTTATTTTAAGTACTTGAATATGCATTCTTCTATAGAGGAGGTGTCAGTGACACTAAACTGTTTAACAAAAAAAAAGAAGCCGTAACATAATGGGGAAAAATATTTATCCAGATCCTGGGAACAGGAAATCTCTGGTTAACTTTTTATTATTACCGGTCTTCTCCTTTGATGGGTTCCGGTTTTCATCTTTAAAAATTATTTGAAGATTACAAATGCCTAAATACGTGTTGACATTTAAGAAAAACTACATGACTTGAGTAACGTTACAATTACGGAAATGCATCTAATTCCCTGAACTCTCAAGCTACCTACGAAACAAACACTAATTTATAATTGAGATGGTAAAATGGCAATTTAAGTAACATTTATATAATATAGATATGTGCTGTGACACAGTATAAAAAAGAAAAATTAAGAGCAGGTACTAAGGACCCATGATCCTCCATTGTACTGATGCCCCCAATTCTATGAGGGGTGTTTTTCCAGACCGATTAAGTTCAATGCAAGCCATCGGGCGCCTTCAGCGTTAGAATGCCAAGTATCTTACACTCCTACAAGGTAACAATGGCATGTGTAGTAATAGGCCATAACTATTCCTCCACCTTGATTAAATTATGTGTCATTTTACTTTACCCTCAAGCAGTCAAAATGCACCACGTAGAGTTGCAAAAAGTGCCATGCGCCTTCAATTTGAGCTGTAACATGCCACTTTAAAATGTCCTACACTTCACTCACAGCCTCCCTAGAGGGACACCTAGGACCCCATTTGTGAAGAATTTCTGAAGAAGTCCATGTTACTGAAACCATGGTTGACACTGGCCAAGCTTTGCAGAAGTGAGGCCTGAAGTTATGTCATGATCCATCATTTCCACTAAATATCATTACATGCCCATGGGTGAAAAGGTAAGTGTAGAAACTATCTAGTTTAAAACAAATATGTCCAGCTGTGTATATGTCCATTTTCCAAGTAATCTGTTTTTATCTAGGTCTATATCCTATGTCCTCATTCTAACTGAGCTCTGAAGCCCAGTTACTGAGTCTATCCTGTACTTAAAAAAGGGACATTAAACTTTGTCTTAAGCTTTTAAGACAAAAACATACAAGTGTCCATAGACACTAGCTTTTCATAAACGCATTTCTTTGTGCCATACGTATATATATATATATATATATATATATATATATATATATATGTGATTTTGTCAAATGCTACATTGCGTGTGATGTAACCACTGCAGTCTTTCAGGCTCCATGAGGCTTCCATGTTGCAAGGGGAAGTCTCAAGAGCATCAGAGGTTCGCAGACAGGTCGGCATGCATTTGAAACGCAAAGATAATCAAATAATTATGGAGGGGGTAAGTTACATAAATATTTTCATGGGATGGTGATAGCTCCCCCTAATGTTTTGAAAGACATTATATACACCATAACTGCCGCAGGTTATCTAGAACACAAATATGTTCGATTGCACAGGTATAGAACCAGCTACATCCTCACCATCTACTTTTTCAGAGCACAGTACTCTGGCCTTCTCCCGCATAATCTTGGGAATCAGCACATCTTTTTCAACATGCCGCAGAAAGGGTTCTTCTGTTGGAAAGAAGATATTTTTAGTTAGAGCTTGGCTGTACTGTGTGCAGAAGCAAGACTATGTATTAAACATGTATGTCAATGCCAAAATAATCAAAGAAAACAACAAAAGGAGGAAAGTAACCAATACTTTCTCATTGTGCAAGAATCGATTCTCACCTTTTTTCACTGGTTGAAGTTATTAGGCACTATTATGGCTTTACGATGTTCTCATAATGTGCTAAAGCAGCATAATACAAAATGCATGTTCTATAAACATCCAGTGGTTAATAAATACGGAGAAAAATGGTATTCACAATTAAAGGGGGAAATATCATTCACAAATTAATAATAAAACCGAGATTGAAGCTTTTCAATAATGGTCATTGTTGCATTTGTAGCGCAAAGAAAATAAAGAACTATTTTTACCAAAAGGCAATGAATTAACCAACATTGGACAGTACCATTCTGACCAACACAGCACATTACATGTGTATATGGTACAATGTGATTAAGACACAAAATTGCATATAAAGATGCACAACACATCTAAACCATTTTACAATTCAAACGTTCCAATATTCATGTAGGATATCAAATGCACACTTAGACATACATATTCCACCTGACACACACATTCATAGCCTGCTACATAGATGCATACACACACATGCTGCGCTCAGAGCACACTAACAGTTTTAAGGACAAGCAATGACTAATAGGAGTTCCCATCACTTGAACCACTGAACCCTCATCAGAGGTCTGTTCCTTTTTTCTTTCTTAGTTCTATCAATTTGTTGGCAATTGTATCAGGAGGCATGCAGATTTACCGGACATCTTCAGTTGGACTGCTGGTCCACACCTTCTACTCTCTATCAGTATTCCATACACACATAACACGAAACTTAACTCTTTTGATTTTGGTAGCATATCTATGCCAGTGATATTGATGTTAAGTTCTCATCTTTGACACTAATTTAACAAACCCTATGTTCTATGTAGATAGTATAATGTTCTGTTTAGTGCAGTCTATGATTTTAACAGCCTTAGCTTTTCCAGGCAAGAGTCAACCCTCAGATACATTCATTTACCATACTGAATGTCCTCTGAAGCATTGAAATGGATATAGCCACAGTGGTCCAAAAGAATCTTATGTTTTTAGTAGAAGTTGCAAACTTTTGTTGGGCCAACATGGAAAAAAGATGTAGAGTCAACATAAGCTTTTGGGACCTCAGAGGCAGCTTCTTCATCTGAAGAAGATGCCTCTGATGTCCCAACAGCTTATTTAACCGTGTTTTTTTCTGAAAAAGTAAAGTCTTCAAACATGTACAGCAAAAGTGCAGAGAAGAAGCTTATAGACTAATCAGATATGGCATACCAATAATCAGAGATCACAACCAGGGGAGTTTTAATAGGTCAATCAGCATTTAATCTACGTGCAAGAAGTCCCACAAAAAAACAAGCACAAAACCATGTAGAAACTGAGACTGATAAGAATGTCATCCTTATGTAGCCTCTTCAGTGTCTTTATTCTAAAACTTCTGCAATAACACTAACCACTTAAACTTCCCTGCTTAGAGGTTATCTCTAAGTCCTTCCAATATTTATTTTGTGATGCTGCCATCTGCTGCTACGGAGGACTGGCACTTCAGTCAAGAAGAGCCAAGTTCCCTCTGAAATTAGGAGTGGTGGCAGCCAAACGCATGTATGTTAGCTGTATGTCAATGTGGAGGGTTGCTTCCACCTGGCTGTACATTGAATCCTGTTATGATTATATTTAGAAAAACGCTGGAACAATAAGCCACAATGACCGTTCTTGTCACACAAATAAAACAATAGTATGTCTATATGTTAAGCATACACACTATTACATATACAGTGTAAAGTACTTATACTTCACATCTGACAAATAATAATTCAACAAATGTTACCGTTCACAGGTCTTATAGAGGCAATTTAGCCATTTCCAAAGACTTATCGTCATGAACTCTCCTAATGTACTAAAATGATTGTAATTGCATCAATCATTATAGATAGATGCATGAAATTAAAGTGAAAATTGGCTATATAGCAATGAGTTGTATGCCCTGTGCACGAAGATGCCTACGGATCTCGGTCTACAATCACAGCAGAGGGAGACTGGTTGTGATGTCACACAGTGTGAGGTATGCTACTGGAGAATAAACAGCAAGGTGAAACACCTAGTCTAAGCTGGGGGGCTTGAAAAGGACATTTTGGATACTTGGACTCTTTGGATCTTATTGTGGATTTATTTTGAACAACTTCTGGGAAAGGAGGATGCCATCTTCCGAATATGTAGGAGTGGAATTGTCAATTCAATTTTTTTATTTGGATGCGGTTGTCTGGTAGATGTTCTTGTGTTCCCTTGTTTTATTTCCATTAACTCCTTATGGCATCTATATCATTTGAAGGAGCAACCACATACACAAGATCAAGTATACGCTCCAGGAACAGTGCGTGAGCCAAATCTACATTTTTTCTTTTGCACTTTTACTGAAATTCTACATTATATAGCTTTACGTTTTTTATATGAACCTACATTGGGCGTTGATTACTACGAAGACCACATAAGAAGCATTGAGTACACTGCCCATCTAATATTGGTTTTTCATACCCTTTACACCCCAACATTTTAAAAGATGGGGCCAGATTTATTTAATGGGGGAGCAGGGAGCTTTACAAAAGACTTGTCATTAAGTCACTTAATGGTTGTTTTTATGTAAATAAGTTGAGTACCCGAATAAACAGAATACCTTTTATTTAAATGTTGAAAACACGTTTTATGTTGTATCTATACACATTACTGTAGCTGATGTGCCTTTTAGGACTGTAGAATACTGTTAAACTCATAACCACCAAATATCCAGAGCTCCTAGCAAATAGGGACATTTGGGGAGGAAAAAGGGACACAGGAATCAACGTCCCAAACTAGAACTGTCCCTACCAAATGACTGGGAAGAAGGTTAAATATGCAGAGCTTTTAATGACATATACGTGATGCGGCATTAATGGGGCGAGTACAAGCGATATAATATACGTGACCACAAGTGTGGCTATGTATATTATATACCGCAGCGCTTACCTGCTTTGTCAGAATCCATGGGAAAGAACGTAAACTAATCGCTATAATTGTTGTGGTTATCTGTCATCTGACACTACAGCCTGATCACTGTACCAGGAAACAGCCGGTATAAAGCATGCCTGTAACCTTCCTAGGGTCAGGACGCCCCTCCCCGGTATACGGACATGTACTTCCGGGGGAAGGCTATGTTTCGGGCGCCTCAGCCACACAGAGCGGATGTTGTCCGTGTGCCCTCTGGGTGGCGCTGTCCATAAAACAGGTAGTGTCGCCCCCGCTCTGTGTTTCCATTGGGAACCCTTTCAGGCACGGGAAGCGGGAGTCTTCCGTCATAGTGTGTGATGTGTTGGAATTTCCTAACATTCCTGAATGAAAGGGAAAGTACTTCGGTCTCTTTATTGTTATTATTATGTAAAGAGGGCGTGGCATGTTAGCAGATAAACACGGCGAGACTATGCAGTTATACAGAATACGTAGTAAAATCATTTCTGATGATATTTCAGACGGGAGTTGTACTAAATCCCCTGCTGGGGACATGTGCCTGTCATGCTGTGTAGTCCTTTCACAACACTGTCAGTCTGTCCCTCCACACCTCCTCCCTCTCAGCACAGGAGTGTGTCTGGTACCAAGGGGTGAACCTAGGGTTAGTAGCACTTGGGTGATGTATTTCTAATCCACCCCTGTAACAGAGGTCAGAGGTAGCTACACCAATACACACACGCTTTCTTTTTCCTGTTTCGCCTCTCAGATGATCTCACACCATACACTAATACGCACACTCATGCTAACACCATGTACTAAAATAAACATATGCTCAAACACAATATTCTAAAACACACTTATGCTAGCAACATACATTAACACATACCCTTGCACTAGTACTTACACTAACACCATACAGGAATATACACTCATGCTAATCCCATAGAGTAACACAGAAACTCTTACTCGCACATGCCAATACCATACACTAATACACAGTCACAGAAGTGATAGCACCATAGCCCTATACATACATATACACATACTCTCCAACACCATACAGCATCATGCACTGACTAATACTATACACACACATCTCCCTCAACTCCTTTTCCTTGGTGCAGTTGTCCAGCCACTCATTCCCAAACTCCTACCCCGACACACACTCACTATCCAGCTGAACTCCTTTCGAGGTTGGGTGGGCCTTCCTGTTACCAGCATCACACAGAGCCGGCACTGTTTACTTACTTGCTGACAGCCAATGGCTCTCTCACAGAATGAGTTGTGCTCAGTGGTGGGTTTCAATTTTTTTAGTAACCACTTCTGAGATTTCGTACAAAAAATATAAACCTCACACACACTCAGACTCAGGCAATCTCACACACACACAGACCCAGGCAGTCTCTCACACACACAGACTCAGGCAGTCTCACACACACAGACCCAGGCAGTATCTCACACACTCAGGCAGTCTCTCACACAGACACACACAGAGACTCAGGCACTCTCTCACACACACACAGAGACACAGACAGTCTCTCACACAGAGACACAGGCAGCCTCTCTCACACACAGAGACACAGACAGTCTCTCGTACACTCACACAGGTAGTCTCTCACACACAGACTCAGGCAGTCACACACAGACTCAGGCAGTCACACA
>VKOC01000006.1:23917676-23934831 GCA_009364415.1 Spea multiplicata
CCTATATGCCACTCAAGCCATAACCATCCCGCCAAAAAAGCGGGATCGTTATGGCTGTGATTGATTGGCCTAAAAACCTGTGGGAGTTTTTCCTTACTCTTTTCTACTCTGGCCAATCAACATTTATAAGGGGAAGGGACAAGCATTAGATATATAAGTGTGATGATGCCATTTTAACTTGTCATCATAATTTAGCAGCAGTTACAGACTGATGAGAGTTGGTGTGTGAGGCAGTGGCAGCTTAACAGAGGCTGAGATTGATGCTCACTGCCCACCTACCATACTGCAAGTTTTAGTGCAAAAAATGTCATATCATATATTATTCTTCATTGATAAATAAATATTGGTGACAATAGGCATCTTGTTTGCGGCTCAGCAGTTGCTTTCATGCCCACATTCTAGTGTTCACAGCCTGTCATATGCCAGTGTCTGCCTGCCCAGGACCAGTGCCCTACTACTAATCTTGCTGCACTTCTTTGACTGTCCTTACTCTTGGGGGGAATGTTTTTTCTTAAAAAAAAATCTATAATGAAAGGTGAGTCCACAAGGTGTCAAGGACTTTCTTTGAATGAGTATGCGTGATTGAGGGAATGAATCTGTGAATGAATGAGTATATGAATGAATGAGTGTGTGTGTGATAGCATGGATGTGTAAGTGGTACAGGGTGGCTGTAAGTGATGGGAAGACCCCATACTGCTGGCAGCATCAATACCCAAGGGGGACAGCTAACCAGGTTTCAGCATTTACTGGCTGACTTGGCATGATAGGAGTGTGATTGCTAACAGCAATTTTTTGTCCAATTTTGGTGTGTTACCAAGTTTCTGTTAGAAAGGTGTCAGAACACACAGTGTATCACACTTTGTTGCGTATCAGGCTTGGTAGCCTCAGACCAGGGGTTCAATTGCTAGGTTGCTAGGGGAAGATGGAAGAATGTGCGCAATATTTGACCATATTCACATAACTACCAATCAATGATTTCTGCAAAGTACTCACTTGGTCAGTACTTGGTCAGGTAACTGGTTATACCAACTCATTTTGGGCATGTGTGTTAAAATAAATTATTGCATGCTTTTGGCATGGCATCTGCTTTTAACATCATTTAAACATGGGCAAAATATAGCAATAATGAATAAAGTTGATGTTGCCCTGTATTGGCTGAAATTCTGTAGTGAGCTAAAACATGACAAAAGCCACAACAAGCAAAATAAATTACACTTATGCCAATATGGATATTTCTTAGGCATGCATTTTTTATTATTAATTCTTATGTCTGGAATGAAATTAGGCCTTATGCTTATTAATCATTAACAGTATTGCTTGATTTTATTATTTAATATTAGGCACTGTAGTCCAGATTTAACCCAAAACCAGTTTACAAATCCAAATGCAAATCCCAAATATTTTAATGTTATCAATGTATTTATATTCATAAAATTAACTGTAACTTTCAATATAAATAAAACACCTTGTAAAGGAAGTGTAAAATTTTACATATTTGCATGTCAAGCATGCAGGATCGCAAACATTCTGTGCTTTAGTTTTTAAGTTGACCTGGTAGTTTTTTTTCCAGGACATTAATTATTCATGGTCAACATTCTTGTTTGATCTGTCATGACATATACTTGCACATCTAAAAGAATCTCATTGCTAGTGGATTTGCATTTAAATGTCTTTGTTAAAGGGCTTATTGAAACCATTAGCATGCACGTATTCTTTGTAATTTAGTATTGCATTATATAGAGGATGTCTGGGGTATACCCTGTAACACTGATTAAGTAGATATGCCCTATATCCGAAAGCAGATTTTAAATATAATAATAACAGTTTTGGTATTAAAACTTTAAAACAAGACTTGTTTGTGGTCATTTAGTAAATTTATACTATGAAAAGCCTTAAATAGCTTTAGCTTCTTTCAAGCTGCATTCAGAATCCTCTCCATATATGCCTCCTGTTTAAGATCATGATGGCTATGACTTAGAATGCGTCATTGTGCACATGTGAAATCGTTATTAAAACACAAGGTGCCAATTTCATCCAACTATAAGCCAATTATAACAAACATATGCATGCTTGATAGTAAATAATTACAAAATGAATTAGTTACAGATTTGATTATTACAATTTTTATAGGTCCCAATTTTGAAGAGTATTAAAGACCCCTAAAACCTTCTAACATTAGAAACTGATTTCTCTCAGTTATGTGCCTGCAGATAGATCTTTGAGAATTAAATACGGTGCTATAAAATAATATAGTGCGTATGCCAATTGAATATTTTTTACTTTAATATATACTAAAGTATGTACAGTATGTTTATTAACCAATGATGTCATGTAACAATTTGTGAGAAGTGCATATAAAAAATCATTATATCTAAGAGAACAATAATAAAGTGAACTCACTTCTCCATGGATATTTTTTTATTTTAATTCATTTTCCTTAATTTAAAATGATATGATTTCGAAAAGAAAAACCCTTTCCCAAATTCTAATTTCTCCGTTTCTCTTGTACTTTCACTGTTTTACTTGGACATACACTGAGATTTAAGCGTATCACAATAAAGATTAAATTGTTTGGTGGTGCAGTGTACACACACGTGAAATAATACTCCAGAGTGTACTACACTGAGAATAACTGCTCACAGATTAGATTTTTTTCCCCCTGTCTGTGGTGCAACACCTGCTATTAGCTGTGGTGTCTCTGATTTTTATATTGTCTGAAGCAGCAGTTGGACTGAGCTGAGGCCAGGGAGGGACAAGTGGCAGACTCCCTGCTTCTGTAAAGCTGAATTTAATAAGATGAGAACAGTATGCCAAGATGGTGAGCTCTTTCCATAGCACTTATAATGACACTGGTCGCTCAGCAGGAAACTTAATGCAGGAGTAATCTGGGTGAGGCTGGCAGAGGATGGAGCTTGCAAGTCCAATATAATAGAGCAGTGGGAGATCAGGGGGGCTGGCAGAAAAGCTTAGTAAACTTAAAGCCTATTACTATATGCATGACCAACCATGCCAACTGTAACAGCATGCTTACCCTTCTATATAATAGTACATGCATTAGTCTGCATTGAGAAGCAATGTTCATTTAAATGTCTTCAATATCAATGGAAATGGGTATGCTAATGCAATACTATTCAAATCACTTTGTTACTTTAGGCAGGATTGAAAATATGGCGCGTTATGTGACATTCTTTAATGATAGCTGGTAAATCAACATATAAGAACATTTTTCTATTCATTTATTTGAAAGAATCTTAATGTATTTTTTACTGTATAGTACAAAGGCTACATATATTGAATTTCTCCTTTTTATTCTAGCTTGCTGGGAACCAGTTGTTTAATTGTAAGGCAAATCCCAAGTAATAATAATGTAATGATGATTAATTATCGTGTTTCCCCAAACTAACTTAATATTGAATGGTGTTATTAACATTATTTTTTTTAAAAAAAAACTCTCTCTCTTATATTTCTTATAATTTTATTTCCAACATTATTATCACTACCTTTTGGATTTAAAAGTGTATTTTATGTTTAAAGAAATAAATGACAATGTATCATTGCTTATAAACAATCCTTTATTGAAAAATTGGGAAACGACTGAGACTCAGGCTTGGCATATGTGCACACAGCGTGCTTCAGACATTGCCTATTTCTAACTATTTAAGCGTTAACAAAATAATGCTCTATGCAGATCTGGAATTTATCTTCTTGGCTTTGCGATTAAGCATTTAAGAAATATGTTTTCTATTATTACAAACCAGAAGAAATGCATGTCACTGAAGCATTGTGTGCCTCTGGGAAACTTTATTACATTATTCAAATATAATTCTCCTCATTCATTTTATTTATTTATGGTAAAATATAAGGACTGTTAAATTTTAATGCAATAAATACAAAATTATTATTTTTCATATTAAGCATAGTGATTAGGCTGTTCTAGACTATAAACTCGTCTGAGCTTACCTTTTGTTTATGTAAGTCCAATTATGTCCTATTTCCTCATAATATTATAGTAAAAATCTACTTTTATCAGATATAAGGAAAGGTTTTGGCTGGGACTCAGTTACTATGTTTATGCGCATTTTCATTTTCGGTCCATTCCTTTTTCAAATTTTTCATTTCGTGTTTGGTCAATTAATTTTCGGATCAACAAAGCCCTTCCAGTTTGGGCAAATTTGTTGTCACTCACCCTCACGTGTGCTCTCACACTCTCATTCACACTCACTGATGCTATTTCTCAATGTCTCCAAACCTCTTCCCTATCCCTGTCTCCAGAATAATGCAGACGGATTCACAGAGAAAGAGACATGCTAAAACGTGGCCAGCAGAGAAGGTGGGTAGACTTTGAGAAAGAGTGTGAGAGAGTGTGAGAGCAACGAAAGCAATGAAATGCAAATGAAAATTTGGAACTCTGCCATGTTTTTGTTTGTTTTATTAGGGTCCCTCCTCATTGTTGGACACTTGTACAAATTAACAACATTTTAATTTATATGAATACTAATAAGGAACTAGACTTTAGCCATCTTGAAATAATTTTAGGAAGCTACATAGTGAATCTAGGAAGCTTTAGGATCAACTTGGGGTTTATCTCAAAGTTATGTTAGAGCGCTTACTCTATTTGATTTGGAAGTGTATGTCATTGTATGTGTCCAAGGGCCTAAGGATCTTCTTCTGTTTTAACTCCCTTCGTGACCAGGATTTTTTACACTCCATTGACTGAAACTTTTCTTTTGCCATTTTTCTATATGTTTGTTCAATCAAAATTCCCATTTTATATATTTAGTGTATTCACACAATTTATAGTTTTTTTCAAGTTCAAGGCCACTAATAAAGTACAATAATGTACAATCTACTTTAATATATATATATAATTATTATATATATAATATATTATATAATAATATATAAAAAATAGACAAATAACTCCCTTTTATAACAGTCTACATTTTGTAATTTAAAATTTTTCTGTTTAAACTTTTTTTTACATTTTTATACTACTTTCCAAATATATGTACTTGATTGGCATGGTGAAATATCTTACTGTTGGTCGAAGGCTTTTACCCAGTTGCGGGGCAGGTAAAGGGCAGAAAGAGGGAGAATAAGTTTAAGTGCAGCTTGACAGCATATTGGTTTATTGGAGCATTATAAAATCACTTTATGTGGTTCTGAGTAACCTAGTTAACATGGTAGAGTTATTGACTGGTATTGAGGGGCCACATAATGTATTTGTTATATATTTAAGTATGTGATGTTTTAAGTTAATGTTACTTGACTTACTTTTACATCCCATAATTGGTGTGTAATTTTCAACTCATTCCATAATCAAACTCAGCTGTGACCAACACCAATATAAGGAGGCTGAAGTGACACTGATTTCAAGGATTTTTAGGAAAAAGGAAGAGATGCAAAAGAAAAAGATTATGGTCCCTTGAAGGGACTACATCTTGGTGTGTTACTTTAAGTATTTATATACAACCTCAGAAACAACTGATTATTAAAGTTTGAGAGGAAAGCTAACATTGGTTGGTGGTGATGCAATTGAATAAGAAGGAGTACACAGACAAGTGAGAAATTATGAATTATGAGTGTGACGTGAAAAAGCCTAAAAGGTGTTAATTGAGTCCTTCAATCCCATTATCAGCACATCTCTATTGGAGTTAATGGCACTGGAGCATTTCATAACTGGAATCTAGAAAGCAATCATGTATTACTATTATAATATGCTGGCAGTGCCAGGATGCCTCAATGATATGACAAGTAAAATGGGACATATTTTATTTTTGGTCTTATTTCTGAACATGGTGACACATCACAGACTTTTCTTTGAACATTTGGTTATTTATTTAATTTTTTTTATGCACAGAAAAATTACAGTTTTTTTTTTAATTTGTTAACCATTTCTTCTGGATCTATTAAACTGGGTATATTTAATTAACAAGATATAGTTTTTCTATATCAAAGCTCAAATGCATGGAAGTAAATAATTCAAGAGTGAGTTTGAACAAAGAGAATGACCAGTTTCAGTAACAAGCTTAACTATATTGTATTCTTTTTCTTTGTTGGCCATAGAGGTGCAGACACTAAAATGTTTTGTGGGGGCGTGCCCGACCGCCGAAGGAGATGGCCGCATGATCTGACTGCTCTGCCGCCGCTCGCTAAGTTTTACTAGCTGTCGTGCTCCAATCTATCATGGGCCGTTCAAAGAAGGTTGCCACAGACTCCCCTCACCCAGGGGATCGCTCACGGTCAACTTCGGCTTCGTTGCGGGAGTATTTCCGGACCCCTGCTGACCTGGCCTCACAGGCCGCTGACGACCACGAGGCCGCATCTCCGGCCAGTTCCTCATCTATGGAGGAGACTGCCTCGGCGGCCCGCTTACCCTCCGCGTCTCATCCTCCGGAGGTGTTGCAACTTTTCTCATCCGCTCCTTGGAAGTCGGACTTTTCCACACTTGTCACGGAGCTTAAACAGGTGGTGCGCGATGAGGTTTCTGCTCTTCGCGCGGATTTGTCCTCGCTGGACCAGAGGATTCAGGCCCTGGAGGACTCCTCTTCCCGCCAACATCGTACCGTGACGCAAGTTCAACAGTTGGGCGACCGTCATGCGACTTACCTGAGAGATCTCCGTCGTCGGATTGAAGACATTGATAACAGGGGCCGTCGACAGAACATTCGTGTACGTGGCGTACCGGAATCTGACGCTTCTGAAGACGTCCTGGCTATACTCACCGAGATGTTTAACGGTCTCCTGAACCGGTCACCTGACTCGCCTATGCCGATAGACAGGGCTCACCGGGCTCTCCGTCCCAGAGGTGGCCCGGGATCCCCACCGAGAGATATAATCTGTCATTTGTCAGATTTCCGCTTAAAAGAAGAGATCATGGCCAAGGCTCGGGAACTCGGCACTTGGCCGCTGCAAGGTCACCAAATTTCCTTTTTTCACGATTTGTCCGACCTCACTCTGCAAGCTAGACGAGCTCTTCGCCCATTGACGACTGAACTTCGTCGGCTGCAGATCTCGTACCGCTGGGGCCATCCTTTCGCTCTTGTGATCCGGTACGATAACAGATCCCTCACCATCAGGCACCACCATGATGTTCTACCTATCCTTCAACTTCTGGATCTTCCTGACCTGCAGATCCTGGACTGGGTCGACATGGATGTGGTTCCTGGTGCGTCTTTGCTCCCATTGCCGCAGTTGAGGCGTCTTCCTCGTCCTGACCCTATGCGGCGGAGCTCTCCTCGGGGGGTACCCGCCCGTACACCTGTTTCTCGTCGCCTGGGTGCCATTGAGGAATGAGGAATGAGTGGTCGTGAGTACCTGCGTTTCTTGGTGCGGTTCCGTGTTTCTTCGCCGTGCTCAGCCCGACGGGTCCTCTGTGGTTTCCGTGATTGTTCGCCTGGATGGACTGCCTGGCTGCGCTACTCCTCTACTGCGCCGTGACACGGCTTGCATTCCGTGCGACGTTTGTCTCCACTGGACTGTCGCTCATTGACGTTCTAGTTCATTGGTTTATTGTTTATCGTCGCTGTTCATGCTGCTGCTCGTGTTTTTTGCGGGGTCGTCTTAATTAATTATTATTATTTTTTATTTTTATTTTTTATTTTTATTTTTTTTTATTATTTTATTTATTTATTATTTTCCCTTTTTCTCTATAATTTTTCCGCGAAACTGCGCTGCCGGTGTTGTATGGCTTGGGTTTATTATACTGACCCTCCCTATCCGTGGGCTGCTCACATATCTGCTCCCTCTCTCTTGAAACATGTTGCCCTGCATCGGATTTGGCTGTGTTTATTTATTTATTTTTCTTGTCTCGTTGCCTTTATCACGCTGGCACAACCTCACCCATATACACATGATGATTCGTTTGTATATTCGTTTTTGGTCCGCTGCCGCGGTCGTGCGGTGTCTGCTATTCCAATATGATGTACTACTCTTACGGAGGTTTACTTGATGTTTATATATATGTATATATGTACCTCTGTGTATTCTTGTTCATTTTTTTTTTTTTTTTTCCCCCCTTCTATATACGCTTGGTACGCTGTTTGGCGCGCTACTTGACGCGCTATTGCGCTGCCTGTCTTGTCTACATAAGGGTCGTGCTGTCCCTCCTCCCTCTACGTGGGGAGATTGGCATATTTGTTTGCTGTGTGTTTCTGCCCTTACTTCCGTTTTCTTATGAAGTGTTCCCATGTTCCAGACTTGGCTGTGACTGTTTAACTCACCTGCCTCATTGATTGTATCTGCCCGGCACAACCTCATTCATATGTACACGGTGACTAGATATTGGGTTACTGCCACGGTCATGCTGTATACTGTATTCCGTTGTGGTGTCTTACTCATACAGGGGTGTTTTTTTTTTTTTTTTTTTTTTTTTTGTTTTTTGTTGCTAGTATATGTGGCAGATTCTGTGGGAGATCGGAGATTTTTTCTCCGCACCCCAATTCTTGGCTCTGTGGCTGCTGCCCAGTGGCCTGTGTAGCATTCTATCCCCTGTATGACGTGGCCTCCATATCTGAATGTTCACGGATCTACGTGCCGCCGGTGCGGCCCCTTTGCTTCTGCGGGGGTCCGCTCTGGTGACGGTTTTCATTGGCCTCTGTACTCTTACACCTCTACACATATATCCTTTCTGTTTCTTTTATTTACTCTTCCGTGTTTTTTTTTTTTTTTTTTTTTTTTTTTTTTTTTTTTATACATTTGGCGCGCTACTTGACGCAATATTGTGCTGCCTATCTTTTCTGCATATATACATTTGGCGCGCTACTTGACGCAATATTGTGCTGCCTATCTTTTCTGCATAGGGGTTGTACTGCCACTCCTACCTCTACGTAGGTGGATAGCATATTTGTCTGCTGTGTGTTTCTACACCTGCGATTGTATCTACATGGCGCAACCTCATTCATGTGTCCGCGGTGACCCGATATTAGATCACTGCCATGGTCATGCTGTGTATCGTACTCCATTGTGGTGTCCTGCTCATACAGGGGTAATATTTTTTTTTTTTTTTTTTTTTTTTCCAATTATTGGCTCTGCGGCTGCTGCCCAGTGACCTGTGTGGCATTCTCTCCCCTGTATGGCGTGGCCTCCATGTCTGGATGTTCCTGGGTCTGCGCGCCGCCGATGCGGCCCCTCCGCTTCTGCGGGGGTCCGCTCTGGTGGCGGTTTTCATTGGCCTCTGCACTCTTACACTTCTACACATATATCCTTTCTGTTTCTTTTACTTACTTTTCCTGGTTCTGGTCTTTGTCCCCCCCCGCCTCATCTCGGCTACGCTGCAGCATCCTGTCGCCTATGTGGCAGTACCTTCCTCCTGCGGTATCTGATGCCTCTGGTCCTACGGTTCCTCCTGCCATCTTTGTCCTTTTGGTTTCCTCTGTGCCCTGATTCTCATTCCCTTATTCATTTTATGTGTTCCATGCGTTGCGAGCGGCGGCTTGCGTCTGTTTGTTTGTTTTTACGGTTTTTTCTTTCTCTTGTTTTTGATTGCGGTTCTGCCTTTGCGGTGGGTTCTTCCCCTACACAGTGACGCCACCTGTTGCCGGGTAGTAGTCCCCGGCAGGCGTAGTTTGTGTCTGTCCCGTTTTCCCCCTATTCCTTGTTTCCCTCCTGCACCCCTCCTCTCCTTCCCACTCTCTCCTCCGGTTCCTTCCCAGTCTTGTTCTCGTTTGTCTCCCTCACGTCTCTCTCCCTCTCCGTCCTTGTTCCTTCCTTTTCTCTTTCTTGCTCTTCTTTCTTCGTTTTCTCTTTTTCTTCTCTTTCTCGTCTCCATCTCTCTCCCCCCCTCTTTTCTGCGCTATGGCACCTCAGTCCTGTGGCAAGCTCACTCTCTTGTCTCTCAATGCCCGTGGGCTCAATACCCCTGAGAAACGTTCCTCCCTCTTCAGAGACCTGAAAAGGAATCGGGTTGATGTTGCCTTTGTGCAGGAGACTCATTTTTTTGGGCCTAAGGCCCCCCGACTTCATAACCGGCTCTATCCCACCGTCTTCGCGAGTAATAATCCTTTGACTAAAACTAAGGGAGTGGCGGTGCTTTTCTCTAGCCGTATACCTTTTACGGTGATGGACACTCGTGTTGACCCAGACGGGCGATTTCTGTTTGTGAAGGGGACCATTTTGCAGCAGGTGTACACTTTTGCGAACGTTTATCTACCTAATCGGGGGCAACATATCGCTCTTCGTGCTGTCTTGCGCGAACTTGACCTCTTCCAGGAGGGTTTGTTAGTGTTAGGGGGGGACTTTAATGTGGCTCTGCACCCTTCGCTTGACGCCTCCGCAGGTTGTACGCGGACTCCTCGTCATGTCTTGCGGAAGATTCTCTCCCTTCTCACGGACCGCAAATTGGTTGACTGCTGGAGGGCTCTCCACCCTACTGATAAGGACTACACCTTCTTTTCTACGCCTCACCGCTCTTACTCTCGCATTGATTATTTTTTCCTTCCATGTCAGTTTGCCCGCTTCTTTGTACATCCACTATCGGGATCGCTACCTGGTCTGACCACGCTCCTCTTTCCCTTTCCTTGTCCTCTCCCCTGGCCCGGCCCTCCGGGCGGTCCTGGCGTCTTAACGAGTCCGTTCTCTCGGACGCCGCGTTTTGTGCGGAGACTTCTCAGGTCCCTGAGAGGTATTTTGCGGAAAATTTGGTGCCGGGAACCCCCTTATTGACCGTTTGGGAAGCCCACAAATGTGTGGTTCGAGGTCACCTTATTAGCGCCTGTTCTCATCGCCGCCGCCGTGAGGCAGAGCGGATTGAGGAGCTGTATGGGCTCATAGCTGTAGCCGAGCAGGCTCATAAGACCTCCTTGTCAGGTAGTGACCTGCAACGCCTCCTGGCTCTGCGGGGTGAACTGGCCACTCTTCTTAATTATAACATGCAACGTTCCTTTCTGAAATCCAGGGCCTTGTTCTACGAACATGGCAACAAACCGGGTAAGTATTTGGCGCGTGCTCTTCGTGCTAGTCGGAAATCTACCTATGTTTCCAAGATCCGTTCCCCTGATGGCGTTGCTAGGTCTCTTCCTGCGGACATTGCCAAGTGCTTTAGGGACTATTATGAGGGCCTATACAACCTTCGCCCAGGCGCCTGCTCCCCCCGCTCGCCTAACTGTGTCTCCGCGATCCACTCATACCTAGATAAGACGATTGGTAGGAAATTGACGGTGGAGGAGGCCTCCCCTCTGGACTTGCCAATTACTTTGTCGGAATTTACGCTGGCCCTCCGTTCTTCTCACGCCGGTAAATGCCCTGGCCCCGATGGGTTCTCTTTGAAGTATTACGCTGTATTCCAGGAGCTTTTGGGCCCTCACTTTGTGAGTGCTTTTAACTCCATTCTAGAAGGTGGCCGTATTCATGCGCATACTCTGGCGGCCTCGGTCGCCTTGATCCCTAAGGACGGCAAGGACCCTGAATTGTGCAGTAGCTATCGTCCTATCTCTTTGCTGAATGCGGACCTAAAACTTTTTGCTAAGATCCTGGCCAACAGAATGAAACCTCTCATGCCCTTGTTAGTCCATCCTGATCAAACCGGATTCATTCCGGGTCGGGAAGCGAGGGATAGTACTATCAGGGCCTTATCCCTCATGCACTATGCTAAACACACCTCTACCCCGGCTATGCTGCTGTCCACCGATGCGGAAAAGGCCTTCGATAGGGTGGACTGGCGCTTTTTGATGGCTACCCTCGCCCACATGGGTTTTGGGCCTGGGCTACTTACCTGGGTGAACTCTTTATATACCTCCCCCACAGCTCGTGTCCGCGTTAACGGCTCCTTTTCTGACCCTTTTTGTATTCGTAACGGGACCCGGCAGGGTTGCCCGCTCTCTCCCCTCCTCTTTGTGCTCGCTCTGGAGCCGCTTCTTCAGGCTATCAGGCTGAACCCGGACATCGGCGGTCTTCGTGTTGGGGGCACTCATCACAAAGTGCTGGGCTATGCTGATGATCTTTTGTTTGTGGTTACCTGTCCTGCAGTCACCCTCCCCAATATTATCCGGGAATTTTCGGCCTATGGTACGCTAACCAACTTTAAAATCAACAATTCCAAATCGGAAATCCTCAATGTAACTCTAGCCCATGCTGTCTCCTCCCCTTTGCGGTCCTCCTTTCCCTTTGCTTGGTGCGGTAATAAGCTTAAATATCTAGGGGTATGGCTCTCCTCTGACTTCTCACGACTCTTCGCCGATAATTTCTTGCCACTTCTCGCTACCATCGACGCTGATTTTCAGTCTTGGAGGCGCCTGTCGGTCTCTTGGGTTGGCAGGATTAATACCATTAAAATGAACGTCATGCCCCGTTTACTGTATTTGTTTCAGACCCTCCCTATCGCTGTTCCCCCTACCTTCTTTGCCTCTCTTCGGACAGCTTTTCTGCGGTTTGTGTGGAATTCGCGGGCCCCCCGGATTCGCTTCTCTACTTTGATCCTCCCTAAGTCTCAGGGCGGGTTAGCCTTGCCTTGCCCTCGGTCTTACTACAGGGCTTGCCACTTACTTCGAGTTCTGGAATGGTCTCATAATCCTAGTCACAAGCAGTGGGTGGCGATTGAGTCCGCCTTACTGGGTCTCCCCGTAGGTGTGTTGCCTTGGCTTTCAATTCCGACGGCCCGGGGTGCGGCGCTGCCACATCCTTTTATTCGTGCTACCTTGGCCACATGGCTCTCGATTGTACGACAGACTAGGTTGTCCACTGTTCCTTCTCCTTTGACGTCCATTCGCAGTAACCCTGATTTCCCTCCTGGGATGGATAACAACCTCTTTCCTCCCCCCTCCCCCGGGGTGAGGCTCGACATCCGGTTTTACCTGACTACCACTGGCGTCAAACCCCTGTCTCAGCTCGCTGCGCGTTCCCCTCCCTCCCTTACTGATGTGCTTCATCACGCTCAATTATGTAGCTTTTTTCGGTCCTTAGTCCAAAAACATAATGTGTTGCGGGATCTGACCAGGTTCGAGGACCTTTGTGTGGCGCCCTCCCTTCCGCCCCATGGTATATCGCGTCTTTATGGTTTACTTCTTGAGGCCTTCAGCTCTGGCTCTCCCCCTTTCATGGGGCGTTGGGAGTCTGAACTGCAGATTGTCCTTTCCTCGGAACAATGGGAGAGGATCTGTGTCCTTACTCATCATTGCTCTAGGAGTAACAGAGACCAAGAGATGTCTTATAAATTACTGGCTAATTGGTATCGTCCTCCCTCTGTTATCTCCGCTTATCGCCCGGATGTACCGAACAGTTGCTGGAGGTGTGCTGCTGTCCCAGGCTCTCTTCTCCATCTATGGTGGCACTGCCCACATATTGTTCCTTTTTGGAAATCCATCCATCTTCACTTACATCACTTTACAGATAGAACCATACCGTTTACGCCGGAATTTTTTCTCCTTTTTCACATGCAGTATTCCGCCTCCTGGTTCCGGAAATCGGTTCTCCGCCATCTCCTTACGGCGGCCAAAGCGCTGATCCCCCTGCATTGGGGTAGTGCCACCCCTCCTACTCTTAAGGAATGGATTCTCCGAGTGGAACAGGTCCGGGTATTGGAGGAGTTCCACCTTTCTGCGACCGGGGCGATTGAGAGATATCAAAAAACGTGGTTCTATTGGTTGGACTTTGTGTCTGGCTCTCTGGCTCGTTCTCTGCTCACCTAGACCCTTTGCTTCTCATGTCTCCCCTTTTCAGCTGCTCATTCTTTCATTCTCCTTTCTCCGCCCCCCCTTTTTTTTTTTTCTTTTTTTTTTTTTTTTTTTTCCCCTCTTTCTTTTTTCTTTTCTTTTCTTCTTTTTTTCCCTTCCCTCTCTCATGTCTTCTCATCGTCTTCCCAGTCGGCCCTTCCCTTTGTAGTCCCCCCCTCCTTCCTCTCCTGTCCCCCCCCCGCTCCTGATAGTTGCCATCTCTGCACTGCGATCAGGCTCCATGGCTCCATCATGCCCATATATGCTCTGCTGTGTAGGGTGCGGATCCCTCCCCTTGTGCTGCCCTGAATCCTTTTTGCCACATGCTCGCCTTGCTCTGCCCATGCCCAGTCTCGGGTTGAGTTCACCTTATTCGGGTGGTCCCCCCCTGCTTGGTCCTTCCAGTCCTTTTCCTTTCCTCGCACCTGCTTACTACACATTGCCCTTCATAGCCTCTGCGGCCGGCACTGTTGCCTACAACTCGTGGGTGCTGCCACTCTCATCCGTGTGCGCCTTCTCTCCACTGGGCGCTGTGATTTCTCGTTTACTTCATGGTTTAACTCTACCAGATTTCTGCCTGGTTCCGTGGCCCGTTGCTACCTCTTGGGTCCTCTCATGCTCGATGCTGTGTTGGGAGTCCTGATGTAATGTACTTTATTGCACTGTACCTTGTCCCCTCCCCCCCCTTCCTTTTTGTATCCCTCCCCAAAACTTTTGAAAATAATAAAATTTGATTTACCCATAAAATGTTTTGTTTCGTCTTCCTGATCATACTATATTCCAGGTTATTATCTTTATTGAGAATACATATATACATGACACAAAATATATATAAGTTTTTTCATCTGATTTAATTCTGACAATACATTATTAATGGTAACATAACTGATTTTATTTAGAATATTTAATTATTTTTTGTTTTATTTAGCTTCCTATTTTGCTTTAACTTAAGTATTAGTCCAAATGTTAATATATTTAAATGTACCTTTAGTTCTTATTAAGCATTCAATTTAACTACATTTCATCTTAATGCAATGATGGATTGAAATATGCACACCTTCTTTTTTTGACATGTTGGTTAGAAATGTTGAAATTTCACTTACTTTTTATTTATGTTACAACATCAGTTGGAGAGCTAGACCGTGGATATGCCAGGACATTTACAAATGTATTCTTTTCCCACTGAGGTAAGGATACAAGCCAAAAAAAAGAGCCAAAACACACATTTATTCATTACAGCTTCTATAGTGTGAATAAAACTAGTTCCCTGAATGGAACTTTTGAACATGTTAAGATCCTATCTCAGTAATAGTTGTGTCATATTCACTGTAACTGATTTTGTCACAGAACCATTCATGTTTTTTTAAAGTGTAAAGTTTTGTCTTCACTTTTATTTAAAAACTGAATAACTTGTAACATTTCAAGTATTCATAATATAATATTGCTGGTAATTATATATCTAAAAAATGCCATATTTTCCATTTGAAAATGTAGGGATGAAATTCAAATAGATAAGTAGGTCATAGTATAATATGTAGGGACTACATGTTGCTAATGAAGTAAGTTGGATAATATGAAACTGTTTTCAGTTTCCTTTTCTTTTTAATTATTGCTTAAACATCATAAAATACCACACAAAATGGTAAATTAGAAGGCATTCTAATAACATTTTCGCAAGAAAATAAATCAATATTTATCAATATTTTTAAAGCAAAACATTTTTTAACATGAAATACTGACATATTGAAAATGCAAGAAATATAGAAGCACCATAAGCTCTGCAGCTTGTGATATAACAAGAATGACTTGACTTCTACTGACAGCCTGGAGTGTATAAGGTGGAATTAAGAAAAAAAAAACAACACATAATGAACATCATAAATTGATGCTTTTATAACACATACAAATAATCTGAATTTTTAATATTGCAAATTAGGAGTTATGTAGTGTTTTGCCTAAGGATAAAAGGCCACTCTGATGGATTCAATTAAATCTTAAAGATTTAATGAAATTATTATGACATTGTTTTTTCAGGTGAACAATTTGCAAGTAAGAAAACTACTAAGACATACATGGAAGCTTTAACATAATGATAGCTGTCAACATCGTTTGGCCTAGGGTGGCAGGTCTGGGATGGGGGTGCAATTGGGGCAAAATTACACAATTGGTTAATCTGGCTCCCTGCCCAATGGGCTGGTTGCAAGAGGGATCTCTGATCTCCCCAACAAGCCTATTTACACTATGGAGAACCGTGCCTAGCTAGCACAACTTCCAAGTGTGCTGTACCCAGTACCATGTGTCCTTTATTGGTAATTAGTAATAAACATTGGGTAGCGCATATAAGTATTGATATCTGCAAGAAAACACCTACTCAGTACCTCATTCACCATCAATGTATAAGATGATGTCTTGGGCTGGCACCCTTGGTGTCCATGGATCTCTTCAACAAATCACATGCTCAGTTATCATTTAAGTATGAATGCACTATTTTTGGCATGGAATTATTTGTTTGACTTCTGTCTTGCTGTTGGTACCTGGTCTTGTCTTATCCCTAGCATCTATGGTTTAGTTTATTGTAGCATGCTTTTCTTTGTTTGGTTTTCTCAATTTCTGCTTAGCCATTCTTGTATTTCATAGTCAGATTGTGTACTTCTTTGCTGCCCATTAAGTCTCTAAGTGTTAATTTTGTAAGCATTTTTGTGTTCACTGTTCCATGTACATACTTGGAAACTTGTGGGTGCTGGCTATCCGGAGCTTACCCTTGTGGGACGTGGCCAGGAAGGCCCACTGATGTCATTGGGCATACTCGCTGATATCGGTGGGCGGTCCCACCGACATCGCTTGGGCGTTCCTGCAGACCTCAGTGGGTGTTCCTACCGAAATCACAGGAAACCTCACCATTTAAGGCAGGGGCGTCCAACATGTGGGCAACCGATCTTACGGGGGCCGCACCTAGAGCCCTGCTACAAGAGTCCTGCTACTTACCTGTGGGAGGGTCTTTTGTACTGCATAGAGGAAGCGGAACCCAGCAGAATTCACGTGACATCATATGACTCTGCTCCAGTCCTGCTTCCTCTGTTCAGTACCAGAGAACGCAGAGGGAGGCCGCGCCCCCTGCTGAAGTCTGTGAGAGGCATTAAGGAGCTGCAGTGCAGGTTAGGGGGTGGGGAGGGTGTTTGAATGAGTATGCCTGATTGAGGGAATGAATCTGTGAATGAATGAGTATATGAATGAATGTGTGTGATAGCATGGATGTGTATGTGCTGGAACCTAGGCATGATGGGACTGTAATTGCTGTTAGCAATCACACTCCTATCATGCCAAGTCAGCCAGTACATAGAAACATAGAAAGTGACGGCAGATAAGAACCAGAAGGCCCATCCAGTCTGCCCAACCTCTGAGTACTCTCCTTTAGTACCGGCCCTTATCCTATATCTAGCTTGGCATTATGCCTATCCCATGCTTGCTTAAATGACTTTACTGTATTAACATCTACCACTTCCACTGGG
>VKOC01000006.1:23938638-23976179 GCA_009364415.1 Spea multiplicata
GCCAGCACAGTCCCATCATGCCTAGGTACCATGTTAGCAATCACACTCCTATCATGCCAAGTCATTTTGCTATTTTCTTTGTCCAATTGTGGTGTGTTACCTACTTTTATTAAAAATGTGAGTTTTTATTATTATTTTTAAAGGTGGGGGGTCATTTTCGGTTTTGGCTAAGTGAACCGTGAATGTTTTGGTCCAGAATTTCTCATTTTGGCGCATCCTTAGAATAAATGAACTATTTCATTTTTAATTATCTGAATTTGTAGTCACAACACTTTCTAGGCCCAGAAATCAGTGAGAGTAGAGGTTTTGTGTCATTTACTTTATTTTAATCTGCATATTTTATTAAAGGCCATATTTTCTCACAGTGAAAAATGTGTGTGGCCTGCGCACGTATACAATTCTGATGAAGTGGCCCACTGTAGAAAAAACTTGGACGCCCCTGATTTAAAGGATAAATGGGCGGGGAATGGGTCATGTCAGGACCCGGCGACCCAGAGGATTTGGGTGTTTACCCGGAGAATCGCAGATGCTGTGCTTCTCCCGAAGATAACCGGCTAAACCTAAGGGTTCCCAGGTATGTCCATGTGTGATCAGAATATGTATTCTAATGCACCATGGCTAGAGAAAAAATCCATACTTAAGTGTTTTGTCAGTAAGCACAAAAATTCAGAAATTCACAAGAATAGACTTTCCTTAAAGGAAAAAAATCACTTTTGTAAAAATACAACTGGAAACCTGCAAGGCTTCTAATGCAGTGTAAAGGTTTTAGCCATACCAATTTCACATAAACCTTTTAAATAGGCTTTTTTGTTTGTGGCAGATGATCAGACTACAGGAAAATGTAGCTTACTAAAAGAGACGGATATAGTTATTAAGAGGAGATAATATAATCATTAAAAATGTTTCTACAATTATTTGGGAGTTTTTTTCCGTGAGATTCCGTGAGAGTGTTTCCTATCTTCTTTTGCATAGAATGAAATACATTTCATTCTTGTGCATTTGTTTGTGGAAGTTTCAAAGGTTCTTTTACATCAATGTCAGTAACACATTTTCTGTCTTCATAGCTCATACCATTCCCCCTTCAGGCACTTTCCCCTTGCATTACAACCCACACATGTAGAAGAAGCCTAGTTAAGATTATTACTAGGGCACATTTGAGATAAATGGTAAGGTTTATGAAAGAAATGCATAAAAGGCCTTGGGGAAACATAGTTCTATGTCAACTCTGAAAGCCTGTTTCTACGTACAATATCCACAGTAAGACTGCAGGGAAATCAGACAAACAAGCTAAAGCAATGTACAAAAGTTAAAGCAGATCTGTCAATATTTGAAATAAACATAAAACAAATCTAATATGTTTGCCAAGTAAATGGCAAAAAAAAATAAATATAGAAAAGGGAGATCTTTTTTTTTTACCTGTTGGAGGTCTCCAAAAGTGGTATTGCATGGCGCAGCAGTTTTCTAAACAAGCATCTGTCCGGAAGCTCTCAATGTTTCTTAGTTTGGACAATGGCAAGCAGAAGTCTCAAAACAACCTCAGTGTGGTTATCTCATGAAGAAACATAAAATTTGACAGCAGATGAGAATCCTTGATTCAAGTCTATTTCCTGCATGTTTTCCCTCTTAACATCTACCACTTCTGATCCACTTAATAGACCTTTAATGTGATGTTGACCTATACACTCCATCTTCTCTTGGGATAACAGAGCTTTATAATTCATCCTTAAGTCATTTGTGTTTAAAAACATAAGGAATGAAATATATAAAGCTACATCTAACAGTAGATACAAAGGGCATACAAGTCTTATGAACTCATTTATTTATGTGTGCATACTACATACTTAAGTAATTCCTAACATGGAATACTAAGTTTAAACCAAGTGTCCATGCTTGCTCCATGAGATATGCATTTGGTCTTACCTGTTATTATCTACAAACTATTTTTGTTTGTATTTTCAAACTATATTAATGCAGTCTATGATCAATATTACCCAAAACAGAATGACGCTGAAACGTGTGAGATTTTACTATAGTTATTATAAATGTAATATTTTAATTCTGCCTCTCTGGTTCCTGTCCAACACATTAGCTTGGTTCTGAGTAGAATAAGCACATACAGGCATATATATAGCTTTGGAATGTGCATTACACCTAAAACACTGGTATAGCATCCATTTAAAAAAATATTATGTTAGATAGGCTTTTTAGGACTTCAGAGGTCTGTTATTCAGATGGGAGTGAACATGTTTTGAGTACCTAACACTCTTTAAAAAAACTTGTCATCTATCGCATTAGAAGTGATTAAAACAACATACCTTATAATTTTCATCATAAATGTAAACAAAGATCCTATGCTTAAATAATAAAACATCTAATTATCGTAGAAAAATGTATCTATTCTACATATTGTATAAATGAGTGAAATATTCCCAATCTTAGAAACAATGCATGCCATCCTTTGTGCAATACTGTCAGGCTGCATATCCGTTTTTCATGTGACCACTGCCACTGTGCCACAATCTGTCCTCATTTCTCAAGCAGCTAAACCCTTTGACACTGTGGTTTTTAATTAAAATTACATTAACTTTATTCAGCCAAAAAGAGGTTACAGAGGTAAGCAGGTCTTCATGACACCTGCAAAGGCAATAGTGATTGCCAGAGCTAACAGATGCTGGGATGGAGACAGTTGTTCTGTAGGTTTATTTAGCGTGTATGATGAAATATTATATTTGAGAGGTTTCTATTACATACTGTGTATAAAATTGTTATATATATATAAATATATATATATAATATAATTTTATATATATATATATTGTTTTTAGTTTTCTTTTTAATTTATTATGTGATTTGAAAGCAAACAATATTATGTAAAATACTTAGAAGCCGTTTCATAATGAATGTAATTTATGTTAAAATATTTTTTGTTTGATTTCTATGCTTGTTAAAGCATAATTTCCATTAAATTCAATGTGTAGGTAAAATTGAAAACCAAATTGAACAACAGAACCACATTTTTATAGTATCCATTATTAGGGTCAAGGCCCAAAATGTCCTAATTTCATAGGGTTCAGTGGGGTGTCAGGTTTGACATGTGCTCCCTTAGTTAGCCGTCAGACACTGGGCAGCATAGATGTTAGAGCTTGCTAACCGCATAACATTTTTTAAAAAAGGTTTCATTCACCTCATACATTGCCTACCTTATCACATGACATCATACACACACACACACACACACACATATATATATATATATATATATATATATATATATATATATATTCCTCCCTTAATCCCAAATCCCCTCTAACCCACCAAAGCAACACTAAACTAAACAAAAAAATGTAAAAAGTATTACATTTTTGTTCTTATATAAAGATTGGGGTGCAATGGAAGAGTACAAGTGAATGGCAATGAAAGGGTAAAACACCTCTTATATATTGTTAAACACATTAAACGTCACAATGCTTTTTCAGTCATCACAAAGATGTGGGAGGGAGGCAGAGCATCTGGATTAACAGCCATGCAATTGATGTGATTGTTCATCAGTACAATCACATAACTCTGCTGACTGCTGATTGGTTCTTGACGCAGTCTACTGAAGCGAGATGTGGCTCGCTTCAGTGTCCACCACTACATTTTCTATTGGACATACTGGTATCTTGTGCTGCCTTTTATGGACATATGGGCCATAAAATTCATATGTCATGAATAGGTTAAACGGGCAAAAGCATACTTAGAGATTGTCATGTGACTGGTATCTTGTGCTACCTTTTATGGAAATAATGGCCATAGAATTCATATTGTCATGAATAAGTTAAACAGGCAAAAACAGATTTAGAGATTGTCATGTGACAGATAACAGTCAAGATGAATAGCGATAAAAATGTCACAGTGACCTCAAGCTATATGGAGATCGCGCAGATATTCGGCATCGCTCTTGCTTTGTGTTACAAAGATTACTTTTCACTATGACTAAAGACAACTGTTTCTATGAATACACTGTCATATTTAGACATTGGGTAATTTGAGTTATATAAACCTTTTTGGCGTTTGACAACATGAAAGGGAAGGAAACCATTGACTGTATAAAGCCTTTGTATTCAGTGTTATGTTTATCGCTACATTCATGTTGAATATGTTTAGGCAGGTGTATCTATCTATCTATCTATCTATCTATCTATCTATCTACCTATCTACAGTATCTAATTTTTTTGTCATTTTTACCATATGTTTGTTAAACCATGATTCCACATTTCTGTATTTTATGGATCTACAATGGGCATCCATTGAAATGTTTCCATGGGGGGGTTAGACCTGCCCAAGGGGTTGGCCATATGTAGGATAAGGCGGAGCATAGGTGGGGCTATTAAGGTGTGGTATCATTAATGTAGATGGAGATCCCCTAGGTGCATTCTCTAATATCTTTTAGACATCAGTGATGTTATGGTAACTTCACTGGGCTCCCTATAGTTTATTTTTGTCTATTCATATTCTGTGATCTGACCTCCCATGTGCTGATTACTATGTGTGTGATCAGCCAGTAGAGGGCATTTAAATAGTAACAGTGTACCGCCGTTTTGCTCTTACACTATTATCTGAAAGTCAGCAATGCTGGATTCTGCTGACAGGGGAAAGCCTAAACTGACTTTGGACAGCTTACTCTACTTTGCAGTTCAAGTTCACCCTGCTGCAAAAAACAGGTAGATGTCCATATATGTCCTAAGGGTCATCTTGACCTTTTTGAGGATGTCCCTGAACGTCCAAAGGAATATAAGGTGGTAAAACAGTTGTAGTTTTTTTTTCATAGTATAATGTCTTCAAGGAGCTGCATATTATGTATTATTATTTTAATGTATGTATTTTGGCTTTGTTATCTTAGCCCAGTCTAATAGATCCTGACACCTGGTCATAATGCCAATAGAATGGTTCAGTCTTTATCAATAAGATAGACACTGACTTAAGTCCATGGAGGAACGGACTTCATTAACATTGCCATAAAGAATCTGCTAGTTGTGGGACTTGGGCAGGTACAGTCACACAAAATCTGAGTGACAACAATTACAGCCTCCAGGTCTGCAGGTAAAGGAATTTATTGAAACAAATAAGATAAAACTAGGTTGTTGTCATAAATTTACAATATGTCATTGTTCGTTGACTCACTTTTACATGAAAGGAATCGGCCTACATTGCTCATTACAGAACTCTGTAAAGAAACTTCTAACACCAAAAGATCTATTTCAGTTTGTTATATATATATATTATTTTATATATATATATATATATATATTTTATATATATATATATATATATTAGATAAACAGTTGATTCAATGTAAATCTTATATGTTAAAAAAGAAAAGGAAGAACAAGGAACACAATTTGCGATTAACATACCAGCTATACCAGAGATACAGATAGCTACAAGTCCACACTTTTCTGAAGAAGACTCAGAAAGCAATGGCAGATAAGAACAATATTCGCCCACCTAGCAGTGATCTTTGAATCAGGTGATATATGGAGCTTAGATTCTTCTTAAACAAAAAACATATTCAATATTTTATAATTTATTATTTACATGAGGGGTTCTATATAAACAACTATTTCTAGCTTGCATGTTTCCAAATTAGTTAATTATTTACTTATTCGTCTCCACTGTAGATTAAAGGTCAATCTTTTATACTACTATATTATATTACTATACCAATTGTATTTCTATTTTATAAATGTTTTGTTTGTCTACACTATATTTGCCCTTTAATCTAGCATAAACAATGGGAACTGGATATTACTTATATAATTATATATGAAATTATATCTAATTCTACTATATTTATACCTGTTTCATGCCTCTCCGCCCCTGTTATTGTGGTAAATTCCTATTCTCTTATTATAAAATGTAATAAAATGTTTTGGAAAAAAAATAGAATGTTAATCTATATTACTCTATACAGCATTTAATAGTGAAATATTTTTTTCCCATGGGACTAAGGGTGCAACAAGGATATTGAGGATGTGCTGAGATCATATGGTTATAAGTGGTTGTAATATCAAAGCCAGGCAAGTACCGAGGTAAAGAGAAGATTATGGAAAAAGATAAAGAGCTGTATTTTTATTGGGTATATACAAAAATATATACAGTATAAATTTGGTCTATGTAATTCTCAATTCTTAATTTGTGAATCTTACATTTTGTGCAAATGTAATTGTTCCAATGTTCCAATGATTTTACCATTGTATACTGAAATTAAAAGAAAAAGTGCATGTATATATATATATATATATATATATATATATATAAATATACTTTTTCTTTTAATTTCAGTATGCAATGGTAAAATCATTGGAACATGATTGGACTGATGGATATAGCAGATGATGGTTTCTTTAACTAATGTGTAGGGAGCCCTGCCAGGAAAATTTCATGTGTACATCTGGTTAACCAACATTCTAGAATGTGGAAGCAAATTAAAGTGAAGCCCCAGGGGTCAAGTGACCATAATCTGATTAAATTGGATATAATCTGTAAACCAAAGCAAATTAAAAGACATGTAAAAAGGATGAGTTTCGACTAGCAAAAGCAAAAATGTGAAAAGTACTTAGCCAAATGGATTGGAAAATTAACCCAGAATTCACCACCTCTCTAGCAACTGCTAATGTGTTACTACAGTCTCTAATATACTCTTTTCAGTAGGGAGTGTAGTGATGGCATTTCAACATGACATTATATATTAGACCTTCTTTTTAAATAGATGATACTTTAAGCACGTGCCTTTAATGAATTGGATTCTCCGATTAAAAAATGAAAATGTCACTTTTAAAACAATTATTTAACTTTCCATAGTCATGTTTGCATTACAAAGGAGCCAGAAGTGATTTAGTGTCTGTTTTGAGAATACAAGCGACCCAATTGGTCGTTTTAGGAGCGGGGAGACCAGAGGTCTCTCCCGGCCATGTTGCGGCACCAGGATTTTAAAAGTCTGTATGAGCGACTCTGCCATTAGAACGACTCTATTGGTTGCCTGCAGATCGCATGGCCCTTTAACTCATGACGTGGAACTTGGCCTGAGAAGACCATTGGTCTCCCCGCTCCAAGAGTTAAAGGTCTGTACGAGCGACTTTATTTGTGGCCGGCAGGGAGCTCCTCTGCCATTGGTTGACGGCAGACGAGCCCCCTGCCGGCGACCAATTGAGTCGCTCGAACAGACTTTTAAAATTCGTCTTCTTATATTCGTTTTGTCGCTTCCATGTTCGTATGTTTGGTATTCGTGCTGCACAGCAAAAATGCACGCTTCATGTTCGCCCAAATACGAATGCACAAGTCTAGTAATAATCCACAATTACCACAATGCAATATTTGTATGGCTCAGTTTATGCTCAACATTAACTGCATACATCATGCCAAGACAGGCAGCTGGCTTAAAATAGAGTTGACCCTTTACTGGCTTACACTGGATTTTATGTAGATATTGTTCTATGTTGTGTGTGTCAGAAGTTATACTCTGAAAATAATACAAACAGGAAGCAGTTTCAAACAGAGAGTAAAACAGGGAGAGGTTTGGCCCAGCCCCAATCCCATTACTAATGTGCAAACAGTTACATAAAATAATTATAATATAATAAAAAATTGGCACACATTGTAAACTCACTTGAAACACTACGGTACAAATAAAATGTGCAGTCCAAAGGAATGCCTGTAGTGGGAAGAAGAATGGTTTTATAGACTTAGAAGTCAGTAACATCAACCTATAGTTGTGTGTTGTGACTGAAACAGTTTACAGTGTGTAAAATATAGTGTGAGTTTTCACTTTCAATTACAAATGCAAATAGCAGGGATAATTATCATGGTATGTGCTCACCTCTTTAGGAATTCCTTGTGCACAGATACATCCTTCCCTTGCATATTTCATTAGTGAACCACCTTAACTCCTGGGCACGTAAGCACATCTTGGCTCCTGTACAAACTAGGTATGGGGTCTGGCAGGAGCCCGCTAAGGCGGGTACACTGCACTGATGTGCTTACTTACCAAGGGTGCACTCCATGCCATTAATTTACCATGGCTGTTGATAGTATTGTGTAATCCATATGTATGTATAGTATATAGAACTATGATTTTAATTAAGTGGCATAGCCATTTTACGACAGAAAGTAGATTAGATGAGGGTTTTATGAAAAGCTCACTGTCAAAACAGGTGACATAATTCCCTTTCCTCCTTTTCTGTACATGGGCCTATTAATTTCCGAGTGTGTTTTACATTGCATTGATTTATGGCCTTTTCAATACGTCCTCCTAGCTTTACTTAGGTCCTTCCACACACCACCACACTTTTTTATTTGCATTTCCTTTCCTTTATAGTTATGTATATGTTAGCTGTTTAAGGGGCGAGACCCGCTTACATGAGGTCACACCTAAATATCTACGTTTATGACTCCTTTAAGGATGTGTCCCTGAGTCCCTTACGTTAACATTTTCCTTTGATGTTTTTTTTCCAATGATTTTGGCTTTTGTGAATACTCGGGATGCTCTGCTTGGTGACCTCTTACAGTAAATATTCGCTGTAAAAACAAAAAACAGGTGACATAATTCCTTCCGTTTTGATGTCTACTATTACATATTTTGCTTGTGTGGTATTCTAATTCTCTTCCTTGATTTGGCACCCTCATCCTGCCTTCTTTCCCCAACACATTCTTCTCACATGGACTTAATAAATGTATTGCCAACCTATATCACCAAAGAAATCCTGTGCCCAGGTGCCAGTAACCCTAGATCTACCCTTTGGGTCCAGATCAGTTCATGTCACACAATGACTGCATTAGTCACCTCAATGTATCATCAATATGTTGGACAGCCAAGTTGGAGCATTCCATACACGTTGGGACTGTCCAGTGCAATCATCGGCAATCTGATTAGATTATTAGGTCAGCAGCATGCTTCAAAAGAAGATGATCAGAATTTCAATGGGTGTCATTTGGGTAGGCCATAGCTAAAGTTAGGTGCACAATGTAAAACGCTTGGAGGAGATAGAAGATGTGATAGAAACATTTATAGGGACCCAGGTATTATAAAGTGAGACGGCAGAGGATGACGCCAGAAAATGCAGGTGGAGTCTCAGAATGCAGGCAACGCAACTGTATTCAAAATCAATAACAAACGAATAGCCGATGTCTGGTACACGGAGGGTTAAACAAGCCTAGGAATTCCGCTCTGGTACCCGGAGAGTCATCAAGCCTTAGAAATAGCCGGGGTCTGGTACACAGAGAGTCAGCAAGCCTTAGGAATAGCCGGGGTCTGGTACACATAGAGTCAGCAAGGAAAAACAGGGACAAGAGGGTCTAAACGTCACAATACATTTTTTAATTATCCGCTAGTGGTCGGCAAGCCCACGCCCGCATTCCCCGTCGTCTGTGTCAGGGAAGGCATAAAGTTTGATGTGAGCGCGCGCCCAGAAGAGACCATGCGGGTAGTGGAGGAGGGAGCACCGGATATAACACGGGACCTACCTCTCGGAGACAGCGTGTATTTGGGTGAGTGGCTGTGCCGGGGATTCCTGCGGGGATCCTGCCATATGCAAAATATATTTCAATGGAGGTAAAAGTTTAGAACAAAGGACCAAGGCTTGTGATGTGAGGAAGTTTTTCCACTGATGTTAAAGGGGTGTAATTAGAAACCTCACGACCATGGTGTGTAAATTGCCCGGCGCTCCCTGACTTCATCAAGCAATATGTCCCATTGTGCCACCTTTGCCCCAAGCAGCTTATAAGTGCCATCCTGATCCCAAACACTCTGCCTGTGCCATCTCTGTACCCTAACAGCTGCTCTGCACCATCATTGGCCCCAAACAGTTTGTTGCATATGGGGCTGTGCAGCTGTAGACAAGCCCATGCTGACCTCTGTCCACTGCCGAAAACGCCTGCAATGGGCATGTGAGCATAAGAACTGAACCATGGAGCAATGGAAGAAGGTGGCGTGGTCTGATGAATGATGTTTTCTTTTACATCACGTGGATGGGTGGGTGAGTGTGCATTACTTACCTAGAGAACACATGGCAACAGGATGGACCCATGGAGGCCCTACCTCGCAACTTACACCTTTAAAGGTCTAATGGATTCCATGCCTCGAGTGCTGTTTTGGCCACAAAAGGGGGACCTACACAATATTAGGCAGGTGGTTATAATGTTATGGCTGATCGGTGTGTACACACAGACACACATACACATCTATGCTAACATACAAACACACAATTATACACAATACATACAAAAGCTTTCACATACAGAGTGATGTACACTCACTCACATACACTTGTACTGTACACAGACATCCATGCTCACATTTATACATAGACATTCATGTTCACATTTACATATACATACACATTCACACTCACATAAAGTTATCCATAGACATTCATGCTCACACACTTATACATAGACATCCATGCACACATACATAAAAACATATATAATCCCTCCCTCGCGTTCTTTCATCAGTATGTAGGGAGGTACTCCATAAGGGTACATTGAATATAAGACCAAGGAGCAAACAAGGGTTTAAGTTTTTAAAGCAGAAAAGATGTCCATACTAGATTGGTCAAACAGTTGTTATATGCCATCAAATTCTATGTTTCTATGCAGTTTAATCCCCAAAAAGCTCAGCATGTGGTCAGACCTCTTCTATAACGCATCTGCTCAGCTCAGCAGTTGGCTCCACCTCCCAGTCCCTTTCAAGGAGCCAGTTCATGTAGAATATGTCTAAATAGCAATAAAGCACCGAGTTAGATAATTACATTTTCAGATTGTTACTTAAATGTGGTCATGCAGTCAAAACACTCAAACATACTCTTTTTTGATAATATCTTGTCCAGCCCTGTTATATTTCAGTAACCAGATTTCCTGATTTGATGCTGTTAGAATACACTCAGGGGTGTAAATTCTTTGTTCTGGTTCACAGTTAAAAAGAGATCTGGTCACCAATGTTATATAGGATTTTTATCACTCACAGCCATACAACTATCTTGTGTAGGGTGATAATATTCATTTTATCAGGAAACCCATATAGTACATGATCTTATAATTATTGCTTTAACGTAGGATGCTTGTTTTTTAAGCTTGCTTAAAAGCCATTTAATCTCTCTGATGCTTGCATCCAAAAGTGTAACAAAACTTAACACAGTCTCTGTCCTTATGAGTTTAACGGGATATCTGATTATCTCAATTCTATAATTTTTTAAACCACCAGGTTATATTAGTTGATAAGACTTCTTCACATTCCTTCGGTATGTTACACATCAAGTGATATATGCATGTTAATATTCTCTGGGATATCATTCACAATTAACCAGCATGACCCCCGGTAAGTTCACATTTGGTACTTTTGAAAACTTGACAGGAAGCAGAACACATTTTCTTGCATAGCGGCATGGGCAATTAATGACCTTTAGGCCATAGATGAATATGTTTGTATCCATGTTCTACTGTCATGGTTCCTTATTTTTTCACCAGTAAGAAAATCTTGTGAATAAAATAATTTTGGGTTGAGGCAGCAGAAGGACCTGCTTTATCTTACTCAGAAAAACATTCCTATAGGCAAAAAACTGCAGCTGCATTGCAATTACTGAAATGGTAAATGCAAAGTGACTGCAAGAATATCAGTTGCTCTCTAAGAGAAGAGCGATGGGGGCAGCTCATTTGACAGAACTGTTCACACATTTTCGGCACAGCTGGGAGACATTAGCTTGATTTCCAAAGATTTTCCAAAATGGTGAGTTTGTGTAAAGTAAGCTTTGGTCTAAGAAAATCTAAAGTTAATATTGAAATACTCATTGGCGTTTAAAATGGATATTCCTAAACAGGCCAATTATATGCGAAAATTTGATCATGCACAGAGCCAACAAATATTAAGTGTAAACTATTTCAAAAGACTGGATATTTAGAAGGTGCAGAATGTAGAAATACAACATACCTTCCAAATAATAATACATTTAATTGCAAAGTCAAAACAAGCAAAATTCATAACATGTCTTATACATTTTTTAAAAAAAGCAATGTTTAGTCAGAAATCAAATACAATCACACAGAGACAATCATGGTGAAGTTGGTATTATATTCCAAGATTCATTGATCACAGAAACTAAGAGGATGCATATTCATGAATTGAGTGTGTGTCCAATTATACCTATACTGGAGTAGATTCTGTGATAGAACACAACATGCATGTATGGCATGTATATAGGATCATAATAGATGGTACCAAATTACATAGATCCAGGGGCACGCTAAGACGGGTGCCGCTAGTGTACGACATCCAGGCGCCCGTAAACTGAGTGTCAGGGGCACCTTTTGGATGATCTAACCCTGATATATTATGGTAACCAGATTTCTGGATTTCCTGATTTGACACTATAAGAAAAGGGATGTTTTAAATTCTTAGCGTTCTTTTTTTGTGTTCACAGTTAAATAGAAATGCGATCACCAATGTTATATGGTATTTTGATTAGTGCAATTAAAGGCTCATAGCCAAACAAATATCTTGTGTAGGAAACCCATATAATGTATGATATTGTGTTATAATTACTGCTTTAATGTAAGCATCCCTTAAAAGCCATTAAATCTCTCTGATGCTTGTGCCCAAAAGTGTAACATAATTTGTTCTTATGGGTTTAAAAGAGATATCTGGGTATCTCAATTCTATACATTTTATAATTTTTCTTTGTTCTTTTACATACTATTACGATTTTAGCCACTGACATTGATGTGTTTAAACCATTAACATAATTTAACAGTTTTACCTTCTTGTGGAATATTCTGAATTATGGTTAGTAATACGCAGGTAGGCGACCCTACAACTCCAGATAGAACAGATACAACTGTTTAGGCAAGGTATGTTTTTAATCCCTAGCATGCCAACTGATATGCGTCTGTAGTTACTTTATCGATGCAGCATGTAAGAAGTAGTGTTGCATGTTAATACAAAAGAAAATCATATTTGCACATAAAAATCCATAAAGGTTCAATAATTGCAAGCACTTTGCTTTTCAAGTCTAATATCAATCGTTGCTATTACCTAGACAAAAAACTAAACTCTGTATCACATACATTGACAAATAACAAGACAAAGTAATGTTGCCAGATCAATATGGCTGACACTGTATGGGTCTATGTTTCTAGTCAAAAGAAGCTTGGAGAATAGTGACCTAGGCTTGAACCTTTTGCAGTGATAGCTATGTGTATCATTTCCTACAAGCACCAATTGGTTTATAGACTAAGGCATGGAGCCGTGAAACTTGGTAATGCTCAGTCACAGAAGGATAAGCCACAAAGTGGAATTAATGGTGACAGAAAGATACACAGGAACAAGAAGAAAGTAAATGTATGTCCCACTGGGCTTTTGGCATCAGCAATGACCAAGAAGATGGTGATTTTTTTAGGACTTTGGGGAGGAACATTGAAATTGTTTTAAACAAACAAGTAATTGATTGAATAAAGCCACTTTAGATAAGTGAATCATTTACAGAAATCTATGCTGTTCCATCTGTGCTTCTTTTTCAATAATTGAGTAAAAACATATTTTTCTTTACAAATGTAGGTTTTACTGTCCATAATTTCTGAAGTGCAAAAAAGTTGTCTACCTGCCAATATGTATAAAATAATTCCAACCCAATATTTATTGCTTGTTAACATGTTATATTTTGTAAATTACTTAAAAAGGAACTCTTCAAACTCATCTAAGGTTTTAATTACTAAGGTTAAATTAGTTTTCAAAAATATTGTGCTGTTTTCTTTTTTTTTGCAAAATATAATAGGCAACTACATAAAAAAAGAAATCACGGAACTTCCCCTTTAACCCATTGAGGAATACCTAACAATACAAATATGACAAAATAGGCACCACAAGTGATGTCACAGAGGACAGATTTTTGCACGGTATACTTTAGCCCTGAAGAATCAAAACTCATTCTTTAAAAAAAAACATTTCCACTAAAAACTTGAATAAATTATTATTATTACTATATGTCATTTATACTCTACGATATTGAACAACATGAAGTACGGTATTCTGCCACAATGTAATTGCCAAGTGATATGCCATTTATTTTACCAGAAAATCTAGCTTAATATATAGATCTTCAGAGTATAATTTTTCATAGTGCTCATTAGACAGGTCTGCCAACACGGCAGAAAATGGTTTCTATTAACAAACATTTCCCCCACTGACATATTACCTATCATTGGTGTTGCTGCCAAGAAAGTAGATACCCTACAAGAGCCAGATCTTTGGCAACACAAAGTACCACTCACAGCCAGAAACCATTTACTATAATATACTTTATGTCAGTATGAAATCCTTTGCCGTTATCAGGGCTGTTAAAATATTCCTGTAGCCATTATCTACTTTACGATGGGGATTTATGTGAATAGATAAACCGAAGGCTATGTGACCAAAGTGGCCCAAAATGAATGGTTAAAATTATATTCTTTAACAGTGAAAGTAGCGGTCAAACCACATATACAGTAGTTCCTCTGTCCAACATTAATGCAACTTTCAGTAGCCCGTATCAATTAATATTATTTATGTTTGAAATCTAAGTTGCAATGAAATACATTCTCATAAACCCTTTCAAGTTTGTTTCTTGTTTCGTATAAAATTTGCTTTTAACAGTTTTTTTAATCAAATGGTTATTTTCTAAATTCAATTGAAACTAGGTGGACTGCATCATCTATTTTCCCAGAACACAAATACCTGGGCATGAGATACGCCAAGCAAATCCTGTCCAGTGGGCTGGTGCCCAAAAACTCTGCTTACTATCCACTTTTCATGGGCAGCAGATATAATCCTTTAGTGCGCATGGGTGCACCAAGCACAATTAAAGGCAGCTGAACTGCAGCGTGTAGCTGCACATTGGTGCCAGGGCTGATTTCACTTCCATGTCTGGCTTGGTGTGTATGATAACTGAGTTTTAGACTTTCAAGGCTAAATCTAACTAGCCTCTCTTTATTAATAATGCTGATTTACAAATAACAATTTTCAACGTAATTTAACCTACCGTATAAAAAAATCCAATGTTGTTTTCTGTAACACTAGATTATGTCCAAATATTAAGGTTTTGTTTTAAGAAAAGATCTTGAAATAAGCACTTTTTAAAGCATTATCAGAAGATAATAATAATCAAGATTTTCTTAAAAAACAAGCCATAATAATACATTGAGGTATTTAATTTTGAACAAAATGCAGATGAAAAAACAATGTACTTATTACTTGTTTTGATAAAACAGGTTTACAAATGATATATTGTTAAAAGAACCACTAGACCATTATTATTATTATTATTATTATTATTATTACCTATAAAATGAATGCATCTAAAATGATAGGATAAATTGCCACTTTTTCTGTCGGTTTGATCAAACTTTACACTTCTGTAAAGTTAACCTTTACACCCTATTTATTGTATATTTCAGTACAGAATATAATTAACACTGATAGACTTAGACGTGTTTTCAATGAAATCATATGGGAATATATTATAAAGAAATACTCCTTTGCCAATTTGATGCCCATTTTTATAGACTGTAGCCTAAAAGCTTTTTTTGTGCCAACTTCTTCTTTGCAGGCACTTATCTTAACATCCTCATTAGATGTTTTCTCTGCTTTTTTGAGGGTTCAGTCATACCCTTCATTGTCGCTTTTGTTCCATTCTAAAAAGCCATGGCTTTAAAGATATCTAGCTACCAGCTCCAACTTTTTTTTGTAATTAGCCTTATTTCAAGAGTAGAAAAGAAGAAGACTAGAAAGAAATACAAAAGCACAAAAAATGCACAAAAGAAAAGATGTTCTTTTCTCCCACCATATGCTGTCCTGATTATATCCAATCCCTTTCATAACAGGCCCATCAGCTTTGTTTCCATTTGACTTACAAGACAGCTGTATGCATGTAGGAAAAATGTGTGAATAACAAAATATATTTATTACACCATAGCCACAACAACATCCTGTACAGCTATTTCCTTTTATGATGTGCCATTGCTTATTTTAAGCTATACAAAACAATTCCCAATGATTAAATTAATATTAAAAGGCATATGTGTTGTAAAATGGTTATTCTATTGGAATAATTAATGTGCTTTTTTGGAGGGGTGCTTATGCCCCTGGATCTTTTTGATCTTGTAGAATGGTTCCACATTCGTCTTCACATGGTAGATCACAAATGATCAGACTTTGTTTGAAACTTCCAAGAATATAACATTGAAATCTCCAGATTTGGCATGGAGAGTTTCACCAGTTGTCCTGTCTGCAGGGATGTTTCTAGAAACCACAGGGCCCTGGTGCAAAAATTGCCAATTTCTCATCCAAAATCAGTGCCTGACGTCACAAATGCTCTACTGGATTCACAGCCACAGATTCCCACAGAAATACTCCAAAATCTTGTTGAAAGCCTTCCCAGAAGAGTGGAAGCTCTTATAGCTGCAACGAGGGTACCAACTACATATTAATGTCTATGTATATAGAATGCAAGGTCCCTGTTGGTGTAATGGTAAGAAGAACTAACTGAAAAGCTATATATACCTATATATATTTATAAAACCATATTTGATCATTGCAGATTTATTGCCCATGTGTCATCTTTTTTAGACAGAGATAATACACTTGAGAGGGAGGGGACAGAGCTTGCCATAGAGTGTAAAAGAGATAAGTTCACTGAGATAGAGTCAACACAGTCATATGATTATCTTACTAGAGACTATGTTGCAGATTTTTGTTAAATTGGAATAGTTTGCAAAGAAGTTTCTAACATGGAGGTCTGGAAATGGATCCTGATTGGGAGCTGAGAGCATGCTACTGTCTTTAAGGCCAGATTCTATCTGGTGTCTGAGCACCTTTACACCAGAAGAAGAGCTACATACCCATGTGCATGGGTGTCCGATACAGATGAACGGACTACTTGAACGAGGTGATATTGACATGTATAAAAGAGTGTGATTTACTGGAGACCAGAAGGATATAGATATGCTGGAGAAAGTTCAGAGAAGGGCAACTAAAATGGTTCATGGATTACAGGATAAAACTTACCAGGAAAGGTTAAAGTGTCTTAACATATATCGCTTTGAAAAAGACATGACAAGTGGATGCGTTGCATTTAAATACTTATAGGGAGTTAACATGATAAATGAAGCAAGTTTATTTAAAAGGAGAATTTCTACCACAACACGGGGACATAGTTTTAAACTAGAGGGGCATAGGTTTTCAAAGTAACATCTAGAAATATTACTGATGTTACTGAAAGGTTAGTGAATGCATGGAATAGTCTTCTAGCAGAAGTGGTAGATGTTAGTGCAGTGAAGGCATTTAAGCAAGCATGGGATAGGCATAAGGCTAAGCTAGATATAACATAACGCCAGGGACTAAGGAAAGTATTCAGAGGTTGGGCAGACTGCATCGGCCAAATGGTTCTTATCTGTTGTCACTTTCTATGTTTATATGATGTCCAAAAAGATGCATCACACAGTCGTAGTTAGTTACTATGTTTTTTTTTCTTACAGAAAAGTGTAGTATGCAAAGTATGCTAGATTAGGATATTAATTGACAAGTTTAAAATACCACTGTCTGCAGCCATGGTATACTACAGTTTATTAACTATTCACCATAATAATCTGCAAACTATAACAAAAACTAGAGAAAGGTAACTATGTCAGTTTCATTTAATCTCTATCCCTCTTCTTTGTTTTGCCTTGTGTGTGTGCATTGGCTAGTTTTGGCTATTTTACTCATTTTTATCTCAATATTCCTTCCAAGCTACATTAATCATGCAAATATAGAAAAAACTGACCTACGCATGTTTCTGTAACTTTTTTTATGATTAGGAGCCGTTCTATCCATGACATAATCAATCATTATAACATGAAATCAAACCAGACTGTTAAAATTACAACTGGTGCATTGCTTTCTTAATGCTTCTGCCAAACTACTATCTTATCCAATCATACTTCATTGACTGCCCTGCTGTGTCAATCTTTCTACTGGCTCCCCATAGCCTCTCAAATGTCCCTTATCTAAAGAGCCCTTAGTAACACTGTATGGCCGCTATATATCACTACTCAAATACTCTAACTGCCCTTTTCACTTTTCAAGGGTTCACTCTTTCCCACTCTCGTAACCAAGATTTTACCCATGCTGTACCTTTTCCATAGAATGTTCTGTTTTACTCTCCTTTACATATTCTAACGTCCATTAAAAACCCTCCCATTCAAAGAAGTATACAACCTAATACCCACAACATTCATCCTGAAAGAAACCATCTCTTCTCTTCACCTTTGAGATCTTGAAAGCACTGACTTCTTCACATTACCCTTACTACAATCACTCTCACACAGGCAACCCTTTAGTTTTTTATCTCAACTCCCTACAAGATCTTAAAAGATTGTAAGCCCACAGGAGTAGGACCCTCTTCACCTTTTGCATCATATGTGTGAATGTTATTTGTATATTGTCATTCAATGGTTGTTGAATTTTTGAAAGTTGTCAAAAATGTGTCTCCAACAGTGCTATTACCACATGGTTGCAGTACATACAGTTATATCTAGAGCATGGATCTCAAAAGACACTACTCATTCTGTAAAGGGAGCAAGAAATAACTATTTTCTGCTTACCCACAGGTTATCTAGTGGGTCAGTGATGTTATAGGAATTTTTGCCACCCATCCGTTTCATCAGTGACATAACACCCGGCCAACAAGGGAGCAGAGGTATTTTCCCAAAGCCACAGATACTCTCCTCTCACTTTATGGAGAGTTGAAGTCTCTAAGCAAATGTGATACCTTTTATTGGGTCAACACAGAAAAAGACACAGTGATGTAGGCTTATGGGATCCAAGGTCTCCTTTTCAGATGGATCCTATTAATTACAAAGATATAACAGCGGGTCTTCTCATTGGCTAATATGGTTATATTCATTTTTCCTCTCAAAAGGCTAAATATTTCAACACATATAAAGGTCTTGTGGCCATGGGAGTTTAAAGTTTTGCTAGATGGGTCTTGAAGCAAGGTGCACTATGATTAGATCTATGATTGTTATTTGTCTGCCCAGCCTGCCTAGAATTCACATGAAGGCTCTGCCTAATAGTGAAGCGTGCAGCGAGAAGAGGGCCTGCTGGATAGTGTTGAGTGCAGAAGGCCCTGCCATATGGTGTCTGCAGTGGGGAGAAGGTTGACGTGTGGTGTGTATGGGAGGGGCAGGGGCTAATAGACAGTGTTGGGTACAGGGGGAGTGACTGCTTGAAAGTATTGAGTGTAGCGAGGTAGAATCAAACAATAGAGAAGAGAGCGATTACAAGAAAGACTGAAAGAGAAGAAAGAAGGTGAGAAGAAAGGAAAAGGAGAATAGACTACTATAGAAACTAATAGAAACTAAGAAAAAAAATAATTCAAGAAAAATAAAGAAAGAAAGAGTAGAAGAAAGTGACAGACGAAAGAGAAAATGTGCACGTGATTTTATTGATTTACATATAAGCTAGTTACTTATAAAATTCTGAATATTATACTTGCATTCCATTTGCCAAACAAACTGGTTTCTATGGAAAAAGCTATGTAAAACAAAATCAAACCTACCCATTTTTTGAAATGTGGGCTAACCATTGTATGATAGCTGAAAATAACTATATTTGTGGGAGAATAAGTAAATACTTAATCTGCTTCCTGTGAAACCAGTGGTGCACTGCCTGTTGGTTACTGGGTGCTAAATTATACCATGTCACCAAGGTAAGTGCATTAAGACAAATATGGTTGCACTTTCATTCTTCTAAAACCTCAAGCCATCGTTAACTTACCACATCTGCTTATACACATGTTATTGTCAGTGGAACAATCTGCTTTGTAACCAGTGCAGCAAAGTCCCATAGTTCAAATACAGCTACACCCATATCACTAAACCAAAAACCACAAAGAGTACCGTGTTCAGTGGCCAGATTATGAGAAAATACTGCAATAACTGCAAATCACATTCATTTTCATTTTTGATTACAGATGAAAGGCTATATATTTTATGGTACATTTACTTTAATTGTATTTATTTGAATAATGCTTAAAATGCCTTTCTGTGCAAATGTGCAAAAAAAAAATTATAACACACACGCATGTATTAATATTTTGAAGATGTAGGTTCTGATAATATATGTATATTTATATTGTTTAGCTAAAATTAATTTGGGTGTTTTGTGTTATTTTTCATACTATAATCAAAATTTTTATATATATATATTTTTTTTTTATATGACGGGATATTACATTGTATTAGGTAAGCAAAGCTTTTTGGAACACAGGATATAAGGTGCTGTTAATGCTCTTGACTAATGTAGGCTTCATATTTTATCTTTAAAGGGACCGTTAACTTAAAAGGCTTGGCTGTTCTGGAAGCTGTGATAGTTACTTCAGTCAATCAAGTGTAAGATAAAACAGCGCAAGTAACTGTTGTCACTGCTACTGCAGTGATAAACAAATATTTACAGGTGACCTGCTTAAGATCCCCTCTGTTGATATGGAGTAAAACTGAAGCATACTTATGCCATACCTGTGAATGCGCCAGGTTTGACCTGGAGTCTCCAGGTGAAGCACTGCTTTCCTGGGTCACGTTCCTTTTTCTCCAGACAGGGTAGTAGTGTTTGGCATTGCCCACTCTGACTTCCCTTCCTACTTTCATCTCGCTTAAGGCAGCCTGCGACTTTAGCCACACATATACATGGCTAGTCCTGTGTGTGACTCGACCAGTCCAATGCATGTCTGGCCCCCAGAAGGAGTGGGAAATTCCCAGGTATAACTATAGATGACATAACATACAGATTATTGCCAACAGAGAAAGCATGTGGCAATTTTTTAAAAAGTTCCTACTGCTTTTTAAAAAATACTAAATACACCATAAAATATCTTGCTTCCTCAAAAATGGCATCTATAAAGTAGCACTTTAAAAAGTACATTTTAAGCCATATAAATTATTAAAATAAATGATACTTTCACTAAATTCACATTCTACGTCATAAAAAAATATCTCCAACGAATTGCATACTGTGTATACACAATAGAGGTTATATTTTTTGATCTCCCAAAAAGTTTAACTGTATATATATCAGCTGTTCTAAAATGCTGCCACCATGACCAAGTTCTATTATTAGAGTGACCTAGTGTCGGGAGAGTGACCTAGGCCCAGATTGGCCATCTCACCAACAACGGCTGGATATGGCCGGCCACATGCCAAGTGAGTATAACAGTGTAGCGGGTGGCCGCATGGGTGAGTGTGTACCATGTGCACATGCAGTTTGCTAATGTAGCTACGCAAATAAATCCTTCGTTATTTTAGTATGTATACATAATTGTGGATATATTACTGCGTGTAAAACATACCGTATTTGTCGGCGTATAACACGCACCGGCGTATAACACGCACCCTCGCCAGGACCGGAAGTGAGGGAGACGTCGCTGCAAATCGTGCAGCTCTAGGATTTATCGGCGTATAACACGCAGGTAGGGTTTCAGCTTCGTATTTTGGTTTAAAAAGTGCGTGTTATACGCCGATAAATACGGTAATTAATAAAACAATGAATCAGAATCCTAAAATGGAAATAATCCCAGACCAGTTCCTAACGCCAAGATCTTTAAAATAATTGCTACTTGTACAGACTAAAATGTACAGAATGTCGCAGACAGTTGTTTTGATACTGTGCAGATTAGTTCTTCATTGCATCGTAACAAAGTGCTAATTGCGTCTTTTGACCATCGGCCCAGTTTAGGAAGCTCTTGAACAAATGTGCTTTATGCACTAGATTACAAAACTAACACTGCATTATTTCTCACCACAGCTTGCAAATTCTTGTAGGGCAGTATTTATTAGCATTAATTAGAAATGCAAAATCAAAATAAGGGCTGCGTGGAAAAAATGCTTAACATATAGAGGACAGACTTTATGGTAATTACCATAATTACAATATTTGCTACACAAATGTATTGCTCCGTTATGTAGAAATGATGTATTGCACACGATACAAAATCAGATAATACCGCCTGTTACTGTTTTATTTTTTGCCATTGCAACATCTTTTAAAGGAGGATTACAAAAAATGATTTGCAAATGAAAAAGTATTATTACTGCTATTTTATATGGTTCAGTTAAAATATTTTATTGAAATTTTCATAACGGGGAATAAACAAAAAATGAAATAGATGCAAGCATCATTAAATACCACACTGTGATCTTGCAATGATATAACTGTCTGCCCCAAGTGATGGGGAAGGCAAAACATACCAAAGGTAGCATTTAACTGCTAATCTCTCCATCTTGGAAGAGAGTCACAGGGGCAATCCCACACTAAGAGCAGTGGTACCCCTTAAAATGAAATGTCCTCCCATTTACCTGCTGAAGTCTCTAACACTTGGGGAACAGTTCAAAGCTACAGTATATGAATCCTACACAGTATATTCAAAAGGAAGAAAGACCATTGGCCTCCCTGTGATTGATCCTCAGACGCCTTTTTCCCTAACAACTCAATTACCATCATGTCTCGGCCTTGGTCCGGTATCAAAAGAACACATATAGAAAAATGAAGCAACTCACATGACAGCAAAAAAATGATCCTTGGGCGTCTTCACTTTGGCTGCCAGCCAAGACAAGATCCAATGTGTTTTGTTTTTTTGTGATTACCATTTGTGTTACAAGTAATGTTACTACTAATTTTACTACACTCATACGTCCTCTTCTTTAGATCCTCTTGTCACTTGTTATATTTGTGTGTTATTATATTTTTGTGTTAAAAAAACAATTCTCCAAAACAATGAACAAATGGAGTACCATAGGCCCTAATTTTATTTATCATACATACGGTAATTTGGCCAGAGTATATTTTTTGTACCAATTCAATGGAAACCATACCTCTCATGTCCACCTCATATCTATATGTTCCTCTTTCAGTCACTGATGTCTATATTCTACAGCCCAAAAAAATCATAATAATGTGTGTAGAAACAACCAAAATTATTTCATAAATTAAAATGCTTTATTCTTTTTCTAAATACCACTAAATAGCTATTTTATCCCATACCTTGAAAATCTGGTAACGTCCTGCCAAATTCCCCCTTTGACCATGTCAGATACAGTGAGGTATGAGTAACGCAGAGATGTATAACCCCTTAAAATGTTGTATACATATTATTTACTGTGTATAGTAACTATTGCTATCCAAGGTGCACAAATCCACATTTTCATGAAAGCTAAAATTCAGTAGATTTTGTTTAGAATTTTAGTATTCTAGAATCTAATTTGGAACCAAGTCTGATATTCACCTAGCATCCCTTTCAGACGATTCATTGTTGGCCTGATTGTGTGCATTTAGATGCAACTGCTTTTTCTAAATTATGATTTTTTTTTACTTACTACAATGGTGTAAGGTACGTGATTTGGAATTATTAATAGGTTTGAGGGGTTTTTTTGTCATTTAGTTGAATGACATTAAACCAAAATACCTGTAGGCTGATATCTTGTATTCTACGGTTCATCCTTGTTATTAAAAGAACATGTCAAAGTTCCTCAGGATGTTTTTGTATTTGCTCCCCGCTGCATCACTTTGCCCTCAGGATTCTGCTGTTTCAAAGCTAAAAACCTTCTCAGGGGAGTTTACATGTTATGTGCTTCTCAAATGTTTCCAGAGATGTTTTTTTGATTTTAACACCATAAAGTGCCTTTTTCTGTCGTGCACTTTGGGAATGATGCATGATGGCAGGAGATACAAGAGCGAGATGCTGTGGGAGAATCTTTTTTAACTCTGTAAGATTTACAAATCTGATTAAAAAAAACAATATGTGCACTTAAGTAAGTTAAGTAAGGCAGCAAATTGTATGTAATTAACCTCTTCAGTGCAGGACCAATATACAACGTAATGGTCCTTATGAGATGAAAAGAAATCAAGAAAAAAATAGTATCTCAAGCTATAGACTTTTGTAAATAAACAAAAGATTATTTTCATAAATTAATTTATAAAAATTAAAATGAGGTGATATTGTCCAGTTTTACACTTGTAGGGATGGACTAGATAAAACAGAAGAGGCCTTAAATTACCTTTTCTGTATTGAAGATATATGATATTCTACTAAAATACATTACAAGCACAGTTATAGGAAGATTGGTTGCGTCCGCACCATATGTTTCACATGGAAAGAGGGCATCCTTACCTAAGATGAGGGGTGAACTTGAGTCATCCATATGTTATTTCCTTTTCTTTTGTCTATTTAGCCAACATTAGTCCCTTAATAAGTATACCTATCCCCCTTCCCAGTGCACTCAAATCTCAGCTCCCTCCTTACCTGTTTCTTAGGTACATTTCGTCTTGGAAGCAAAGATCGCTGTTGCATTGATAGCTCAATGAGTGAACACACTTTCTATAAAATAGATATATCGAATTGACTTGCTCTTTATGCAAAGTTGTTTTTTATTACTGTTCAGCTTTCTCATTCATCTATTTCCAGCTATAAACGCTTTACTATGGGACTCAAAGAGAGGGGAGGAAAATGTCTAACAATACATTTTTGGATAGAATATTTTTTTCTTTCTATGTATTATTTATCACTAGTTACTATAATAAAACACAGTACATTTTTCACACTTCTTCAGGGAGCCTCCTTTTATAAACTGAGTAAACATCCATTAATGAAAAACATTTTCTTAGCGTTAATGCAGTATGGTTTTTCCAATTAGTTGGCCTCGTCTGGAAGAGTAAATTGGGAAAGTATTGGCATTCTTTATTTTCTCTTGGTGTGTGGTGGGTTTCTACCTTCACTTTTCTTTGGTTTCTGTCTTTGAAAGGTACACGGTCCTAGTGTCATCAGTAACAGCCAACCTGCCGTAATGGATGTGTGAAGCGAGCATGCGTTTATAATTGGGCTATTTGAAGGGAAGTTGTTCAGTGACAGCTGATAAGCATTATATGTCATGTGTGCGGAGGATACAGGCCCATATAACATATATAATATGACTACCCTCATATCATCACTAAAACATACCTAAGGAATGTAAGGCTGCAAGATGACTGGGTTACTAAAACAATGTAAGATCCTGGTTGACGCAGTAAAAACGCAAAGCGCTCTTAAGATCTTCTAAAAGAAAAATAAGAATTGCAAGTATTTGTGATCCACACTTTGTGGATCCACTGATGTCACATGATTTTTGGGGCTTTGATGTGTGTATTATACATGTGCACAACATAACATGAGATGTATAAAAAATTAGTTCAACTCTGGAGCTAAATCACTTCTAGGAAAATAACACAAGAGATAATTATCAAATGTCACTCAGTGTTTCTATCTTATATCACGTCATTTAAGTATTTCCAGAAAGAGACAGTTTTTATAAAACTTGTAAAAGTGCCTACAGTTTTTCCCATCAAGAAGATGCAGAAAAAAAGAAAACAATACACATTTCTTGTTCTAAAAGTTGACTAATATTCCAAATATTTAGGAGCACTATTTTTGCTAATGTGTGGTCCAGTGCTCATGCGGACATGGATTTTATTGATTAATAGTGGCCTATTCTTACACCTTTATGTCAAACGTAGACTTCAGTTATTATTTTGTGTTTTATATAGCTCCATCATATTTCACAGCCCTATACGATGGCGATGTCGTTTGACAGGTTAACAATAATATAAATCTAACTATACATTTTGAATTTAAAGCAGAGAGTAATCCCAGCTAACCTTGGAGTATGAATACGCACATTTCGCTACCTCTACTTCCCATAAATCACAGGGCTGTGATAACAGATTTCATGGAAACATTTTGGAACATGTTTATCAAAATCAAAACATAAAACATTTGGAGAAATTACCAGGTTTCAGTTTTGGAGAATTTTCCAAATTAGATTAGGCAATACATGAAACGTTTTCATTTGAGAGATTTGTCAGTATCCAAGTCGTTCCTATGCCTTTTTTTGACACTGAAATTAAACTGCACTTTAGACATAGTCCAAGCAGGCGATGACATGTTGCAAACATGTGAAAAGTAGAAATGTCATCAACATTTCAAATTTGCATGGCTATTTGTGTATAATGTTCACAAGTCATTTTATAATGATTCAACATATATAAATGTGCTTCTTTTAGTTTTCTAAAAGAAAAGGTTGGCACCCACAATATAGAATTTATTTAAGTAATATAGCATTTTTAAAAATTAAAAAATTTGCATTTTCATGCCATATATCTTTCACAACCGATTTGAGGAAGTATAGATCAACACAGCTAGTAATTGCAGTTCAACTAAATTCCTCCTGAGGTGGTAGCACAAGTTGAAAGGATGTTGCATCAGAAGAACCAGCATAGTTGATGATGGCTGTAAGTATTATAGGTTTCATATTTTGATGCTTTTGTTCCTTTGACAAATATTGGTTCAATATTTTGATAAGTCAAAATGTTATGATTTTGTGGCATTGATAAATATTATACTGTTTGGAAATAAAACGCAAAGAATGGGAGTTTCTGCGGGTAAATTTGATGAGAGCAAAAAAACCCACAAAGAAATACCTACCTTGAATAGAGATGAAAATATAGAGCAGATGTGCTGTCCAGAGTGCATCCAGGCATGACTCTCGATCAGCTTGTGGAGCTTGCATATAAGCCAAGTTACCTTGCCATTCACAAACACAGGTACTCAAGGGCCAGGAAGGCCAGTTCCCCCTTCACCCCACTGCCTTACTACCTACTTCACCCCTTATTAAGAGGCTAACTAAATTACTTTAAGTCTGGGAAAGTTTGAACCCATCATCCTAAAATAGATGACACCTCTCTTTCTCCTATTTGTCTAGAACAAACTCCATGCTGTATTGTCCCCTCCCATGGACAGAGCTCTACTCCTTACTCCATAAAATCTCCAAGGATCCCTAGCTTTAAACCCTCATAGTATCCATGCAGAGGTATTGTCTGCAACGCTCAAATCTTGTCTCACATTCTCTCATTTAGGTTGTAAGCACTTTGTGTGCATTCTGTGGCAGTCTATCCAGTGATCTTACATGTCATGCATTCATTGTTTAATGTACCCTTAGCAGAATACAATTATATACAAAGAATAAGACCAACAGAGGTGTAACGACAAGCAACTAGTGCCATTGGTCATATCAATGGCTATAAGGTCATGCTTAGTCATTGGCACCACCTTTATATGTTACTGAAATTGAATGGTCATATCTGGAACTATGCCCTCATTTTCCATCTTTGGGAGGGGAATGGTGTTGGTCACATACACTGAATGCACATTTCGCACTATGCACCAACTCAAGTCTAACTGGGACTAGCACCACCCCCTTAACAAAGACCCGCTGCTAGAAGAGTGGGAGCTTTGGGTATATTATAATGGGAAATGCACCTATATGTTAATGATACATGCATGAGGTCTCAATGCGTAGAATAGTTCTCTGTAAAAGCCTTAATAACATTGATAGAAATAAAAAAAACAATTTAATTTAAAACATACAAAACAATATGTCACTAAAGGGGGAAAGTACACTTGGTGTTCATACCATGTTTAAGGAGTAAAAGGATTGTAATAACGAGTAGCAAAAGGTATAAAAAGTCTAAAAAAAGAAGATTTCCCATCAGGCAAACCCTTAATACCAACACTTTGTCTTTTCTGCGAACCAAACCTTGGCAGGTCCCTCGTTCCAAAGCATCTATTCTTTGAAGGCTGATCAGCTTCTATCCCACCAATGTGAGAAAATGAGATGGCAGTAATTCTATTAGCACATTCAATAAAGTGTAACAGAAAAGTGAAGGCCTTATCATGCTAAGCATGAAGATAATACAAACAGGTCTGTTGAGGCCATGGGCTTTTGAAATAGAATGTACTCAAACGTAATTACAGCAGTCAGAGGTGGGGAAGTCAGGGCATGCCAGCTAGAATTTCATCTTTAGATTTTCACTTCCCAAGTGTGAGTCAATATTGATCATTACAATGTCTCTGAACTGCATGACACCGAGAATTATTTTGAATGTCCCTTTCATGCTGGAAATCTACTGCGAGGATACAAAATGTGAGAAGTATCTCTATTGCTGTTTCTTCTACATCATCAATTTGTTTTTACCAGTGCAAATTTCACCAAATATTAAAGGATTAGTACAAACATGTGCCCATATTTTATCCAAACCCTAAAAAAATCAGAAATGTTTATTGTAAAAATTACAGCTTATCTAATTCAGCCTAAAAACCTTGTTATTGCAGTCAGGTTTTGCTGTTTTAGTATTAGATTATATTTTTGGAGTACAGTTACTATTTATCTTCTCAGACACCCAACTAATTGGTATTTTGATATGCTTACAAACTGTTGTTTTTTTTTAAATTAAATAATTTTTCTTCAAATAATGCTTTAATGTACCCAAAACCATGGAAATGCTCATGTTAATAAGGGAAGGAGCATCAGAGAAGGATACCAAGTGCAGCTTTTTAAATTTTGGAGGATCGGGGAGATGACATCTCCACAAGGACAGCCATATTGCCCTCAGATGAGGAAGTGGTCGGCAGAAGTGGAAGTGGTCGGCAGAGAAGGTAGAGAAACAATTAGAGAGCATGAGAGTGAACAAGAATAAAAGTGTGAGAGCGTGACGGTGGGCACTGAGCAACCAAATTCAAAATTCCCCCCCAAATTTTAAGCCACATGCACCCTCTTGGTGCAGCACTGAATTTCCACAATATATGAAACATTTAAGGACCGGATCCCCAGATTAAGAAGGAGACAAAGGAGGAGCAGCAGTAGGGCACTGGGTAGACACACCCAGCCACTTACAGGACTGAATTTCCCCAATGTTCCAAAAATATTATGATTAAACGTTATTCAGGAACAGTATTTCAATAACTAAACATACTGTGCAAGCAAAGTATAATGTATAATTTTGTCACCATTATTTTTAATACTGTATTGTCCATAATGACATGGTTGGATGAGTCGGGTGTGGAAAAACTTTACTGGCCTGCATAGAGCCCTGACCTCAACACCATCAAACACCTTTGGGATGAACTGGAAAAAAGATCAGTGCCTGACCTCACAAATGCTCTACTGGATGAATGAGCAACAATTCTGACAGAAAGAAGAGTTGAAGCTGACATATTAATGTCTATGTATTTCGACAATGGTCAGGTGTCCCAATACTTTTGTCCACATAATCTATACTGTGTTTATATACAAGGGACGTTCAAAAAAGTTCCACACTTTTTTAAAACTCTATCTATTTCAAAACAAATTACATCAAAAACAAGTTACATCACTTTTCTACATAGTCACCTTCCTTTGAGTTTCCTTTGCAAGTACCAGTGAAAGTGTGAGTTTGATGCTGTGCAGTAACATTTTGTCAAAGTTCTCATGCTCTTAATATGTAGTGGATAAAGGTGAAAAACGTTTACAAGTTTCACATTTGTTTAGATAAATGATAGACAGTCTTTATCTCAGGAGAAATGGAGTGTATATCCAACCCTTCCTAATTCTGATGTGATTCTGATTCCTAATGATTATGTATTAATGCAGAACACTATTCTAAGTCATCTTGGTCTTAATTCTGCTTCAGCTCACTATATTATTTTATCACATTTTAAAAAAAAAATAATGTTTAGAATTCTGTGTCTGGTATTGAGTAAACTTGTGCAAATGGACCAAAAGCTTTGAACACATTTTTTGTTTTGTTTTTTTTGGTCCATTCATTTTTGGACAACAAATTTTATTACCTGCCTTTTTGGTTCAAAGAAATTTGGAGGGCTTTTTCCATTCGGAAACAAATTCCTTGTCACCCTCATTCACTCTCTCATGCTCTCTCATACTAATACTCTCTCACACTCCCTCACTACTCTCATCCATTTTTAACTTTGTCTTTGTATCAGACAATAGTTTTGAACACCTTGATGCAAGTTACTAATATAGAATCATTTCTTTTTTTTACTGCCAGACATATGCAGTATAGTTCCTTGGTTGGTGAAATCACAATCAAATGTTTTCTAGTGTTCATGTCAGAAATGTAAATATTCTCAACAGGCATAACCACATCAAAGGTACTGAACTGATACAGTAACCAGTACAGGATCATTTAAATGTGATTCATTATCAGCCATCTCTAAAGTGTCTTGGGACCGAGGTATCAGAAATACAGTGCAGGTATTGTTAATTGGAGAAATGACTATTGTAGCTGGAAACGGTTGGTTTTTCATCATAGACGTACAGCGGCCCTTTATTCCTTCCATCACTCCTGTGTTCCAATGGCATGTTGTGTTACCTAATCCAAGATTAAGTTTTAAAGGCTGATTTATCATTAGAAAACCCTTTTGCAATAATGTTACACAGCTAGAAATATCCTTGTTTTCCATGAAAACAGCTAAGTGACCCCAAACTTTGGAACAATAGTGTATGTGTTGTGTAAATAACTTGAATGTGAAGAAATAGTTCACTTATGTATTTTGTTGATATATTTACTGGCACGGGAAATATTTGTATATGGGTATTGAAAGCTCTTGTAAAATGCAAGGTGTTAATCACAACTTCTCAACTCAATGTTAACAGGTTCTGTTACACGATGATTCAGCTTATTCTTTCTTAGTTTTTTTATGGTTATCTAAAACAGTCAAATCTGTCAACATTTAACAATTACTGCAAAGAATCATCTAAAGAAGATGAATAATTGCACAGCTGCTAAAATGTTATACTGTATCTCTTGTTTTCACCAATAATTATGATTATTTTAGTAGAAAACCGTTCTCTGTTAATGCATGTAGGTTTATAACCAAGGCCGTCTTTAACACGCTGCAAAAGTGGCAGCTGCCTGGGGCCAAAGCATTCCTAGGGAGCCCATAGCAGCTGCCCCTTGAGCCTGCAGCGACCATGATTGCAGGCGTCATAACTGCGACTGGGCCCGCCACTCTGCGATCACTTCTGCACAGGCCGGCAGCTTACCTCTGCGTTGCTCTCTTTTACCTGCCAGGGGAAGCAGAAACACAGCGCCGCCACAGGGAAAACTGTTTAGGTAAGGGGGTGGGGGAGGTTGTAGGAATAAGTATGTGTGAATGAATATGTGTAAATTAGTATTTGTGTAAGGACTTACCAGGTGTTGGAGCCCAGTTGACGGAGACGGCGCACACCGTTGCAAAATAACACTGCTCAGAGCGACAGGGTGGAGAAATCATTTGAGCAGTGGGAGTGTGCACGGGGGCAAAACAGGGTATGCGGTACAGACAGGGGATATCTGACAGGGCCAGCAGACAGGGTTCATAAACGTGTAGCAAAGCAGAGGGAATCAGGCGTATAATTATAGCACACCCAGCGCCAAAAACATACAACCAGATACTGGGCTGGAGGTGAGGCAGATCTTTAAAACCTGTTGATGAGGCCAGGTGAGGGAGGCGGGGTTCAGTCCATAACAGAACTAGGTGATAACACATCAGTGATCACGCCTTGCAGTCTGTGGCACTATGGGTGATGCCTGACAATTTGTGAATGAATATCTGTGAATGAGTGAATAAATGAGTATGTGTATGATAGCATGAATGTGTAAATGGGACAAAGATGGTTTGCTTTGAAATGTGCCTTTAAGTACCACCGAGTATTTATAAATGGAGATTCTGATCAATAATGCTGGTTTTGCCATACACAACTAGGCAAAATTGAAGCTTCTAAAAGGACAGGGAATGTAAAAAATATAATGTACATGTGATGTAAAAACTAGTACTGACTATTATGAATGTGTCTTATGACCCATTGCTGCACAACAAGGACCATTGCCTGTAGAATCAATTAGCTTGAAAGTAATTTTCTAGGAATTCCAGATTGTTAATGATGATACAGCATCCATATTACATACATGTTTGGAGCAAAGATGACACAGGTGAGTTGCTTGGGGGAAGCATGGCACAAGGATGCTGTTTGGGGCAAAGATGGTGCATGGAAGCTGTTTGGGCCAACGGTAGCACAGGCAGGCTATTTGGGGACACAGATGGCATCCAATCTGGGTGCTGGGAATGTCCTGTGGATGCAATCTGGCTGCCAGGGCTGGTCTTTGTGGTGTCTGACTTGTGATCTATGTCTGCAATGTAGGGTTTCCATGCATGATTTATTTGATCTGTAGCTTCAATGCTGAGTTTGCTTGTGATTTTTCAGTAGATTTATACCTGCAAGCATGGAGTTCTGTGTTATTGAGCTACAATACTATGTTTCATGTGTTATTTATTAATACCTGCAAATACAGGGTTTTTCAGTTGATCCATACCAGCAATGCTCTGTTTATTTGATCTATACCTGAACTACATGAGGAAGCAAAAAAAGGTGTGGCACAGTGAAGGAGGGGGCAAAGGGACTCTGTGCGTGTGATAACCGGGGAGGCGGCACCATAGAGGTGGCCCATACATAGTGCCTGAACAGCTAAAGCCAGCCTTGATCATGACTCACAGCATTAACTTGCTATGCAATCTGCATAGTATTGTGCTCCTTCCCTGCCCTGCATGGACATCTCACGCAGAGTTACATTACCTCCTAATCTGTAGAGTCAATGTGGCAAGTACTTTTATTGTTTTGTGGGGGGGTTAGGTGTGGAGGGTGTGATTGTATGCCAGGGAATGGGAGGAGCTTGCATAGGAGCTTGCCTAGGCTCCAATTAGTATTAGGCCCTGTTTATAGGTATAGTTTATCTGAGTTCACAGTCAGTGAAGCCCAACATTAGCCAGTGGCTTAATTACTAGCCAATATCTGCAATATCTGTTTTGTTAAAGGGAGAGTCTAATGTCTTCTTCATCTATGATTAGTTGCTTAAGCTGTCAGTCAATGGCAGTACTGTACCCCAAATGAAATTAATAGGAGTGTTCCTGTCACTGATTGAGAGCTTAAGTAGTCAATTAGTGCAAGAAAATGCTCTACAGAACCCCCCATGCATTTGTATTTTCTCCAGTGGATATGATTGCTGGAGAACCTCTTTAAACTGTGTTTTCCCTTTCTAAAAAAATGATCTATAATTTCCAAATGTGTGTGTCTGCATCCAATGAATTCCATAAATCCATCACCCTTCCTGTAAACAGTCACTCCCCATCCAAAAGCCAAACCTATATCAACCTGTTTTATATTATTGAATGTTGTGTTCTTTGGGGTGAAATATATATGGTAAAATCCATGGAAACAGTGGTATATGGGTGTGTAACACGCCCTTCCAACAATTTTAATTTCCATGTTTAATGATAATTACATTTTAAATTTTAATGCAGTTCAATATAGTAAAATTTGTTAAAGTTACCCATATGAACAAGCAATGTTTGGAGCTAATTGCAATTAGTAATATGGCTCATTTTATCACTGATTAAATTATATGAAGAGTGAAGAAAGTTGTAGGGGGTGTGAGGTGAGCAGAGATTCTAATCTTGTCAGTTAAGAAGCACCAATGAGTGAAAAATAATGCGAGTGGGTAGTCAAGCGCCAAAAATATAACTATGATGGGCAAATGGTGTATGCAGTGCGGTATTTATACAAAATGCCATTGCCAAGGGACAGTTGCAGAGATGAGTTAATGTGCATTATCTTTCTGGGAATGGAAAGCGGCATATTCTTCTTCCTTTGTGTGATTTTGGACTTGGACATTAAGCTGCATTCCAGCAGGCAGACATTCCATTCCTAGCATCGATTCCATGTTTAGGGTTATGTCTTATAGATTAAATGCACATGGCAACAGAAATAAAGTATCTCATGCATGTGTTTGACATGATTGCTTAGGCCTATAGCATTCATGCAGATATGAGTAAAATGATTTTACTCTTCCCCAATAAGACACCGGACACAAATATGTGCATAAGGGCTTGACCACAGCTTTATTGAACAGCTAGGCTAACTTGAGGACATTAACCACCAGCTGATGGCTGATTTAGCACATCAGGCAGCTACACCCAATGATTACACCAAGAGCTTCAAACCAGTATTGCTCATCAGCCCACACTGGCTTGGTCACTCCTAATTTCTGCAATTGCGGATAACATATAGTCCTCTTAGGCACTGGCAAGGTGACAAGAAACCACAACTGTGACTAAACAGAATATTAATCCATATTGATCATCGGAGAAAATGAGGAATCAACCACTACCAGCTGATGACCAAGTTAGCAAATCAGGCAGGTACATCCATCATATTCATGAAAAGTTTCAAACCAGTTGTATCGGCCACCACTGGTCTCTCCCATTTTCCACTGTTATAGCAATCCCTGCCTGATCCTGGTTCAAAAGGGAGTAATAAAGTGCCACCTCTGTTTATATACCTACTTAATACAAAGTTGTAAACATGACCAATGAATGAGAGGGACACAAACATTCCTGCATAGGCCAGCAGTCATATTCCCCTTCACTATTGTTCCAGGGGGGGCATTCCTTAAGTACATTCTTGCAATGACATGCATAGACTAAAGGCAATATGAACTTTTTTTCTAATATAAAGGTTTATTTGCAAATACTTGAATCTGAAAACTCAATGGGTTGAACAGGAAAAAATAGTAATGCCAAAGCTATGAGGGGGTTAGCTGCCATCTTCCTCCCTGCTAACTTCTAAAACACAGCTATCCTCGTACTACTTAGGTCATTAACCCAGCTAGTGTACCCGAATATTACAATTTGAAGCAAACCAGCACACTTGAGAAAAAGAGTGAATGATTGGTCATGGTCTGGCAAAAAGCTTAAGGCTTGGTACATGGGCTTGCTGTTGACCAGGTGTCACGATTTGGCTGAACTGCTCTGTTTTTACACTCAGCTGATGAATAAATGAGCAGCCTTTTCTTCACTGTGTCAGGCTGACTAAACTGATCTTTAACAAACCAACTTTACAACTTTACCATGGTTACTTGCCTGATTTTTATCAACCAACCCCTTCCATGCTATTTAAGCAGCTAGGCCCACTTTCTACTTGCCATTGTGTTGTTTCTGACTGCAAATGCATTCTCCCGTGTTCCTGTGTATGACCTGGCCTTCTCTGATGTGTCTTCTGGCTCCTGATTCCTGGTTTGTTCCTGGCATTGCTGTTCTCCGTATTCATGACCTGGGCTTGTCTGAGTACCACCCGTCTTGGTTCCTGACCCAGGCTTGTCTTTTTGTGTACTCTCCTGCATCACACATTTGGTTAATTTGTTTGGTTATTTCAATAAAGGTGTTTTGCACTTTACATTTTGTGTCTGTCTTGTTCCTGGTTCCTAGACTGTTGCCTACCAGGCCATTATTACCACCATAACCCTGTGGATGGAGTGACACTTTCTGGTGGGCTGGCCAGTAAATTAATGCTGAGTTCCACAGGTTGTTTTACCTGACATTTTATATGAAGATACATTGGAGAAAGTAACAGAGAAATACTGGGCATAATTACTTTGAGAATACAAGCTAGTGCCAGCCCTGCCACCTCACTGTGTAATCTGAATGACAGAACTATAGTACTTCTGAATGGCTTATGTATCTGTAGTTGATAATCAGGGTTGATAATGTTACTTTATTTCATGTTTATTTTGTTATGCTAACAGTACTGATATTAAATCTAACCATGTCTTGTTGTCATTAAAGATGCAGATACTGGCAGTGATGACAGCGATGGGACCTCTGCTTTTCGTTATTTTATTTAAAACCACTTATATGAATGTCAACTGACTGTGAGGGACCCACAGTTTTGCTTGTCCTTTTAATATCATGTATAAACTGTGTGTGGTGCTATCAGTAGTGGTGGCGTAGGCTATTAGCAGTAGTACTATATGGACACATATTACTGACTGATCTAACAGATAGTATGCAAATTGCTGCGAAATATGTAGTGGTTGCTGAAGCCAATATCTCTTCCTCGATGTTTGTTTGTGTTTTAGCCCCTTCCCATCACTTTTTTCTTTCTTGCAAACATATATGTATAAGCGTGTAATATTTATGTTTATATATATATATATATATTTATATATATAATATAATATTTTTTAAGGTATGTAGGTCTGTCAGTGTTGATTTCATTATTTGCAAACTGGCATTGTCATCTTATTGATAGCACTTAAGTGAAGAGCTCTCTGTTAATATATGCAAACTCACAGCTCTCAACAAGCTTTACAGCTTCGTTAATGAGGGGATTAACAAGAGCACTGCAATGTATTTAACCTGCGGCGCTAGCTCTGTTTCAATAAGAATTCAACAGCCTATTAAATGGAGTGGGGGCTCAATTAACCCAGACAAAGGCCACTCTACAGAACATGGCGAGGAGGACCACAGTTAGCATCTGTCTTAGCAACTTGTTCTGAGCTTGAAATAAAGAGGGTGACATGTTCTAGCCTGAAGCTATGATATAACTGAAATGGTGATTCTAGTTCATCTGGGCTGACTGAATAGGTGACAGCATTGAAACCCACCACTATCTCGCCATATGACAGTTTGTAAAATCAGAGTGCACCCAACGGTCACCCCGGAGACTCCTACTTAGAATACAGAATGTATTGTCTGTGCTGATGGGAGTCTTTAAAGCATAGCCCTAATGCTCAGTGGTGGCAGACAGGGTCATTCGACTCCTTAATAAATATATGAAGGTTAAACAGTTTAATATCACGCAGTGAGGATGGGCATGCTGAAAAAGTGTGTGTGATGTATATTTAACTGCTGCTAAACATATAAACCTAGGACATATTACATCTTATTGCCAAGATAGGGATTACATTTACATGTTGTTGAATGTGAGTGTAACAACTGAGCTACAATGAGAGAATTATAGATTTATTTGTTACAGTGCGTTAATATATATATATATCTATAGATATAGATATATATATATATCTATATCTATCTATCTATCTATCTATCTATCTATCTATCTATCTATCTATCTATCTATCTATATAGATATATATATAGATATATATAGATATATATAGATATAGATATATATATATACCTCTGAGTGTGTATGCCTGTAATAGAGATGATAAGACATAAGATATAATGAATTAATTAACTTTAAAATGTAGTAAAGAGAATTTAACCTTACTAATGATTTACTTCTCTCATCCTTGTGCCTTCTCTTTAAGCAGACATGCATGTTTTAAAAAAAAAAAATATTTATAGCAGTATTTGATAACTTTCTAAAAATGGATGAAAATATAACGTATTGCAAATATGCAGGTTTCCGAAGCTGTATTAGCGTTTTTCAGAGGCGGGGGTGTGGATTTCTTTGCAGCTACTGAGATCTTTCTGAACAGGTGGCTGCTTTATATCACAGCAGGATGTGTAGACATTGTGTAAAGGACAATTACTGAGCACAATTCTCTGAAAACTATTACAGTCTTTTTTTAAATAATGGAAATGTTTAGTATAAATATAAAATCTTTTATACAGAATACATTTTGCCACTACTTCACCATTCCAAATTGAGATTTTGTCTTGGCATAAAAAAACTATATTTTTCTTTTGATGCTACAGTATAAATATCACAAACTAGATTGTTTTGATATCCAAAGGACCAGAGGCGTAACTAGAAATCTCAGGGCCCCAGTGCGAGAATCTGTTAAGGGGGGGGGGGGG
>VKOC01000006.1:23976279-23988662 GCA_009364415.1 Spea multiplicata
ATTTAAAGACCTGGAGTGCTGACCATCTTTTGAAAGTGCTTTGTATGGAAACTGCTGGTTACTAGCACCAGGCTTTGAATATTTGGAATGGTGTGCAATGGTAAATAATGAGTAAATATATATATATATAGATATATACTTTTCACTGAATCTTTGTGTCAGCATTTGTAACGTACTAACTCTTAATTAACTAATTTTATTTTCAAGACTGCACAGCTCATCTGACATTTTCAGCCTTGCATTTCTTTACCAACCACTTTGTAGAAGAGACATTTTCGGCACCTGTGTTCTTTTGTCTGCCTCTAGCAAAGCTCCACAGATGAACCATTAGAAATGCACGCTGACCTTAACGAAAAAGGATCCGACATACTTCACTCAGAGCACTCAGCAAGCAATCAGGCTGCATCCCAGTGACATTCATCACAGCTGCCGGCAACAGCCTTTAATTCATCTGGTATTTAACCAGGGTGAAATACCCTGTGGCTATATCATGTTTGTTGGTGTTAGATGAACCCAGCTCATCTCCTGTTGTAAAGTTCAGGATTTCACACCAAACCTCAGCAATACAGCATTCTTTGCTACCACACAAGATCCCAGCGTTTTGTTTGTTTTATACAATAGTCGTGGACTTGCTGATCCTTTTAATTGGTGTCATATTTTCTAGCAGATTTCAGAATTGAAAGAAAAAGAAGCCAAACAGCTGAACGCAAGAAGAAAGATAAACATTAGGCATTTTAACAGGAGCCTCCAAGATGTCAGACAAACATTTTACAGGAGGTATGCTAGGAATCAAAGGAATATTGATTTTTTTTTAAAAACTGTTTATCGATTGAACATAATTGTGATATCACCATGTGATATCGTTATCTTTTGCTTGTTTACTGTTATTTTTTGTGTGTGTGAAAATGGCCCATGAACATGATTTCTCAGGTAATGTAATTAAACAGCTTTATAAATGATGCATGCCTATAGTCAGTCAGGTCAGTAGGTGGCAACATTGAGAAACTATGTCTAAATACAGGTTGGCATGTTGTTTATTGATTTCTTGAGAATCTATGGTTTAAATTGCAATAAAGGTATTTCGATTTTCCGTAAAAGCCATGTATTGTTGAATAAATTAACTTTGCATAAACATATCTGATATACAACATAAATGGTGACGAGCAATAGTTAAATCCATAGCTAATTTGCTTTTGTTCTGCTCATCCAAATGCTTTGTCACAAAAATCTATTTTTATGCTCAGTCCAAAACAATTCTTAAATTGTAACTTCAGTGTACATAAGGTGCAAATTTTATAAATTTCTAAAAACCCAAGCTAAAAAAACAACAATTTTTAGTAAACAAATAGGGGCAAAACAAAATTCAACAGTGAATTAAATATATCAAAACACAATAGTGGCCCCTATAATCAAGAAATGAACAAAACTTAGCTATTATTAAGTCATGAATGAAAATGGTCTCCCTGTTCCAAGAGTTAAAGGTCCGTACAAGCGACTCTTTTGGTCGTTCGTATGGACCTTTAACTCTTGGAGCGGGGAGACCAGTGGTCTCTGCCGGCCAAGTTGCGGCACCAGGATTTAAAAAGTCTCTACGAGCAACTCTATTGGTCGCCAGCAGGGGGCTCATCTGCCATCAACCAATGAAGTTGATGGCAATGAAGTTTATTTCAAATAAGTTATAAATTGATTTGCATTTAACTCTCTTAAAGGGAGTGCTCCTTATCACAGATTGTTACCTGTATAAAATACATCTGTCCACAGAAGCAATCAATCAGATTCCAAACCCTCCACCATGGCCAAAATCAAACAGCTGTCCAAGGATGTCAGGGACAAGATTGTAGACCTACACAAGGCTGGAATGGGCTACAAGACCACCACCAAGCAGCTTGGTGAGAAAGTAACAACAGTTGGTGCGATTATTCGCAAATGGAAGAAACACAAAATAACTGTCAATCTCCCTTGGTCCGGGGCTCCATGCAAGATCTCACCTTGCAGAGTTTCAACTGTTCGTGAGAGCATGGATGTGTAATTGTGTGTGTTTCAGCATGGATGTGAAATTGTGTGAGTGAGCATGGATGTGTAATTAAGTGTGAGCATTGATGTGTCATTGTGTGTGAGAGAGCATGAATGTGTATTTTTGTGTGGGAGCATGAATGTGTAAATGTGCATGTGAGCTGTATGTGTGTGATTGTATGTGTGAGCATGGATGTGTAATTGTGTGTGAACATGAATATGTAATTCTGTGGGTGAGAGCATAGATGTATTATTGTGTGCATGTGTTTGAGCATGGATGTGTAATTGTGTGTGTCAGCATGGGTGTGTAGCTGGAGTGACATGGAGTGTGTGTTAGAATGAATATGTACCTGTGTGTTACTGAGTAAGTGTGTGTAATATGTGTAAGTGTGTTTACATATGTGTGGCAGAGTGTTTGTTGGAAGGGGGTGCAAGAGGCAAATAAGGCACAAGCAAGTTTTTTTGCAGGCAATGATAGCACAGACAAGCTGTTTGAGGCAAAGATGACAGAGATAAGCTGTTTGGGGGCACTGACAAGCTAGGGCTAAGATGGCACAAACAGGCTATTTAGGGGTTGGGGCACTATGGGACATGTTGCTAGGTGAACTTTGTGGGCCCCAGAGCAATTTTCACACCAGTGCCCTGTGATTTCTAGTTACGCCCCTGTGTACAATGGTATAATTTTTCATTGATTGCTTTTGTGGTGATGAAGTTGATGTATTTATATTCTTAAAATAATAAAAATAATAAAGAAATTGCACCTCATAATCAGGTTATTCTTTGTGGGTGAATAGTGTGTAGTTGCTTCCAACAACTATTGGTCCATTGAAACAAATTGTAATGCGTATATAATTTTCCTGCTTTTGTATATCGTGTGCATACACCATTAGTGTATAGTTCTTGCATCTCCTTTACTGAGCTGCATGCTAATTAAAGATCTATCAAGGATAGAGATCACAGAGCATATATTAGCACCAATTCCTCTAATTAAAGGCTAAATTTTATTCTCTGTGACAAAGCTCTTATCTCAAAATTCCCCCATAGATTACAACAGAGGTAGAAACTAGTGCTAAAGTTTTCATAGGTACTAGGATCCAACTATATATATGTTGCTTCATCAAATAACATGCAGGGACTCCAAAACAACAGTGTAAATAAATCGCTATAGATGCTTCAATGTATGTTGTTTTTCTATTTGCAAGTTTAGTAAGGTTGAAAAAAGATATCCCTAGTAATAATGGTGGAAAACACTGCTTCAGTAAAACTGTAGGTAAGTGCAATAGTTAATACAATATAAATTAATACTGGCTAGATATCATATTATTGTGAACATAAGCAAAGGTAAGGCATATATATCTATACAAAGCTTCTGTAACCTATAGAAGGTCTAAACTGTGCACTAGGTGGTTTAGTCCTTTTTGACCAATTCTTATGCAGTGAGGCTAGCCTTTAAAAGGATAGTAAAGTGCCAATGACCTTGATACAAGGTTATGTTTATGTGTCACCACTATGAACTGACCCTTCGGTCAATCGTGTTTGAGATTTTACAGATGTTAACAAACAATCAAACAATACTTTCCTCTTTGGTTTTGGCTTCACCTCCGCAAGAAGTGCTTTTTTAAATAAAATAAATGACATTTTCCCTTTTTTAATTCTGCATCTCTTAATGTACATTTACCATTTCTATAATTGTCTAACAATGGCATTTGCAGACTCTTATAGTAGACTCTTAGATCTCTAATAGGGACATTTGGCATGCTTCCTAGATCAGATTCACTGTGCCACTAAGAATTGTTCAGTGTATGTTTATTTGGGGGAATATATTTGTTTTTATGACTTGGGCAAACACATTTATCAGTGATGACATATTTACTCTTGTGGGTCAGTAAAATAGAATGGAACAGATTCTTTCCTAATAATTTATAAGATGTCGGAATTGTAACATTACTACTTCAGTATATGTAAACCTAAGGGGTTTAATTACATTATGTATGCCATTAGGGAGAGAGAATATGTCTGGTACAAATCCAGAATCCATGCAGTATCTCTTTTTAATAGGATTGCCTCTAGCCATGCTAAGTATTTTACCTCTTGTATGGTATTTACTTTATTTAAAAACAAAGCCAAAATTATCTTTTTTTGTTGATTTTATATTTTCTGACCTGGCCATTGTGTGTGTTGACTATATTTCTGTCCTTTAAAATATTGTCTGTACGTAATAACATAGTACACATAAACAGTAAGTATCCCTTAATCTAAACAGTACTTGATGCTTTAATACAAACTATTCATGCATGCTGACACCACATTTCATGGAAGAGAGTTGTGCAGCACTCACATAAAGGGTCTATGGCTTGGCGATCCTCTATTCTTCTACTTTTTTGAATTTTTTTAAAGGGTGATTACCTCCATGGTCTCCTTTATGAATCCATGCTGGTGAGTGGGAATATATAATATATAGATTTTAAAAAGTATACATGAAAATTAACCATAGGAGGTTAGACATAAATACTTAACTTCCAAAACAGGAGAAACATTGTCAAGTGTCTACTTTATTTTATAAGAGATCCTTGAGCACAGAGTAGTTTACGTTCTTCTTGTCCTCATGATACTGAATGTTTCGGATTTCACTTTAGGGATTAGTCGAAATAAAATCACCAATTGTATTGAATGAATAAAGTTCTTCCAAAACATATGGCTAGTCTGACAGACATGTGTCTTGAGTGTCTTACTATAGTACTATTTAGCTGTGAAAAATGTGATCAATACATACATGGCAAAAAAGCAATTTATGGTATATTGAATCTTACAATAAATCACTTGAATGTATGTTAAAAAAAAGTATTTAGTCAGAGCGAGTGCATGATTCTGAAGCTGATCATAGATCATGTCTAGAGCAGCACTACTCCATACCCAGATCAAATCAGACACACCAGACTGCCAGATATTCAGGTGTCAAGCAGCAGAGATTTTCAATAAATGACTTGAGCAGATTAACTTTGCAGCCTATCTACCAGTCTCAGATCAACAACTTGACCAAATACAAAGACAAACAAGAAGATGACCTAACCCTTGATTAAATAAACCTTCAGAATGGATGATAACAAGAAGTAATGCAAATTGCCTAGGGACAGAAGCTTCTATTGGCAAGACCAGAGATGTGGTACTCATGGGCAGACTTGGGGGGAGGATTTACCTTTATTACACTTATTCCAAGAAGAGACAGGGTCACACAATGCCATGTAATGTCAGTAGTAGCATTAAGATCAGGTTGAGTCTTCACAGTGGTAGGTGAGTTGTGTGTTGCTATGTGTGTGTGTGTCTGGGCATGTTAGTTTGTGTTTTGCTAGTGTGGTATTTTAGTTTGTGTCTGTTTATGTTTGTTAGTGTGTGTGTGGGTATGTTAGTGTTGTGACTGTGTGTGTCGCTATGTTAGTTTGTGTTTTGCTAGTGTGTCGTATTTTAGTTTGTGTATGTGTTTATTAGTGTGTATGTGGTATGTTAGTGTTGTGACTGTGTGTGTCTAGGTATGTTAGTTTGTGTGTTTGCTAGTGTTTGTGTCAGTGTGTGTTTGAGTATGTGTATTTGTGCATGTCTGCTTAGGTGTTTTCCTGGGTATGTTAGTGTGTATGTGCATGTTAGTCTCAATGTCTACCAATAGTGTTAGTGTGTCTGGGTGTTTTGTTAGTGTGAACCTCTGGATGAGGGTGTTAATATATTATTAAGTGTCCAGGTGTGTATGTTAGTGCGTGTGTGGGTATGTTAGTGTGTGTCTGTGTGCATGTGTTTTAGTGTTGAGTATCTGGTTGTGTTATTGTCAGTTTGCATGTGAGTTGGTGTGTCTGGTTTTTGTTAGTGTGTCTGGGAGTGTTAGTGTGTATGTTAGATTCTAGTTGTCTAGTTTGAGTGTCCCTCCTAAGATCAGGATCTGGATCCATCCCTGGTGCAATAAATACATCTGAATAGCAGGAAGTAGGGGAGGTAAAAACAAACAAACAAGAAATGCTCTTGTTATGCGAACACCATCAGATATGAGGACTATGTAAATGAAAAAAATATTTCACTTCACATAGCTTTGTTTATAGAAAAAGTTGGATCTTAGAAAGTACTACTGCCACCCAAGAATAGTTTGGCTATTATAGATGGTCAGGGAGTTGCTAGGTCTCCAAAAGATCCAGGGCTAAAGTCCATAGCAGGTTTGATAGTAGTGAAGTCCACTTCGTGAGTGTACACATACACAAATAAACATTTGTAAAACTTTCATATATTTTTTTAAAAAAAATATTCTTATTTCCAACAACCCTGTGAAATATGCAACCAAGTCTATCTGCTTTAGAGATCCCATTTTAATAATATAATAATAATATATATATTTATATGAGTATTTGCCCCAGCACTCAGACTGCACCCACGGGATTTGCCCCAGTACTCAGATTGAACCACAGGATTTACCCAGCACTCTCCATTCTCATTATTTCTCTCCTCATCTCTTTCCTCCTCTTTATCTCAATCTCCTTATCTCTTTATATCTCTCTCTTTGTCCATTATTATATTCCCCCAACACCTTTCCCTTGCCTCACCCCCAGTAACTCACATATACACTAGTGCACATTTTTACACACACTCTCACATTTACTTAGCATTCTTTAGCCCCTAAGCCCCACTACTAGCGACGGCAGTGCAGATTGTGCATGTTGATGTATACTGACTGAATAAAGTCAAAACCTTCAAAACCTATGCTTGGTCTGACAAACAACAAAGCCTGTGTCAAAATAGTAGAGTACCGCCAAAATCTGTAGCCTTAAAAGCTTCTAAACCTAAGTTTTGGGAAGGGAATGAAGCCAAAAACAAAAGGGGTATTGTTTACCTACTGCCTCTATTATATTATTTGAACTGTGGAGGTTTGGATATACCCTACAAATTAAAATGATTTTTTAATTGCTAAATTTGTTTAGGAGATTTTATTTTTAATTGAAAGGTTGTTTTACGGCAAAATGTAAATATTCTTTATCCGTATTCTGATGATGCGAGAGCTGATTGGCATTCACCAAAGAGGAGGTGCACCCTAAACAGGAAGGAATCATGGTCCGTATGAGGAATAAAATGTGTTGCGTGATGGGATCTGCCACATGAGTAGCAACATAAATACGCAGGAGGCCCCATCCGATACTGGCCCAGCAGGCCAACAGGACCATAGCTTAACACCATTATGTTGATTTACTAATTGTATGAAACTGAAAGTAGAGTTTGGGAAAACAGCATATCCTCATTCTAATAATAGAACTTCCTTAAAAATTATTAGTCACTCTATTAAATATGGTGGACGTAGTACTCAGTCTTTGGTAATTCCTCAAGATGTGTTTATTATGTATCACCGATGGATAATCTGACCCAGCTCCCACTCCCAGCATGAGCATCACCTGTCCGTTAGCTCAATTACCTACAGCCTTGTACTTTGATTTGCATAAGTATCTGAAGGAATGTCTTTAATTTAGTAAGTTACACAGGATACGGAATATAAAGTGTGTCAATTCCCTGTGGTAAAAGAGATGATTGCATAATTTTATTTTTACTGAAATGGTACCAGCTCACCATCTGTTCAACCACACCACACTTATGCTTTGTGCTTTTACTCATTCACAGCTATATGTCTTCTTCTGTCTTATGTACAATTATATATTATTAAAATGTAGTATAAAATCTCAATAACTTTATGGATTTATTTAAATGTGTTGATATGTGTTATTTAGGAGTGATGATTTTGATAGCATCAAGTTTATCCAGACACTACATGGACAAGGTCATAGTTTAAAGGGAATTTGTCCCTTTTTATATAAAACCACAACTAAATCCAGCCCTGAAAGGCATCCATCACTGGTATTGTTATTAATGGTTTTTTTTAATGTTCAGTGTTTAAGATATTTCGATTTATATATTTCAGTCTTGACATTCATCAATGGTTTAGCCAGTTCATACACTTTCTTTATTTCCCATGAACCCAAATCCTACTGTCAGAACATTTTTTCTTTCAATATATATTCCATAATGTATGACCTTACCAGGCCGTAACAGCTTGATGCACTACCAAAGTGGGCGTGCATGATTACATCTGCATATGTTAAGATTTATATGAATATGCAACATGCTCATTAGTACAGCTTTGAATATTCAATGATTTTGAAAGGTTACTAATTTGTGAGGTGAATGAAGGATGCAAGGGGTGGGTTTCACATATGGTCAGGCTGTGAGGTTACAAGGGCTGATTACAAGCATCAGATTACATCTTGTTTTTAGAATCTTCACGACCCATCTTACATGTGTATGTCTTCTATCTGTGTTGTATTAGCCCAGTCTATTAGCTAAACGCATTGACTAGTCGTACTTTTATCGTACTGCCTTTAATCAAAGGAAGGGGAGGGCTAGGAATCAGTAGGTCTTTTTATTTTTAGGAAACCAAAAATATTTATGGCTGCTAGGTAAATATGCTTACAAAGTCAAAAACATCGATGCTCACTCCCAATATGACAGGCAGCAGAAATGGCATGAAAATTAACCTAATTTCAAAACAAATTGCCAGTGCTGTAATCCAGTACTATATTTTGGCTATGTTTTAATCACTCATAAAACCCTCTGACTGATGTCTACAGTATGTACGAAAGGACTTCATTAGATAAACAGGACTTTTTTTAAACTGGTGCAAGACAACCCTCTTTTATGTAATGCTGCATTAACATATACAACATCATATTTAATTAACTGATAAAAATATGTATTTATCCATACGCCTTTCCCATTATGGATGAACCTAGATCAAATTGTGCATGGCTTATTGAACCAAACTTGGCATCTGGCCGCAGGCGGTCTTACCCACCTCTACTTACAGTCTTCCTTTTGTGATGGAATCTGAAGAAGGGTCTTGAAAACGTGCGTGACTTTATGTATGTACGTGACTATAAATAATACTTCACTAAAAGGTATAAATTGTTTGGTATGTTTGCTCTAGGACAACATGTGCATGTTCTTGTTATAATGGAATTAGTAAGGACCACTTTGGTTGGGTGCAGTGACACCAAAAAGGGAGCCATTATCTACTTACTCCAGATGGTGGGTGCAATAAATTGGTTTTGGTATTTTTTTGATGAAGTGATAAAATACATATATAGAAATAATCAGCAAGTTGATTGTAAGTTAGTCCCTGATGTCACTGTGGTAGTGAAAACATAACATTTGATTCCAAGTAGGTGTTGCTTCAAACATCTGCTTCTATTTCTCCTTATTCGATGTGCCTTGTTGCCATGTAAGATCAGACTTTAACTATAAATTTTAAGTAATTAACAAAATCCCTTGTTTCATGTACCTACAAAAATCTTGTTCGAAAGGCAATGACTAATCTGTCATAACCCAGCTCTTCATCATAGTCTGCTAACCACCTGCTCTCAAATCTACCAAGGTAAGCATTCATCATTGCATTGAACTAATTAAAAATCTATCAACTAAAAACGCATGCTAACATTTACAAATGTGAGTATTCATTTGTGGCTAGGGGAATTTATTGTGTGGTGTTCGTTGGTAAATATTGACCACAACAGAAATTGTGCTCATGCTGAAAAAAACAACCCATGTACAAAATATATCTTTCTTACCTTATTTTGGTTAGGTTAACATAATGCCTTCTAAGTCTGATCCTCGACCTGTCACATTGAATCAAAATGTTACCAAAATAAGCACCAAGGAAAAGCACTAGAGGGCATCAGTTCAATATATATATTTTAACAACATGAAGCTTATCTCTGTAGACGTCTATCGAAGCCTAGAGGGTGGGATGGAAACACTTTTAGTGATTTTAAAGTTCACTGACCAGTGGCAATTACTTTGTCTTCACCCACTTGCAAAGCCTATGGGGATGGGTGGATACTAAATGCCCCTGGTCAGCAAGTAGGCATGGAGGCTGATCTTTCTCATTGGCTGATCTCACATGAGACATACAAACATCTTTTTTTTGTGAAATAACCAATTATTGAATAGATGAGACACAATTTGAAATAGTTCAGACTGCAAAGCCAAGAATTACCTAGAAATAGACCCTTGTTAACACCAGTGTCAATTTGGAACAGGTGTCCAAAGCATGCAGGGGCAACAAGAGGACATGACAGTCAGGGCCATCTTTATAGATAATGGACAAAATTAGGTTTGCATCCCCAGGCATAATCTGTACAAGTTGCAACAAGTTGCTGTTCCCTGAAATTGTCAGCAAAGAGCTTCCAGTGAAATCTGTGTAAACGATATTTCCATCCCCTTACACTCCCCACCAACAAATGGAGATATGTCTCCAAATGCCCCAGTTCAATAAAAGTTGTAAGGCTTATTTGTCTTCATTCTGGGAAATACACAAAGGGGAAGATAGAGATTGAAGGTGTATGATTATCTTATAGAGCTACACATGGATAGAACATTTTAATGCTCAATGGGCCCTGGACCTTGGACAAAAAAAACCCTTTTCAATGCCAACACATAAAATTCCCTATGCCAAATTCTATGACATTGGATTGTTTATTAATAAGAGCAAGGATATTAATATTAAAAGAAAGTAGAGGAAGAAAACTTGTAACACTGAAAAGTTCCTGAAACAAATCCTTCAGAAGTACCCCTGCATCCCAATCTAATATTGGACACATGAAAATAGTGATATTATTCGTTTAAGTGTTAACTATATCAGTTGATATGTATTACAGTATTAGCTACAAAAGAAAGAAACTTCAGCAAACATCATAGAAGTTCTTATGCTACTGGCACATCTTGCTTCTGTTGTGGCCATGACCTACCCTAATGTCAATTTAAAATTAAGTCTTATCATGAAATCCTCAGTGGTCAAGATGTTCAATCAGAGGATGCTCCGCTGTGAGATACGCTTACCACATGTGTACATGCATTAGCGGCCCCCAGTGTTTGGAAGCTGCATTGCATTTTTCACTGACCTAAATGGTGTCCACAGACTAGAATGAGGCCTGTTCAAATCAAAAGAGGATGCAATACAGCTTCCGAAACTGTGAAGGCGCTGCTGCACAGGAGAAAGTAAACACGCTGCTGCGTAGTCAGCGGACAGTTTTCAGTGATTTATTCTTTTTTTTCCCTATTGCTTTTAACCTTTGTCTTTAACATAATGTTGAGAGTAGGAAACAATATTGTTGGAATTCAGTCGAACCGGAGATATTTGTTAAGGTATACAATACCAGATTTTGTACTCTGTATATACAAAATGATAAATGTGAAACAGACAGGGAAACTAGACTGTATTTTGTGACACATTTTTATATAGACTGAAAAAAAATGTAAATGTAAGTGTTTTCATTATTCAGTGATACCTTTTTATCTGGGCTGAGAAATATACAACAAGGACTGCAGCAGTTCTACAAAAATATTTTCCCCTTTCTGTTTCTTTCAGCTCTGTGCACTAGAATTAGTGATCCACCTGTTTGGTTTATGTCTTTCTTTTCTTTCTTAATTTGTTGTTAAATATTAGTGGTTCAATAATAACGCAGAAGAGTAGATTTTGGTAAATTTTGAGTAAATTTTCTCGCAATATGCTCATACTGGTATATGTTTGGGATGATTATCTTCTCTTTTACATATTTTAAAAAGTTACTGCCGTTCACACTATCTTCATGACTAGCTGTTGAACACGCTCCAGCACTCGCACAGAGAGGTTTGTATTTGTAGATGCTGGCCAGAGTGTTGTTTTTGTTATTTATTTGGATGTACTAAAGATTTTCAGCTAATGTCTTGGTCCTACTTGGTGTTGAATGTGTTAGTCTTCTTTGTCTTTTGTCTGATGTTCTCTTTTGTTTCCTATTCTATGTGTGCTCTGTCATTTTACGTTCTCAACATATGTTGTTGATTATTAAGTCCCATCCACTATAGGTTCAGAAGTAACACATACATTGTCTTGGAACGCATGTCATAACGCAGGAACAGGATTTGTCACTGCCAGCATTACAGAGCCTTGATACACCCCTAGTGCAGTTGGGGCTTCAATTACATAACTGATCTGCATTATGATTGCTAACATTCTTACTAGCAGGATCATCAGGAACTGAATGGAAGAGACAAACATAAAGAAAAAATCTATGTATCCTAAAGTCATGATGACAAGACTTTAAGATTTTATTTAATGGCAGATATCATAATAAAATAAACAGAATTACCTATTTTTTATTTTAAAAACTTTTATCTTTTTATATTTTGGTAGCTTATTTAAGTGCTTCTGAATGTTTCATGTCATAGTTAATGTGATCCTTAACTATACATTTCTTTTCGTCACCTTTTAATGCACATCATAATTGCACATAATCTATATCTGTCAAACCTGTCAA
>VKOC01000006.1:23988762-24010965 GCA_009364415.1 Spea multiplicata
TTTCAATGCTGCTGCTGGTGGTGGTGCCAGCATCTCTTCTCTGCCAGTTCGCTTCCTGGCTAGAGTCATGCCCAAAATGTCCCTAATGGTAAGCGCAGTTTCTCCCCCCTGGCTGCCTCTGTTTGCGGTGTGGCAACGCCTGCTACCTCCGCCGGAGTGGCCAGCTTACGCTAGGGCCTTGTGTCTGAGCTCTGGAAGTCTGCTGCCAAACGTCTAGGACTGACAGTGTTTGGATGCTTTGCTCTGGGGTGAAACAGGTGAGTGGGTCGCCAATTGCCCACTCATTTGCCTTTCCCATTTCCTTTTCCATTTCATTATTTTCCTTCTGATACACAACCAACGAAACATAACACACACAATAACACATATAACACATATAACACACAGTGACATCACACATAACACACATACACACACACTTACAATGCACAAAACACAAGGACCTTTTCCTTGTTATTTGCCCTGGCCTTCACTCACTAATAGCATTACATTAACACTATAACTCACACTTCACCCTATAACATTTTTCCATCCACATACCTGCCAACAGACCCAACTTTTTCAGGGACAGTCCTGCTTTTTTCCAGTCCTGTCCCATCTAATTTAGCTAAACTAGGTATGCAAAATGCAAATACACATAGGTAGTTATAGCTCGGTAGGTAACGCTACTATAAACATTTAATAAATATAATCAAGTACTAAATAATAAATCTAACTTTAAAATACATTTAAATAAACCCCTATTTTTTTTTAAAAAAAAACATTAAAATTAAATTATTATTATTTAGACATAATCCATCTTTAACCAAACCAGTGCACTGCTACTAATCTTAAACATAACCGTACATTAACCCTAAGCTATTTTTTAGTTCTTGTCCAACATTTTTCCATCAGCATACCTGCCAACACACCCAAGATTTTGGTGGACAGTCCTGCTATTTTCCAGTCCTGTCCAGTAAGTAAGTTGGGTTGTTGCAAAGTATGCCATTGTAAATAGGTAGCAAATGTTAGGCATGTAAAGTGGTCCAAAATCAATTTAAAAATGTAAAATATTCCCTATTCTTTTATTAAACATCTATGGACAGTACACCTCGGTATGTGTGTGCAACTCTATTGGTCGTTTCGGCAGGGGGCTCGCCTGCCATCAACGAATGAAGTGCATTCTGCAGTTCTGCAATTCACTCGTTGATGCCAGACCAGCCCCCTGCCGAAACGACCAATAGAGCTGCACACACGTACCTTCACGGCAGCTGCTGCTGCTGTGATGTGTTATTAACCCCGTATTAACCCCTGCTAGGCAACCAGGAGAAAAACGAAGATTAAACGAGCACGAAGAATGTCCGCGAATATTCGCCCGAAGAGAAGACAGGAACGGGCGAATATTCGCGGAATACGAAGATTTTTTTTTCCCCGAAGACGAGCACGAAGACGAACACGAAGAGCCCCCTGGTGCCCAAGTCTAATAATACTGCAATTACCATTTCAATATGTAACTGATGCTTATATTATACTGTCTGCTAACACACCCAAACACACACACCAGGACAGGCTCTGCCACACGGACACTCAGACACACACACCAGGATAGGCTCTGGCACACCGACACCCAGGCACACACGCAGAACTGGCTCTGCACACTGACACCCAAACACACACTTATCCAGACAGGGCTCTGCCACACGTGGACACCCAAACAAAAACTCACCAGGACAGCTCTTGCACACTGACATCCAAAAACACACGCCAGGTACAGGCTCGTCACAGGGACACCCAGACACACACACTCAGGATAAGCTCTGTCACACCAAAGGCAAAACATCACACTACCAGGACTGGGTGGCCACACTGACACCCAACCACACACCCAGGACAGCTTCTGGCACACCACACAATACACACACGACACCAGGACAGACTCTGTCACAGGGACACCCAGACACACTCACCAGGACAGACTCTGTCACAGGGACACCCAGACACACACACACACACCAGGACGGGCTCTGTCACACTGACATCCAAACACACACCAGGACAGGATCTGCCAAACTGAAGCATAAAAAATGTATTTTCTACACTGCTTTGTTATTAACTGCTCCTTTTGTATTTGTGTATTGATGCCCCAGCCTGGCCCCCTTTACTATTAATTAATGTCCCCCCACAACCTTGTGCCCCTCTTTGTGCGTTTATGCCCCACACCATTGAGTATTGATTTATATGATGCCCCAGCCAACCACCTCCCTTGTGTATTGATGCCCCCACCCCTTTTGTATTGGTTAATGTGATGCCCAACCACCCTCTTGTCTATTGATACCCCCACTGCCATGTGTATTACCCCAGCCAGACACCCCCTTTTTATATTGATTTTGTAATGCCATAACCCAGCCACCCTCCTCCCTTGAATATGGGCTCGCTTTCCTATAACCCCTAACTATTTTTTTGGTAATACTTACATTTTTGTTTTTCTTTTTTCCTTCTCTCCTCCGATTTGACGGCCCTCTCCTTGTCACAAGGAATTCTTCTGTGAGCCCGTCCCCTTGAACGTCACGTCTTCAAAGCCTAAAGAAGTTAAAGCGGCCAGTGGAGGCGATCTTACAGCCGCACAACGGCTGCTTTGAACTTCGCAGCCAGGTGGCCGCTTTGAATGTTAGTGTACCAGCCCACAGACCGGCAGGCCCTCCCTGTATGAAGCCTATGGCTTAAAAGGCTAAATAGTTAACTATAACCATCAACTGTTGTGCTATAAATTACAAAATGATATGTTGGTTCTCTGGATATATCATTATTGATATTCTCTAGGTAAGCAATGTACCCAGCCATCCACATGATGTAAAATAAAACAGGATTCATCAGACCAGGCCACCTTCTTCCACTGCTCCGTGGTCCAATTCTTATGCTCACATGCCCATTGCAGGAGCTTGCAGGAGCTGCAGCCACACAGGCCCATACACAACAAACTGCGATGCATTGTGTGTTCTGACACCTTTCTATCAGAGCCAGCATTAAATGTTTCAGCAATTTTTGCTACAGTAGATCGTCTGTTGGATTTGACCACACAGGCCAGCCTTTTTCCCCCACGTGCCTCAATGAACCTTGGCCACCCTTGATCCTGTCGCTGGTTCACCACTTTTCCTTACTTGGACCACTTTTGACAGGGAACGCCACACAAGAGCTGCAGTTTTGGAGATGCCTTGACCCAGTCATCTAGCCAGCACAATTTGGCACTTGTCAAAGTTGCTCAGATCCTTACACTTGTCCATTCTATTTTTTAATTCTCAATGGTGGCACACTTAAACAGGACTAAGCATACTTTTTGGACACAAACTGAAGTCATTATTGATAGGTAATCTAAGGGCTTATTTTTTCTAAACCTGTAGGGAAATCATTTTGAAAATAAGGGGTGCTTATTTATTTTCTTTGATTTAAAAAAGGTTAAATGCAATTTGACTTGTCTTGTATAAAGTTACGGTATACTAAAAATGGACGTGGGGAAAGGAAGAACTCAGGTAAAGGTCAGCAATGTCGTATCAGCATACCTTGGAACTTCTCAGCTCCGGCTACACAGAGCCTTCCCTTGCAGGACGAAGCAAGGACTGTTCACTGACATCGGTGGGTTTCCGCTGATGTTGGTGGGCGTCAACACTGACATTGGGGGTGTCCCTGCTGATGTCAGTGGGCGTTTTCGTTGACATCACGGGAAACACCCCCATTTTAAGGGAAGAATGGACGGGGAGCAGGGCGTGTCAAGACCCAGAGAACAGGTGCTTCACCGAGATCCTGGGGTCAAGCCTGGAGTGTTCCCATTTATGCGTATTAGGTAGTGTTCAAATAAAATACATATACAAATATTATGTAACAAGAGACATAACAGCAACTTACATCATGTACATTTAGTTGACTATATATATATACTACATAACTACAACCCTCTATTTACCCTAACTATAGCTATATTGCACTGCAGTCTATCTTTCAGATGTATACTATGTGAAATATCTACATATAATAAATAATTCAGGGTATCGGGGGTGAATATCCCAGTATCTCATAATTAAACTGCATTTCAGACTGATAAATGCACAATCTACGTATGCTACATACATACAGAATTTTTTCTCAAAAGAGTCTAGAGGAGCAATAGAAATAGTAGCAACTAAAGCTGCAGTTATATCAGCCTATATGAATGAACATGTACAACACAAGCATCTAAGCCTCGTGGAAACATGTGTCTGGATGAAAATTATCTTGCAAACTCATTTAAGGCTCCCGTTGCTTTGTGTCTCCCTTAAATACGCTTTTTCGCTTTGAAGTCGGCTCTGAAAAAAATGTAATTAGATCAAGTATAATTAAAGCTATTTTCTTTTTTATTTTAAACCATATTTTGGAAGTTAATTTTAATAGCATATAAGGGATATAAACAGCCCCACAAAATATAATAATATGATCTATTGTTTACACAGGCATTGATATGGTACATGGATAATGTTCATTTTCTAACATAAAATAGGGAATAATAAAATCCCAAATAATTTGTTGACCGGCACATTCATTATTATAATTCTTATTTTTCCTGTGCATAAAGCCATCTGGTAAGCTCTTAAAACATGCTTTTATTGACATTATAATTCAGATAACTTCTAAAATTATACTAAACCCTGAATCAAAGAAATTAACAGCATGAAACATTGAGAAATGCCAAAGGACAAAACTGTAAGTGACCTTAAAACATGGGTGAACCATCTCCGTGTTCTTTCTGCTCTGATAAAGCCCTTTGAATGTCACATTTAACTCTAAAGAAAGGGAGACACTTTATCAGATAAATGCGTCTATAGTGGTCATTCATTATGTAATAGTCATTTTACTCTTGCAATAGTTTTATAAAGGTAATGGTCAAAGAAGGTTAAAAAGATAATGAGTGCACGCAGAAGTGTTTAATGACACCATAAATAGACAGCATGCAAGGTGATTCTGACCTCCCCATTGTTTTCTGGACGACTATTACTTTTTATAGCAAGGAAAGCTAGAATTACTTAGTAATACAATTATGAGCCATGATTGGCATTAACGTGAGTGTTTTGGCACTGCTGTGGTTATTGACGCTCACACTCAGTGTGACAAAGCTGCCCTACAAGATGGCAGTGAAATATATGTTCACTAAAGTGGGACTTGGCAAGTTGGTTTTGCAAACGAAATGCTTTTGAATTCCCTAAATTCACAAAGCATTATAAAAAGCTAATTTCTCTGTAAGAATGGCTGAGGTCACTGAAATTGTCCCTTCACAACATTCGGTAAAGTCAGATGAGTTGAAACATTAACGCTAATGCCAACTACCTCTTTAGTGAATAAAGCCTGGTACATATTCACAAGGCCCCAGCGCCAACACTTATCAATGTCTTGGAAGTATACAAACTTCTAAAAATATTATATTTTGAATCCATAATAAATGGTGCATGAAACTGGCCATGAACCACTTAGTTAAGGGTAACAAATATGTACTATGCCAGAATAGAGTGTAGTAAATTATATTAAGTGGGGGTAAGTATACAGCTCCTAAATGACCAGTCACTTATTTCAGAGCAGCCCACAGCTCTATATCGTACGCATCAGTAAATACCCAGGTAATCTGGGTGGTTTTAGAGCACCTTCCTACCTATGACAGATGGAGGATGACCGATGGAGTGGATCTAACTTCATGTGTGAGAGATTTATTTTTCATAATCATTTATTTTTCAAAATATTCATTAAAATAAATAATGCAGTTATTTAAGGTTAAATAAGGTGTTATTAAGTGTTAAGGGGATCTTGGGCATAATGCTATTTATGCTAAAATCATTTGAATGAGTGAAAGAAATGTGTTCACCATTAGAAACATTACTTTAGGGTTACTTTTATGTGGATAGTAGTTATCTATATGTTATCTATGTTGTCTATATCTATCTATCTATCTATCTATCTATCTATCTATCTTAAAACAGGTATCAATAGAAGACATTGTTTAGTTATGTACATTATACGACGTCTATGTATCTATTTTGATAATGTTTTGTACTTTTGTAATCATAATTTGTATGCCTTCAATGTATGGGTACTATCTTGTTTGTCTAAATGGAATATGAAGTTCATTTTGTTAGCAATGATGGTGTTCAGTTAGAAGAGCTTCTAAATCATATAATCCAACCAACAGAGATACACTCACATTTTTGAATAGGTAGATAATGGTTGTTTACTTTTTGCTAAAACAAACAAACACACAAACAAATAAGATTTAGATAATCCACAGTCAATATTGACAGTTACAGACTCTTTTCCTGTAATATCAATGAGGTCTTCCATCGACCAATGACCAACCTCTGTAGCCTTAAATGGCTTATATGATATCTGTACCCATGCTACTACTTTATATATCAAACATAGCTCTTGAAAAAAATCAGAACATTGCTAGAAGGTCTGCTTTCCACTCTGACATACACTAAACCTGGAAAAGAATCCAACAGATTCATCGCATCGAATGAAATGAAAGACTTGCTCAGATCCACTTCATAAACAATCTCAGTTAACTGATGAGGAGTCACTGGAATGGAAAAATAAATAACAAGGCACATAATTTGTGGCACAGGAGTCTAACAAAAGCTATTGCTCGCTTGGCAGTACTAGACATGTCAATAACTCATATCGATTCCCTCGGTTTCACAGGCTCAGATCCTACTTTCATTATCAAATTCCGTCCAGAAATGTTATGCCAGAGCTATTATACACAGTCAGATGCAAAAGCCTACCGAGTCTTGAAAGCTTCATTTGTGCAATTTGAACACTTTATAATAGGTCTAAGGACTAATGGTCATAACTAAGCTTGGGAGAGCAGGACAAGTTCACTCAATTGCTATTCCAGTTCTATGTCAGGAAGTACCTTTAATAAGGACTGTAAAGATTTCTCTTGAAAATTATTTTTGTGATTATTTTTTGTCCTTTTTAAGTATTTATTTAATGTTTTATGGCTGATCTGTTTTTTATGCAAAGGTAGATGTAATAATGATTATATAATCTAGATGACTTAACATAAAAAAACTCAAACTGGGAGATTTTTGGAATATGTGTTTTTCTGTTAATTATGTTTTCCTCTCCTCGTTAACTCATATTGGGCTGTGAATAAACCATCATCAAGCAGTATGATTGGCGCAGGTTAGTGGTCAAAGGGGATTTAGCAATCCGTCAAGCACTCTTGCATTGTGATTCGAAGCATACAATGGGCATACTTCCTAAGTGTCCCAATTTTCATGGGACAGCGTAAGTTTTTGGGGCACTTTTCTGCTGATGCACGTATTTGCTCTTATTGTCTTAGTTTTACATGCATTGGGTATCATGGGCCAGTTGGAGAGATCATGTGATCTCTCTTGACCAACCATGGTGAGCTCTAAAATCAATAGAGTGCAACAACTGCACAGACCTCAACTGCCGCTCCCACACTGCTGCCTTAATTGTCCTCCAAATTCATACTCATTTATTTTTAATTAATGTCAAAATGTGTTTCAATGTCCATCTGTTATAAGAAAGCTGCAGAAAGCACTATTTATTTTAACCATTTCAATTGTTTATTGTCAAATATTGACCAATGTCCCCTAAATAAAGGTAGCTCATAGTGTTTCCTTAAAGTTACATAACTAATATTTACTTGGATGAACGAGATAGAGATTTTTTTTTTGTTTTTGGGATTCCATTTTAGGAATAAGATAAAAAACCTTAATGGAATTTTGTTTGTATGAGAGATACGAATGCTTCTCATAAACATAAAATGAGCTTAAAATTATACCCCGACTGCCATTGCATCAGACAACACACAAATTCACTGCAAATATTGTCCTTTGAGAAGATATTTTTGATTTCTATCTACAGAATGTCTATACACTTAGAATTCTAGAATGCACTCAGACTATGATAAAGTTCACCCAGACAAAGCTACAAACACTATTACAGATACTTGTTTAACCTTTCCATCTGAACCCTTTATCTTACATTTTGCAACGTCAGTTTGGCTTAGTGAAAAGCAAAATGATTCTGTCCAAATAATGTATCCATACTATAAGTACAGTATAAGTATAAATACTGAAAAATTCGGTGACTGGAGTATGAGTCATGTCTTGTATTCTTTTACACACTGTTTCACAACCATCTCAGGCTCATCCGGCCATCTGGCCATCTGGAACACCGGGCAAATACCCAGTGGGGTGCTACACAAAATTGCTCCATACACATCCAGATACTACAATATACAGCCACCAGCTCGATATGCCTGGACACAAGCTGCGTGAGGATAAAAGCGTAGTGCGTGGCCTCTCATATCCAGCTGTCGACTACACTTATGTCATTGGCCGCCAGCCCTAAAATGTCAGGGCCACCGTATCATCCTTAGTCCAGCCTAGGCTGTCTCCCAACCAAGCACGTAGAATACCAAACATTTTTGTAATGTGATACCACCAACCATTACCTAGCAAATACCACTGATTATAAAAAAAATGAAATTGGTATTAAAGTCAAAAGTAAATGAATAATTAAAAACATAAATACTCCTAGCCACCACCTCCACAGTCACCATCCACTATCCCGAGCACAGGTACATGACATCAAATCCCAACATGCTACAAAAACTGTGCCATCTAAGAAAAGTCCCCCGTAATGTGTAATGACTCATGCTTTCTAATTTGTACAAACTTTAATTTTCGTTTGAATTTAATTGTTTTTTTTCTCACTCTCTACACTCTGTATTCTTTAGAAGTACTCCAAGTGGCCAAAATAATGCAGGCAGATTCATAGAGAAAGAGAACCATTTTTTATCCGAGTGAGAGAGAGTGAGAAAGTGTAAATAAGAGTAAGTAACAAAAAAAATTGGTTTCTGAATCAAAAAAGTCCAATATGAAAGGATAGGAAATTAAATTCATTGTTCGAAAACAAATGGGCCAAAAATGATATGTGCACAAGTCTAATGTATATGCCTCTGTTATAAAGGAGATGTCTAATGTGCCCAACCAACCCATGCAAGCATGCTAGAAAGCCTGATTGTCCATTAACCTGCCCCTGGTTATTTTTATTATTATTATTATCTTTTGTTTATCACCTTAATGACAAAGCCCGTATATGTACGGGCTCAAAATGCATTGTTTTCAATGGGTTTAGGGACCGCCCATTGTCCTTAAGGGGTTAAATAGCGTCAACAATTTACGCAGCGCTTCATACAAGAATTAGACTAGAATTGAAAGACAAACCGATACATTAGGTGGAGAGAGCCTGGCTCACAAGCATACAATCCTGAGGTTATGTGACAGAGGAGCTACTGCTGCGCAAGGCATAGGCAGCAAAAGCAGAGAATTAAGGGAAATGTAGTAAGGGGCATAGCTCTTGTTTGGTAGGCCATCTAACTTATGTAAAATACAGATGCATATTATTCTTGTTTGGTTTTAGAGATTAGCATAAAAAGACATGTTGTGTTTATCACTTTTGGAATTACCTATGCAATTTAAAATCCTATGTGCAGCAAATAGGGCCTTGAAAGTGGAACAGGCCTTGAGAGGGCTAGGAGGAGGGCTCTAGGGTTTTAACGGTTGGGGATTGGTGTTAGTTTTTAATAGGTGGGGTTTTGGTGTAGGTATAAATGGGCAGACATTTTAGATCCTGTCACATTTAATTTGAGCCACTTACCTGTTTTTGTCCCACCCTCCCTCCCTGTTTTTCGTTTTTTCTTTTGGCTTCGCTTGGTCACAGCGGCGGGGCTGGATTGGTGAGGTGGGGGTAGAATGGGGATGTTTTGGTTGGTTATGGTTGTCTGGTTGGTATGGTTGGTTCGTTTGGTAGGTTTTGAGCTGGTCTGTGGCTCAGAACCTGGGGTGGCAGGGGTATCTCGGTATGCCCCTACTGTTGGTTTGGTATGTTAGTGTGCACCTCACTGGTATGGTGAGGTTATGTGTTATAATTTACTTGGGGGTCATTGTCTATGTGCTGACATGTGGGGAATGTGTGAAGGTTATATTGTGTGTTATCTGTTGTGGACAATGACTTATTGTTTGGTATGTTGTATATATGTTTATATATATAAATATTTAATATATATTTATTTTGTTTGGTTTATAATAAGCTGTGGACAATTATTTTCCATCATATCTGTGTGGTCTCTGTTATTGGGGGGTAAAATGTTTTTGGTGTTCCTTCACAAGCCCTATCTCGACGATACGCCTGATGAAAGGTGTGAGAATCACAGGTCTAACTATTTTAAAACCCTTATCAAGCAAATTGGGATTTTTTTTTTTTAATTTTTTTTTAAAAGGCAGTATTTATTATAGAAGAAAGGTTAAAGTATAGTTAAAAATATGGCAGTTTAACTTTTCTGATTAAATCTTTTGTTCATGTCAATGTCTAGACCGTAGACTGCATTTGTAGCTCATCTGAACAGTTAATCTGAAATTGAATCTTCTGCAATACATGATGGCCACAAATCAAAGAGCTACAACACATGTAAGAGATAAGGAAAGTTACTCAAACATTCCTTATTTACCAATCTAAGATGGTGGAAAAGTTAAACAAAAATGATGTTACTATATTTTTGCACACCCCATTTAATTAGAATCCCTTATATTTATAAAAATACAAAGAAGAAAAAGAGCAGTATCACATTTCTTAGCATTTTCAACATTTTTATATCTAATGGAACAAAATGTTTCCTTTGACATTTGCTTTCACTAGAGTTAATAAACTTAATGATATTTGAGACTTGGATTTCCTGTATTAGCTTATGAATCTACTTTGGTATTCATTTGCCATCATAATGCATGAGAGAAAATAATATCTAATTCTTACCAAAGATTTAAATAACTGTTTCGAGAGTTAGACTGAAATAAATGTATTTTCCACTGGTATAATGTTTATCGCAGTGAAAGTACTCCACACCTCATTCAATTATATATTTGTATCAAATGTTCTGCCTCCTTTGCATCCACAAAAGGACAAACAAAAAAAAACAAGATTAGAAGGACAGTGTATCGAGTAAAACGCCACTTTTCAGCTAATGATACGGGAATAAAACACCAGGAATATTATTCACATCCAATGTATTTCTTTCTGATATTAAACATTTGTCCTAAGGAAACACATTTGAAATTGCATAAAATTTGAATGTTAACTTTTTTTTTTTTTATGGGAAAAGTTTATAATGTTCTTCTATTCAGCAGATTCTCAAAGGAACGTTACAGAGATTCAGGTTTTCTGATTCATCATTGGGTTTCAACTGGATATTCTGTTACATCTTCCAAATGAATTCTTGGTTGTGTGATCTTATATTAACCAATTCAATGGTCAAAAATGTTGTTTGTTAAGTTTGTAAATGTGTGACCCCCAATATGCTTTAGGCATGGCCTGGCTAATCCCAGACTCTCATTAAAGCTTAAAGCTCTACTAATTGAACTGATGGCCACAATTCCCAAACTGTTTTGGAGGGGACTGATATATATATTTATATATATATATATATATATATATATACAGAAATCACATCTAAGCCGAATAATGAAATCAAATATACAGTACATGGTCCCTTGTAAATGAGTGCTGTGTATATGAGACTTTGATAGTTTCCTCTTTGGAAAAAGCATATTTGTTTTATAATGTTTATATGTATTATCATTTTTAATGATACTGATTTGGCTTTCGGCACTTAATGAATATTCTAAAATATGCTAAGAAATGTTGGGTTATATGAGAATTGTGAAACTCTGCAAAAACATAGACTATTCCTCGTTTGCAAAACTCTCATTAACTATAAACAAAAACAGATTCCATTCATTTGTTTGGTAGATATGTGAGCCTTTTAACACTGGAGAAAATCTGAAAAATACATTGCATACATTTAATCAATAAAATAACAAGTTTACTATCATTATCTCAAAAATGGTGAACATTTTTAAATATAAAGTTGTTGGCTTATATTCTTGTTTGGCAGTGAGAATACTTCTTGTGAAGACTTGTCATTTGTCCCCATTTACACTGATAACACTAAAATGCCTAAATGGAAGCATTTGTTTCCTATGGTGTTACAGCTAAGAACACAGAAAACATTGGACATAGGGTTCCCCTGCCCAAAAGAGGTTCTTCACGGTCTGCCCTCCACCACCACCACTGATCAGAGCCCTGCTTCCTGATGACTGTGTGATCAGCACATAGTAAGATCACACTAAGAAGAGGGAAACAAAAAGGGACACAACAGAGAATATTGGGGGTGTCATATTGCTGCACCTATTCTGTGAAAGAAATATTTTTATTTTCTCAACCATTTTTCTATTATTACTACCAAGTATTGTTTTATATGTATGCATATGGTTTCAATGAAACCCCAATTCTCTTGAATAAAAAAAATATTAAAGTAATGTATTTCTGTGTGGGTATTCTAAATGAGTAAGAGGGAAATCATAGTTGAACAAAAGTGTAAAATAAATGTCATAAAGGGATTAATATAAATGTATTTCTTGTTAAGGAGTTATTATCACTATAAATAATTTTGAATTATGATATTGCAATGTGCATAGATAAAGCAACACAGTGTCCACGCTATCTTTTCCCATAGACATAGTTTACAAGAATGTCTAAAATTCATAATTTCAGGCAGGGTTTCATGTATTATGGAGGGTAGGAAAATCAAAAGCTATGGTGAGAAATGTTAAGGCTGTATTTGCCTATAACCATCTGTCACATATACAATCATTTCTGCGTAGAATAAAAGGAAAGCTGGCACAGCAGCAGAATTAATGGTCCAAGGACATGTCACTGTGAACCTACTGTTGTGTTTATGTGCATAAAATTGACTGTAGCAGACCATAATACCGAACAAAAGAACATCTTGATCTAAAAATACCTAGAACAAAAAAATAACATAGCACTTTGTTAATTAAAAATTTGTATAACTGATATTTAAGATTGCACTCAGTTTATTGTATTTTATTGTTAGTGGGTTACATTTAACTAGCTTGTTTCTTAATAATAAATAGGTTTACAGAAATGGGATATTATTTAAGGTTAAATATTGCTTTGAGTCATATAACTTTATTACAATGGAACAGATTGTTTTATGTATTATGTTTCATCTACACAAGGTGAGGCTTTTGAAAAAAAAAAAATGCCTAAACGCAATAGGACAATAGAGTAGAGTGGGCCTAGTTTCCAACTTGAGTTTTACAACAGACACGATGTCCAAGCTGGGTTTGCATGATCCAGTCCAGGATTTTCATGAACCCTGCAACAGGTACACCCTGGACTATCACAATCAGGGAAATTGTTGAAGTTCCTCTGTGATCCCATGACAAGGAGAGACTCTGAAAGAAGAATCCCTGAGCCAAGTGTTGCCAAACTTGTGCATGCTGACTGATGAGGTTTTCCAGAGACTGGCTTAGCTAGGTCTGATGGGGAAACTAAAGTTAGTGATTATCTAGGCTAGTCAATCTCTACTATCAGAGTATATGCCCCAAAGGGAGCTAGGTTTTTTATGATTTTGTTTATTTGGAGAGTTTATTTTGTTCAGTTCTTTGGGTCTTGTGATATTGAGTTGGACCTCTTGAGTCTCTCACTTGGATCTATTCACTAAAAAAGTAGTTAGTCGAGTTAAGGGTGCTACTCCAGGCCCATCGGTGTGCATGAGGGTTAAGAAAAAATTAAATTCCCATTTGGAGGGGCACACACCCCATGTGGGTGGTACCAAGGAGAGATCATGAGGTAGGAGAGCAATTCTGAGATAATAAAATTAAACAAACCCGAAGAAATTCACCAATGATATAAAGAAGAAATGAATTGCTTAAGGTCCTCTGAAGTGCTCTTCCAAACATAACTAAATACTAAACATACTGTATAAACATTTCAATGCAATATAAACATGCGTGAGACAGGCATAGAGGTATCCTGAATCTAGGATGAGACCAAATACTGAGTCTGAGGCTTTAGATCAGAAAAAAACAGGAAGACTACATGGGCCGAATGGTTCCTATGATTGTATTCTACAACTTATTCCAAAATGTGTAATAATAAACACAGTCCATATGAATGTAATACTTTTCAGTTACTACTGACACTAATATTATTTCACTTTTAAAATACATCATTATGGATGACCCTGAAAATGTCAAAGGTATTCTATTTCTGGAAAGAGGAAATGTTCTCCTGATAACTATTTAGCCTGAGGAGTAACTTTGCAAATTTGACAATGTAATGAACTCTTGTGAGTCGAAATTATAAATCCTAGGTGACTTGCAGCCTTAAAAGATGGATAACCACATAATCTCCTGTAATATCCGAGGTCATAGAATAATAGTAGAAGGGGGGGAAATATAACCGAGGAACTGTGCAAGAGCACAGTTGTGATGATTAGTGCAGTGGAAAATGCAGCCACGTTGTCTAAACTTCAAAGGAGGCCACATGCTAGGTCAGGATTTAAAGATTTTTAAATCCACTTAAATTATAAAATAATCAAATTGCTGTATCCTGATTATGTTTAATCCCCTATTAATGTAAGCCCTTTACATAATATAGTTCAAGGTTATGTATATTTAGAGATGTTGGATTTTAATGTAATATTTTTAATATACACTAGCGATGACATTTTTGCAGACAAAGTTATCTTGCCTACTAATTCTGCATCTTTGTTGGCCACATACTCACATCCTTATTTAAACCCATTTAAATTCATGACTCAAGTTCTTTGACACATCAATCTCCAAAGATATATTCAAACATACAGCATTTTAATCAAGTAATATTCATTCATTAACATTCATTTTTGTCAGAATGTTAATGTAAAATAAATTGATTTTGTAACACGGAGGCAGCACTCCACAGATTACAATTAATGAAAGTTGCAGGTGTACCAATCACATTACATTTATATTAATATAGCACCTGCAGATTCCGTAGTGATCGGTGAAATACTGAAAGTACTTATCAGACAAGTTAAAATGCTAAAAATGTTAGCATGAGTTAAAACATACTGGTGCAGAAGCAAAAGAGGACCTTGCTCTTGCCAGTTAACAGTCTATTATCACAAACCTCTGAAAACATCTGTATATTACTTTAATAGAGTTGTTATTATTGGAGTAATACATACAGTATATTTATACCAAAAACATTCTAAAGTAGTTCAAATTCTTGAAATATTAACCCATTAATAGTCCATTTATAAGATTCTATGTAGTGACTCGCCAAATGTGTTAACCAAATGGCTCTAATTTCAGCCCTCATGGAAACCTTGACCTGCCATTACTTAACTATACACTTAATCGAGTCACCTGCATTTAAGAAGGGATATCAACCATAACATATTAGTACCAATTGGTAGTCTTATATGTGATCCCAGCAGTGTAACATAAGAAGGAGTCAGTCCCAGACTGCCTAACCCTGAGAATCTGCCCCTTCACCCCGAAACCCCGAGATTGGGTCAAAAAGGTCAAACAATGAGAGTTCCAAGGTATGCATATACATTATCCCACAACAAATTTACAACTATGTATATGTGCTATGTTTTTATTTTTAACGCTTATCTAAAGATTAGAATACATACAAAAGGCAACATTTGGAAGTATAATTTAAGGCCACTACCTCATCTACCTTTTGCTGAACGTCGCTGTTTTTATGTAATTTTTATTTCTATACGTCCGATATTTACCTTTCCTTATTGACATTTCTCCATATAAATGCAAAGATGAATTGATTGTAAATTACTCTGTTATCTTGTAGAACATTTCCCTGTGTTTAATTCTGGCATACGCCGTGTGATTTACTTTCAGATAGCCAGCGACATCCCATTGTTTCAATTTGTGCAGTAGCACACACACGCAGTGTTTTTACTTGTTTCCAAATGCTAACAGCCTCTGACACAGCAGTGAGTTTTCCGTATATGCGTGTATGTGTGTGTATGTGTGTGCGTGTGTTCATTCGTAAAGGTCAATGTTTCCCTGTCAAAGCGAAAGGTCATTGCCATCCCAGTTTATTTTTGATGTGTTCCGTACCCAGCTTAAAAACATACAGGGCATTGTGATATACAGATATTTCTTGCTTATGGTATTTTCTAACATCTAATATACTTTTTTAAGACTTGATACAGCGTTTTTTTTTTCACTGCCAAAACTGACTGTTAGATGTATTACAAAAAAAGGAAATGATTTGTTATTTGGAAGCCTCGCTTTCTTCAAGTAATAAAAACTTAAATATAATGTGATTTTAATTAGAAGTCAAAGTGGAAAAGAGAAGAATGAAACCACTTATTGTGAAGCTATATTATTTAGAAAAATAATCTATATTTGAATGTGTTACTTTTATTTTAATATTTGGTAGTATTGTGCATCCCAGGCATTTTTGTTGGGAGATGAAGTCTGACATTGCATCTATTTAGAAAAACACAGTTAAAGTACTTGCCGCCCCTCGTCAGGGGGGGGCACACCTAATGTCATAAGGTTAATTTACACATACGACAAAACCTCAAGTTCCACAAAAAAAATTACAATTTCATATTACCTAGTCTGGCTGGTAATATAAATAAAACAGTCATGTTATATAAAAAATATTTTAATGATTGAAGACATTGACTGTCTTCTCTTTAATTATCAGCTTTATAGTATTTATTATATTTTTCATAAGTGTTCTTTTTCAATGTAATAGAATTATTTATGAGTTTGTTTTAATATATTGATATAGTGATATTAATATATTGTAAATTCCCATAAGTTTGACTTGATTCTTCAAAAATTAATACTTTTTAATGAGGAGATAATGAACTTGGGATTTTGGTCTTTGGCTCAAAATATTAAAATAATTAAAATAGAAATGTGAAAACTGTAATATCTGGAAAATACACAGCATAGTGTATCTATGTATCTGTCTTTATTGCACAAGCAATAGGTCATCATGGGAACATCTGCACTTTTTAAAGAAATGTGGCTCGGTCCAGATCCAGTTAAAATCAACTGCTTTATCGCCACAGTATTTGGAAGGTTTGTAGTACACACGTATTTTTAATCTAATGTGTTAACACAAGTCCAGATTTATATGTAGTATAAAAAGGCAAACTGGAAGAGGCAAGTGTGTGTCTTTTTTGACATGAGGGTATCAGATAATCAGACACATGCACCAAGGACCAAGCTGTTAAATGAACACTGCCATACAGTAGGACCTTTGGTTTTGTCAGGTAGCCTGAGATAACAAACACATTCTAGTTGATATTTGGTTCTCAATTTGAGCGCTTTGATAGTTTTAAGTTTATTAGCATCTATATTTTTCAACATCAACAGAATTCATGCCCCTTGGAAATTGAAGCTGGTCACAATCTAATAAAGAGGTAGCTTAACATTTTTCATGTATTGCAGATGGCTAGGGTCATGTTAAAATATTTTTATTACAGAGCAAGGTAAACCCTGTGTGACAAGAATTGGTTTCCAGTGTATTATCATTTTCCATCTATTGTTGCATGATCTGGCAGTTACTATGATTTATGGTACAAGGATAACCATTGGTATGTCATGAGTAGCTGATAAACCTCCATTGTCTCAAATAAATGCAATAAAGAAACAGATTAATAAGCATGTAATGTGCTCTCACCTTTATAGCTATACTGTGCATTGTACTTTCTGCAGACCTGATGCAGGATCATCAGCTTTACACACATGAAATATATTCACTACCTAAAATATGAATGCAACCAAAATGTTGGTGATTAGTCATTCTGTGTCGGCTTGTACAGGGATATTAGAGTCTTTAGTCAACGCTGATACCTTTTATCGGATCGACATATTATAAGTTGTAAAGTTCTGCCTTTCTTGCAGAAACCTTGTAATGTAAGTGATGCTAGATAAAGTGTGGCCCCATAAAAGAGAGAGCAACATGGGATTAGAAGATCCAGAAAACAAACAAATAAAGCGTGTAAACAGGATGGAACAACAATATTTCCAAGATTTTAATCAAGTGTGTTGATGACGTTTCGCCTTCATATTAACACTGTGGGGTCTGATATAGTGTGTCCACGTGTCCTATTTGGCTTGGATACATTGTGTCTATGGTGGTTAAGTATTTTGTGTAGAGGTTGATGAGCTTCACCCACAAATTGACTTGTTGAATTCTCAACTTCCCTTACGACCATACTGCCCCTTGATACATGCCCATAACTACTCGTACACAAAATGTGGATAATAACGGCCACAGCGTTTATTCATGATACATAATGTAAAAGGACCTTGCCATTACATTCCATATATCAAAATAGAAACACTACTACATACTTATCACAAGTGAATGTTTTTGCCACCACATAAAGGTAGAACTATGCCCTCACTTCCACCAGTGAGTGTTAGGACCCATGAGGAGACACAGCCGCAAACTCCAAACTATATGACAGGGCTGTCACAATCTCAACAAACCCAGCCGTCCATCCTGGCTGTGCTATGTCATGAAGAGAGGGCAATATATGCTGTGATCTAGCATTGTGCTGTAGTAGCCATCTCTTAATCAATCCACCATGTAGTGAAGTCTCCCCCCCCCCCCACTGTTTAACTGATCTTCTTCTGATTTTCTGACAAGGTCTTACCACTGCCGTGACATAAACATTTTTAGAATTCATAGGTACATGAAATGTTTTTACAGATTTGGAAAACAATACAAATTCAGTGAAATTCAGCTGATTGACCCAGTTAAAGGCAACACCCACAGCCTTCTCCTAGCATCAACCACTCATGCCCAAATGGGTAAGGATAAGAAATCACTTTATGATATTAAAGTTAATCTTATCAAACTACGACTTATTCCTTTCTGCAATTGAGGACAACATTATTAAAATAACGGAAGGTGGGCTTTACAACCTGCTCTGTTCAGGAACTCTACTGTTACATTTACTCTGACATCATATCTTCCTGCAGCTCCACCTTCATAGTTCATCATTTCTTACCCCTCTCTTTTCCATAGATTGTTACAGCTGCTTACATGGGTGATATCAGCATAGTCTGAATGGCGCTTATAGTTTCAGGGCTTTCTTCAATATTGGGGAACTTCTTGCATTGCACAGAGGTACTGGTTACTAGCAAAATACCAAATACAGTGTTCTGAGTCTTGTAAGTCCTTACCTAGGCTGTGTCTCTATGGGCAACTTTCTGCTGCATAATTACCTTATTTACATAGCAAAACACATTGCTGCATACATTACATGTATCTTTACTGTATACATAAGGTAATCATTGTTCAGTTAGCGGCAGACTCTAAATATGGCTGTTGGTACCACACCAGTGTTACATATTGTCCGGAAAGTCTTCACATTATTGCAAGTAGACTTACTACATATATTCTGTGATACTTATTCTTTTTTTATTTAAAAAACATTTTATATACAGTTGTTGCTTCCAAGATAGAAGACCTTGTGAAACAAGCAGGTTTTGGAAAGCCAGAGGCTTTTACACGTTTTAAGCATTCAGAGTGATGACAGCTCTTCATCTCACTTGAAGCAAATGCAGGTAAAGGCACGCAAACAACATTTTGGGTGAATAAATTATTTAATATTTAGCACAATATGGCTACTATTTTAATTATTTTGTACACGTCATACTGTATATATATATATATATATATATATATATATATATATATATATAAAATAAATGTGAATTTTCAGAACCACTTTGAACTGGTTACATTTACATAAAAAATATTAGGGTTCTATCTGGCAATGAGAGATATCAGTGGCTTTCAGAAATCCCTCACTAGCATGTACTGATTATATCTCATACATAAATGGAGCGTTCAATGTAATCAGATGTCAGCAGTCTCATTGAGTGATGCTGATGTAACCGATTCTTGGGGTTAATAATAAAACATAGTCCTTGGCAGTGCACAAAGTTAATTGGCTAATTATGTGTTAATTAACAAAATCTGAAAACTATGATGGGTTAATGAGTCCACCCAGTCTATGCCATGTAAAATCCAACAAACTGGGATTGTGTATTCTTTGATTCTCCTCCCATTAGAAAAGTGTTCCCTAATAATAAAAATAAAGATTTAGTACTCAACATATTTACTTGTTAAGACAAATGATTACGTTAATATTCAATTGAACCGTGAAATAATCGGCTATGTTTTACAACAGGTAGCCCTAGCTCTACCAAAGCATGTTCAGAATTCTCCCTAAAGCCGTCTGTCGGTAAACAATGATTGAGTTATTCGTGTGGAGTGAACATCTACTACTTTTGTGAAAATGATATCCTTGTTGGATGTCGGCTTTTGTAAAAATCTCACTTGAGTGGGTCTCATACATAAAGGGGACATTAACCTAATCGGATGTCAGCAATCTCAGTTCTCAAGGGCTGCTGATGTTGCCGATTTTGGGGTACTAAAACATTTTGCTTAGTAATGTAAAGTTAATCGGCTAATTGTGTATTAATTAACTGTGACTTGTGGTTAACATAACATTCTGTAAGCATATATAAGGATAGGTATAAAAATGGGAGTTTGTACAACATATATAATGTGTTCATTTATGTATAATATAAAGCATTGTATCTGATTACTTAAGCGTGGAAACAATGCAACACCTTTTTTTGCAATTTAAAAATAATACACAACAGAATTTCTACACACATTATTGGTGTGAGGATTGTCATTTGGCTGAGGTTAGCAGTGAATGTAATTAAATGCATTCTTCCTCTGCGGGAAGACTTAACATCGAAACTTTTAATGAACTATCACTTTTGTATGTGTTTTTTCTCTGTCTGGAATACAAGTATATAGCAGTATGAAATCATCAGTATCATGATGTCCTTTTTTTTTTCTTCCAGCGCTGTGGTTTCTCAGTGAATTATTAAAGAACATAGTGTTAAGCCAGCAATGAAACACTTTGGTATCATGTTAAAATAGCATGGTGTAAAATAATGTAGGGTTGCTGTGGGATTTCATAGATAGCACTATACGGTATCTTTGTGCTACAAAAGGAAGCCCAGTGATCACACCTTCCTAGTGACAAAACTTTACTTTTATGGTTTAAAATAAGAAAATATGAAAGTTAGTTTTGAAATGCCACTTAAATGGTGTTATTGTGTGGAAGGGATCACCGCTATATTTCTTGGTTAGTATAAAAATGTTGACTTATTTGCATTAAATGACAAGCAATTTGTGTTTTAATCACTAAAGCTTGAAGACGCAGGAGCGTAATGGTTACAATTTACCAAGGCCAACCTTGTAAAGTTTCTTCTGCAACAGTGCTGAGCTGACACTAAATAATCCATAGCCCAACCAAGAAAAAAACGATGCATTATTCTCCTGCAAACCTGTTTAATTAATAAACCCCCAGTGAATTGACAATGGGCAGATTAACCATGGGGCTCGGTGCACTTGCTGCTTGTTTTGTCATTTATATGGTTGCTTGCACATCACATTAGCAGCACAGTAGCAAATCAGTGCTTGGGGCATGGAAGGACCCAAATAATGAGACACTTGGTTCAGTGGGTACTTCTCATGCACAGGGGTAGTTGCAGAAATGCATACAGACACCAATTCTGGATTGCGATCAATGATGGCAGAGGGAGCTTTTCATTCCCTGTCATGTGAAAGGGTTAACCAGTAGGAAGCTCCTTGTAAAAATAGGAGCTTTCCTACAGAGTACCAAGGACATTTTCCCCACAGGTCTGCCATCAGGAATCTTGGGGCTCAGTACAGGCTTAATACCTGGGCCCCATGCCCCCCATCAGCCTGCCCCATGTCCATCCAACTATTCCACTCATCTCTCCACCTTGTGATCCTCCCAAAAGCACACCTTATTAGAGCAGGGGCGAGCCAAGGTTGAGTCGCTCCTGATTGAAGTATTTCTTTAGGCTCAGCCATAAATAATATGCATAATTACTAACTTACAAACTCACCTACACTCTTGATAACATCATACACTGACACACTCTAACACCCTTCAGAAGCACACTCTAACACCATTCAGGCACATACGTTCCATTAGTACATACACACAAACACAATACACTGATGGACGGGAATGCTTACACCACACCCACACTCCAGAAATTAACCTTTTTAATCCATCAAGATCTAAAGATAGACAGGAGTGTCACGCAAAAAAAAACAAAAGGATCCATAAATCTGGTGCTCTCTTAGTGCCAGCTGGGCAGGGACGGCCGAAGACTTAACGCCGCCTGGGGCGAAGTTTAAAAT
>VKOC01000006.1:24011065-24032760 GCA_009364415.1 Spea multiplicata
CCCCCCCCCCGATTTTTAGGGGTTCCTACGCCCATGCCCCAGGCGACATTATATCTTGGGCCGGCCCTGCTTAAGGATCAGGGGGTTTTTGATTCACAGGACCAGAGCAACTTTTGTGTTTGTGCCTTTCTTCAACAGTTATTTCTAGACTTGGGCGCGGCCAACTCTTCGGGTTCGTCTTCGCGGGGAAAAAATCTTCGTATTCAACGAATATTCACGTATTTGGTCAAATATTCGTGTATATTCTTTGTGTTTTTTTTTTTTCTTTTTTGCCGTTTTTTGTAGAAGGGGTTCATAAGGGGTTAACGCGGTACGCACTACGCAGCAGCTTTGGCGCCAGGATTTTAAGGGTCCGTACAAGCAACTCTATTGCTTGCCGGCAGGGGCCTCCTCTGCCATCAACCAATGAAGTGCACCTGATGGGGAAGGGACCAGGGAGATTAGTAAACAAAGACGCAGACGGACACGAAGATTTGTGTATGTTTTGATGCCGCCATGCCTGTTTCTTCGGTATTTGGGCTGAACAACGAAAACGCACCCTTCGTACTCGTTTTCATGTTCGCCAGAATACGAATGCACAAATCTAGTTATTTTCCTCTTTCTCATTAAGTGTACTCACAAATATTTTTTTTTCTATTTTTTAAAATCATATTTATATATTCAAGCCATTATTTTTTATGAAAAATAACAAAAAACTATATATACAGTGTTATTCACAGTATGCACATAAACTATCCACAGCTACTATACAGGTGAAAAAATACCAAAAATATATGTTAATTTGCCTAATTTGAAAATGAACCAATTTAATTTACATTTAAGTTTTATTTATTTTTTAAAGTTTTTTGTTTACATTTTTTACATTACCCAACCTATTTAACTAATTCCCAAAAAACTAGCCTTTAACACACTAGCTATCCAATATAAATAAAAATTTCATATAAATATTAACTCCTTAGGATCACAGTGAGAAGGTGACAGAGAACAGAGACAAAGGCAGTGTTTACATGACTGTATCCATGCATGTTATTGACTGTAGAAATGATAACATGCACGGAATCTGCTGTAGGATGACCACTGCAGTCGTGGAGCGGTCAGCTACAATGGTGACCTGACATGGGACTGGTTTTTACCCATGATCTATCATGTATGTCATCAGTCCTCTAGGGACATCTTTTCAAGATGTACATGGTATGGTATATGGTAATGGTTGCAAAGGGGTTTCTCCAGAACTTAGGTTTTTAGTTAATTATGTCTTATAATTCAGTGATTAAATAAAAATAAAAATAAAAATAGTTTGTTACCAATAAATTATATGCAAATTCAAGAGCAGTTCTGTGCAATTATAGTTACAATTATATCTACAGATACAATTTTAACACCAATATTTTGCAGCTACGTATTGTGTTGTGTCTATAATAGCTGCTTAATAAAAAGCATCATGATGCCAACGTGTAACATTGACATACTTGAATTAAATTTCAAAAGCTATATGGCCATTTAGCTTTTAATTTAGAATATGTTCATGTGGAGATTGTATTAAGAACCTTACAGCTATCTAATTGGAAATACCGTGCATGTTCCTTTGTCTTGTGCTATCTGTTTTGCCCATAGCACAAAATGTAGCACAATATGATAATATTTAATAGATTTCATTATCTTACTTAATTGAAGGTTGAAAGATTTTGCTTGGTTAAAACCTTGTCTCATAATGATATCAATATTCTTTTCATTGAAACAATTACATTTCAAAGTGCATGTTGCAATGCCCCAGTAATTGTCCATTAAGATGAACCTTCTTTCCAATCTGTGCCAGCACTGTTTCTAATCATTATTCTCAATCTGTTTAGAGGATTTCAGATGCCAATTAAACAACCAGGTGTTCTTTAATTAAGGTCCACTTCAGTCTAGTTTGCATAAACCCCCTCTCTGCTGAAGACAGGATACTCGTGATAAATGCTCAGTAGCCCTCCCATTCTAGTCAAAGGGTGCAAGAGTAGCCATTAACGCTGTCTAAACGTCTCTTTCTACTGACGTCAACAGAAGTATCGATAAGGATGTACAGGGAGATATGCCTCCTGTTTACGCTTCATGGTTTAAGTGGATGAAGTAAAATATGTTGGGGTCCATATAAAATGGACTGAAAGTTAAAAAATGCAACTTGAAGCATAGATTGTTCTTTTAATCAAGACAAAATATGGCCCCACTTGTACATACCGTAGCTTCAACCTTTTGTTCTCTGTTAAGCTCTCAATATTGTATATAATAGCCAACACTTCAAAAAACCAGGCATATACCCCAACACTCATATAAGGGTGCATGGAATCCCAGGACTCTGCTTTGTCCCAATATAGCATATCTACCAGGAAAAGGGCACAGCACACCATGGCTAGGCAAAGGTCTGTAGGGACTGAAATGTTGCATGCTGGAATAAATTACCATTTCTATTGAAGAGGTATACTGTGTCCTTTTTTTCAGGTAGATATACAACTCCCAATATTAAGATGTGTGTAGGAAACCAAAGACAAATGCTCCCTCATTATATAGACCGCACAACAGTAATGGGGAGTTGTGTTGAGGGTATGGGGGACCATTATTCTCTTCTTCAGAACCTACAGAACATCTTGACATGATGTTACCACAAGTATAGCTTGAATTTCCTCTGGGGGTAATAGTGACCCATGTGTTTAATATAGCATTTATGAAAGTAAGCTGTAGAGAGGTAGAAAAAAAATAAAATACTAATTAAGCTTAGTCAATGATTATTGCTGCACTACCTTAAATTCCCAAAATAACAGCACAATAAAGAAAATTACAAGTACACACCTAAGGGGTATTAAAACAAGATCGTGATATTTAATTGATTTGTAAATAGATAGGACCATGGAAACAACTCAACCAACAAAAAAATGGGCCTATATGTTTTTTGTTTTGTAATGTGAGTGTATCATGGCTAGGATAAATAAAAAAAACCTTCTAAGGCTGAAATTAGTGTATTCGTTTAGGGTTGATAGCAGAAGTCATATGGCCAGTCATGGCCATGTCTAATTGAATTCTTTGCTTATGTGTGTGCATGTATGCAAGATCTGATAACGTCACAACAGTCCTGTCAAAATTATGTTTTAGGGGTGTTAGTAAATACAGCCCAATTCCACTCATATCATTATATTTATCAAGTGTTTCAGTCTTGTTAGGAGAGTCCTATCAGATGCACTAATGTAAGGCAGATTGATCTATACATGGCTTTGCACTTACGCTGTGTTGGCAGGGAGAGACTTGACATAATGTGGGTAGTGTGGTGTGGTGTCATCACTCCCATGGCCAATGAAATGTGTTGTCACATTCCTTCCTTGTCCTTCTGGATACATATGATGTCATTACTCCCCAATAATTAATTTTTTTGTGGTATAGAAAGGACTATTGTTGTATTTGTGGACAAATATCTTGCCCCATGGATTTTAAATGTGTTTATATTGTTCTCTGTATACAAAAATGACACTAGATACTACCATTTTCTTGGTAGCTTTTTAATTTTACTTAGTTCTATGAATCTTCATATATTACTGTGAGTTCTGTTAGTTCTTCTAATGTGTCAATTAAATGTATTGAATTAATATTTAATCTCTGACTTGTATTAAGTATACCAATATGAATCTTATACAATTCAATAAAGTTTGTCAAGATCAGATTTTTTTTTCTGGCAAGGATTTTTAAAAAAGAAATAGACTACAGTTCGGCACACTTGTTAATTCTTTTTAGCAGCCAATCATTTTTATATTACAGTGTAGCAATTAATAGCCATTAATAGAGCCAATATAGAAAAAGATGGAAAGTTACATAATCTTTCATGACCTCTGACGTCTCGTCTTTAGAATATAGTAACTTAAAAACAGAAAATTGCATAAAATTAATAACAGAAATGAAATGTGGTTTTCAGTAAATAATTTAATTATGGTTTTACCTCAGATGCAACATTTCCTCTTTAATATACTTATCGCTGTCAGAAAACCTTATTTGTAGCAGAGAGACAAAATTGTGAGCTGTTATGCATAAGAAGATCTAAACTTTGAATGTTCTACTGTAGCTCTGTTTCCAAATACATATATATATATATATATATATGATCTTTAAGGTTTTGGAGAAAACAACTTTGCAGATTGTTATTATTTTAAAGAATCAACATACAGATGTGAAATCAATAAATCGGAATCGGAATTTGTTTTAAAACAAATTTCTCTAGCAAAAAATTATAATTTGCATACTATAGAAAAGTACAATTTAGCGGCACTTTTGAGAAACATACTGATAATGATTAAAAAGAAGTATTTTAATATATTAATCATGAGTTTTGCTTCTACCGAGGGGGAATTCTGTGCTATTAGAAAGAATCTGTTCAGCAACTTGCATGCTGCCTTGGTTCGCTACAGAAGTGGTCATTCCCTGTAGTAATTCTGTAGTAAATTGAATTTTTAAAAGCGACTTGAATAAGTAATTGATTTTAAATTTGAGTTTATGGAACATGGTCAAAATTATTCTACCAAGCAACCGAATGGTCTAATCAAAAGAAACATTTCATTGGTTGCTACAGTGAGAAAGCCACTTCTCAAACTGTGAACTGAGATCACATTTTGTACATAACCCAACATAAGTATGATTTTAGCTCACCTGAAGCTTTCGAGGCAATCATTCCTTGAAAGAGAGTGCTTCAGGCAGGCATGCCATTGTTATGTAGCTTTTATGTAATGGCTTTTAAATAAAATTGGTCTGACAACTGCTTTTCATTTCAAGAGTTCTTGTTTCATACTTCCCTTCAAAAGATAGCTGTCTACTTTTGCAAAGCACAGTAATGTACCTGCGGATGAGGCCAGGCAGTAGCAGGGGAAGGCTGGTACCTTTTGGTCAGGGGAGCAGGTAAAGCCAAGTTGCCCTGTCAGCCTCTTGCCCACCACCTTGGTAACATATTGTCACGGAACCGGGTCCATACAGATGACTGCATTGACCTAGCGCGCCCAAAGATTGTCTGCAGGAGTCACAGTGCAGTTGGACAGGTGCAGGGCGACAGCGCTCTGCCGGTGGCCATCTAGGGTTGTGCAGCCTCATACCAGCGCCCTGACATAGCAGCAGATTATGACAGAACAGAACTTGGCGATATCCTGCAGGCACCCTGGAGCAGGCTTGAAACATATCACTAGAATCACGTGCAGGATGCTACAGGCTGGGAGTATGGAAGCTAAGCAAAGGATATAGCTGAAACATAACAAGCAAGGGGGGCAGAGCGAGCAAGGGACAGGGAGAGCAAGGGGGACATAGCAAGGAACAGAGAGACCAAGCAAGAAACAGACAAGACATACATAATACAGGGCACAACAGGGATACAAGACAGGACACCCCTCTACCGGGGATACATGACCGGACACCCCTCTACCGGGGATACAGGTTACATCAGACTGACACACACATAAATACTAGCCTACGAACTGTCTAAGAACTAGCCTACGACTGTGTGATAACGATTGGAGTTTCTGTCACATCTTATGGCCATAGTATGCTTAGCCCACCACTATGCCAAAGTACTCCAATCATGGTGGGCCCTAACGCTAATCCCTGCTGACAGTGGTACGAAACAAACCAAACATTAAACCCAAACACATAACAATGAGAGACATATCTGTAGACTGAGACAAACAGAACACACGGGTGGGGCACAGAACAGAGAAACTGAAGCAAGACAGATATACTCTGAAGCCTGGGTAGGACGTGACACATACACACTGGCACACATTTTACACTTTCTCCAACACATACACACTCATGCTAAAAAATATGTACGCTGACACACTCAAATACACATTTACACATGCACATGCTAACACACACTTCACAGTGACGCTCACATTCTTTCTCACACATATACACTCATGCTAAGACATACACACTCACTGTATCATGCATGTAGGCATACATACTTACTCCCTTTCTATCTAACTTCCTCATCATCTTTCTAACTCTCTCTCCCTGGCTGCCTTCCTTCCTCACTCACCCCTTCTGTTCTCTCTCTCTCTCTATACCTTCCCTCACGCTTGTAACTTCCTAGAGGCTTCTTTCTTGCACAATGCATGTGAGCAGCTGCATGTTCACCAGAGGGTCATGTGACCCCCCCCTCACAAGTAGGATGGTCCAAGTTATACTTGCTCTTTTTTGAAAGTTTTGAAGTAGCTTACAATCTAATATTACAATCTATTATTCCAACTGAAATACCAAAATGTAGCTGGTCCCACCAGTTAATAGTTTTGTCATTAATTAACTACATTTTACTGCAACAAATGCTGTCCTACTTGCAAAATCATCTCCAGCTACTGTGTATATTAGAGATAACAGCAATTTACAATTCAACAAGCATCTAGCATGCATTATAAATATAATCAATTTATAATTGTTTTTATGTTAAATCAATATACTAAATGCCGTATTTTAAAGACATTCAAACTTCTGTCTTACATAAAACGTACTACAGATGTCAAAATACAAATGGGCAATATTTGATCTCCCAAAACAGCCCATAATGGGGGCTAATCGCTCAATTTCCCTTCTATAGTAAAAATCAAGAAAAAAAAAAAATACGACAGAGGTCTTTGGGGTGTCTTGCTAACACTCTGCCCAGTGAACAACAGACTGTAAGATGAGACCTGCTATTAGTATTCTGAAAATACGGCATCATGGGAAATAACCCATGAGATAGCTAGAGGGAATAAACATCTAACGTTTCATTTAAATTTATCTGTCATATCTTTGAAAACAAAGCAAAACACATAGGCATACATATTAATTTTTAAAATCCACAGTAAATGAATTCAGAGCTTTTTTGCTGGTAGCATCCTATTAAAATTTCAGTCTACAAGAATTCGGTGTTGTATTCATGGTCACAAACCTGAAATAGCAAAAAAAAACAGACAATGAGGTAGCAAATTCTATAGTTCGTTGAATATACTGTATATATATTCAATATAATATTTTTATTATTATAATTAGTTGTAAGACTGGGGCACAGGGCATGTGAAAAGCACAGGTACAGTTATTGGACTGGAGATAGTTTAGTAGGCTAAAACAGTGTATTGTGCGTCTGCCTTCTGTTTATGCGCCAACTCCCATTCTTTTTAAAAAAATCAAGCCCCCAAAACCCCGTAATCCATACCTGGACAGAGATTGTTGTTCTTCGTTTCTTGCTGTATTTGTCTCAGCATATGGATGGTGGGCCTTCAGGGCAGCTCCTTTATCTCCAAGTTTGGGCTGGATTCCCAAGCTCTTTAGAAGGCCGAAGGGATGATACCTCAGCAGCAAATTTTTCTGGAAAGCTCCCAGATATGAGTAGTTTGGTAAATTTGTAACTTAAAAACAAGCAAATATATGGACAACTTGAGTTCACTGTAATGGTTTTTGTCCCCAAACAGATTGAGGAAAAAAGGGGAAACGAGAAAGAAAATAAGGATAAAAAGATCAAGAACTTAGTGATTTCCTGTTTAATTTGTTGAAAGATGTAAAATGATTATATAGTATATTAGTTAATTAAACACATTTGCAAAAGAAAACTAGTAGTGCCTGGGTGCAATATACTCCTCTGTAATTAAAATACCCACACATCCTTGCTCTAACGCCCACTCATTCTTGTACCATACATATATACGTATGTAAACACCATATTCTCACACACTAACACCATATATTAACACACACTCACTTGAACACCACGCAATTACACATGCACTCACACATTTCCTCTAACACCGTACACTTACACACTTACATATTCACACTCAAATAAAATACACTTATACACACATGCACACCCAGTTTAGCAACATCAGACCCTCTCTTCCCCTCGTATCTTGAGAGCATCCTTGTCTTTACTGCAGCTTACACTCTAAGTGCAAGCTGCAACCCTACTACGGCAGAGCCAGATCACCGGGCACCTGGGTGCCTTAGCGGACCTTTGCTTTTTTACTGCCATCTGAGCTTTACCTTTCAGTATATCTCTTTTATTGTCATGATTATATTTTTAATAGATACATTATTACCAAATACATGTGTGGATATATTTTATAACTTCTGGCTAAGTTTAGAATTAGCTTGAATCCATTACTTTAAAAGAAAACTAGCATTAAGAGGAACTCCCACTATGGTTTTTCTCTTTTTAATACCAAAAAATGTTTTAAAATGTGTAATTTTGTGTTTTAGCAATGTGTTCACAAAGCACAATGTTTGTAACAGCTGTATCGTGGCATTCCGTACGTTTTATCTTTTGGTCCAGTCCACTAGAAAGTCCTTTTCATGCTGCCTTGTGATATGCGATATAATATCTTAGTCTTAATCACCCCGCTAACTAATAAGGGTTTGTGAGGAAAAAGTTTGGAATGTAACCAAAATATCCGCTATTTACAATGGGACCTGCAGAGCAACAGATATACAAATCTGTGAAATAAACAATGTGAAATCAAACCAAGTTCTTTTCGATGCTACATCATGTTACTATATACACGATTGCATTTAAAACTATTTTATGTGCCTTTCCTTTTAAAAATGCAAGAGCATCTTCCTCCATGATAAAAATAAACGCATTTCTATTGATCTATCTCTTGAAACCGCAGATAATTAATCATCACCTATTTTTAGAAGCATGATTTTAATCCATATCATTCTTCTGTTTGTGTATTTAGAAAGGTATGACTATGTCAGATCATCTGTTATTTTTATCATTGGCTTTTGTAAAGCAGAGGGCTAGTCGTCTGGATCACCAAAATAAACATAGGCTGTTTTCCTCAATGTAGATGATATGCCAATTAATGGAACCCGTTGTCTAATGGGAAAGAAAACACTTTATTAGGCTGAAGTTCTGGGGTAAAGTTCTAAATTTAGACCTACCCCCTTGAAGCCCACAGGAATATCCATGCAGATTGCCTCAGATTTACATTGAATAACTATGGCCAATTGTACTATATGCAACTGATTCAAAGCTTTTAAATACTCCGGAAAAGAGCAGCAATTTGTATTAAGGACATGGTAACCCGTTTCATGGCATTGTTCCTATATGTCAAGGGAGCATGTAATGCCTCCAACATGGCATGGCCGTCTTTAACACAAGGCAAAAGAGGCAGCAACCTTGGTGCCATACTTTAGAGGCTCACAGCGGCTATGTCAGGCTCCCTCAATAGCAATGAGGTCCTAGAGGTGGAGGCCGGCAAAGCGGGTTAGCACAAACCTTTCTGCTAGCAATTCCTCCTCTGTGGTCTACACACAGCTGGATGGGATCATACGCAGCAGAGACCATGAAGGAGGAACTGACAGTGTAGATGTGTAGAGGTGAAGCTGCACAGATTTCCACTTCTTTTTTTATTACCAGGGGGTTGTGGAACAGAAACATTTGGGTTGGGTACAGGGCAGAGACAAGTCATTGTACTGCTTGGCTCCTAGGATGAAATACTGCCCCCCCCCAGTAAAACACGCATACCAAAACGATGCACACCAAAACTACACCCTGTGAATGTCGGCAAGAAGTTTGACGACACCGCTTCAATGAGTTGAATAAGCAAGAGCTTCTTTATTCAAGTGTACACAAGGGATAGTCCAGTTCGGAGACTTCTCTCTGCCCTTCTTAATTCTTTAACAATATATAGGCAAAAAGTCGACATGTGAGTTCTATTTTACTAGTAGGCATACCTGGGAACTTCTGGGCACTTACAGCAAAAATATACCGCTCATGCACATTTAACCCATTCATACATGACAAGGACAAGACAAGCAAGACAAAATGGTTGCTGTTTAATGGTAACTGCAAATAATAAAAATCTTCAACTTCCACAACCCACATCCATTAGGTTATGTGCATGTTTTTAGGGAAGGGTTGTAGCAATTTTGCTATTTTTGTATACAGGGGACTATTTTAATATTGACATCTATGCTGGAAGACACTCTTTGATAATGGGTGTTATTTATGGTATATTTAGGGATTTGTTTTCCATAGGCCTTGGGGGTCCGGAGGATGAAGGGTGGGTGGTAGTTTGTGAACATGTAAAATATTTTCTTACCTCATCAACTATGCATTAAGAAGCTGGCAAGTGACAGTGTTTAAATATTTTTTGCTATGAAAGAGTGAAACCCCTTTTATGTAAAGTAAGAAATTACAGCTTACTCTAGCAATTAAACATTAAGATGCATTTCCAGTTTAACAAACAGAAATATGTGATTTTCTCCATATAATTAAGTGAACAGAAAACATGAATAATGCAACAGAAATTATTCCAAGTGGCAGCACATCCACTATATCTATATATTGAAAAAAATGGACAATTGACGGAATATGGAAATGAATTCATTGTGAAGTAGCCTTCTGTGAAGTATGATAAGGATGGAAAGTGTTATCACTGCTGCAAATAAACAATTTTGCATGCTCGCTCCATGTAGAGTTAAAAAACTATTAATTTTTTTGTTTGATGTTATGATCATTGAAGTTTATTTATTTCAACACCAAACATTTGATCCAGTCATTAGCATACCTGGGAACTGTCCGGGTTTGACCCGGAGATTGTGGGGTGAGCACTGCTTCTCCGGTTCTCCGGGTCAAGACCTGAATCCTCCGGGTCGCGTGAGCACGCCCCGCTCCCCACCCATTTTTCCTTTAACTGGGGGTGTTTCCCGCTGCTGTCAGCGGGAACACCCCCAACATCAGTGGGAACTCCCATTAACATCAGCAGGACCACCTACTGACATCAGCAGACCACCGATGTCACAGGACTGCCTGCTGATGTCAGTGTGCATTGTGGCCACGACCCGCAAGGGTAGCCGGAGCCTAGATGTTCCCATTAGACAAGTTTCAAACAGCTTGGGTACGATGTTAAATTAAGCTCCATATTAATAATGGACAGAACAAGAGATGCACACTTTCCCATGCATTTTTAACTAAATCCCTGTGTCCTTAATGGAGCTGGTTTAAGGCCATCCTTACATGCACAGTACTCACAGCAGATCCTACAACATTGAGTAACCTTTTATGTTCTGTATAATCTTCTAACTTTGTGTTCGCTTTCCAAATTATTATTTAGGAATATAAGATTCAAGTATCTAAGTCACTTCAATTTCACAATGAATCTCATAAATTCTGAAATATTTCATGTTTCTCTATTGCTGCATGTGGTAGCATGGTTAAAACCAAACATCCGATTGTACTGATGGGTCTCCAAAACTAAGATTTGTGAACTGTTGATACATCCAACCTTTCCCTGTTTCTCACATAACCTGGGTGGGCCAAAGATGAATTTGGTTTGGAAAAGCTTTTGATGTTGGTAATATGCATTTTAAACTTCGCCCCAGGCGGCATTAAGTCTTCGGCCGGCCCTGTTTGTAAGAGTGGAGGACTGAAGTGGCATGAATGAACCAACATTGTCCTTATGGGACATGACAGAGGATTATACACAGAGATGGAACTTTGCTTTACTCTCAGTTTCTTGTACTATATTGACATATGACAATTGTTGCTAACTTAAAATAGTACCTTCAGATTTATTTGTGGGCAAGCAATGAACCTTACACTGGTTCTATACATTTGTACAATTGAATACCTCTATGAATCAACCTTTTACTTTAATCTAGATATTATTGGTTACATTCCTGTGCACTCTTGTAAGTTTTTTTTAAAAAAAGTGTTTAAACCTTTTTTGAATGTATTTCATCTGCCTATGCAACTTGGCATGGTACTAATAAAGTTGCATCCTGTAATTTTCCGGTGTATTTTTCTCTGTATGGACCACAGATATATTTTTTTTTTCTTTGATGTGAAATTGAATATAGTTGTAAGTATAGAACATTTCTTTACAATTGTTATAATTTTTACCCATATTCCCAATCAAAGGAATATTCCACAACAGTGATGAAATTTGAAAACAAACAATCTGTGGTTTATTCATTAAACTGAGATTGGCAAGAGAGTTGTAGTTTCATCTCAGTGGCTTAACTATATGTCATGAAGGGCTCATAAACGTTACTATACGTCATGAAGGGCTTGTAAGCTCTTGCTCCAAGAAATGCTTTGATTGTCCTTTATATAAAGCATATTATATATATATATATATATATCATATATATATATTCAGTGAAACATCTTACAAGTCTTATTTAATTTAATAATAGTTAATATTTTTAGAATTGTTTATTATAGAAAAGGTGTGTAATGTTCACATATGCAAATTATTAATCTGTTTTATCGGCTGCATCGATATCTCTGTCGATGTAATCAGGCGGATATAAATTGTCAGAGGGACTTGTCGCCATTGCACCCACACATTTCTGTGCAAGGCAGATTGAAGAAGTTAAAATTATCTGCTGCACAATACACAAAATTCTTAAATATTCTGGAAATACTTATTACTTACATTACTGTACATTAAACATAGATCTAAGGTGCCCTATGCATAGGCCCAGTATCTAATCTGTGCAATGAAGAGAGGTAACTTCAATACACTATTTCAGGAGGCCAAAATGGGACAATCGCATCAGGAAAGTGGTCAGAAGTATGGAGAGAATGTGGTCAGGGGCTGGACCATGGATTTACCACCTTCAACCAAACTGAGGCAAGACATGGAATATGACACAAGTTCCTAGCACACAGGTTCAGTGTGTGGTGAGCAGGCCACTTGTGAGTTCTAATTTAGCAGCTCAGTAGGTCGGTTAAGGGAGATAAATGTGATCTCCCTAACTGGCTCATGATCCTGAATGCTTGCAATAGCGGAATCATGCTTTAGGACTGTCCAACCTAGATTGGCATGCTTGGAAATTATGCTCTTCTACATTAAAGCTTTGGGTGGAATGAGAAAGATTAATTTACATTTACAATACATTTCTATAAATGTACTCATAGGCAGACAGTTTAATTTAAATCCAAAACTTCTACAAGTTATGAAGAAAAAACAAGCAGATCAAGTAATATGATGAATACAGGGCTAAACATTTTTTGTAGCTTTACTGTCAACCTCAAAACTTGGGTTGAACTGCCCAGCAAAGACCTAACCTACATACTTCAAGAGACAACATTTATTTCAGTTGGTCTCACATACCTTGTGTAATTGGTTGGAACTACAGTATATAAACATGATTTTTCTAGCTACACAATAAATTGGTAGTTATTGTTCATTGCAGGTGAGACCAAGAAAATGTAAATGTGGGGTGTTTCCTGTTGATGTCAGCGGGAACGCCCCTGACATCAGCGGGAACGCCCACTGACATCATCAGGACCACCCACAGGTGTCAGATGGGCCGCCCACTGACATCATGGGACCGCCTACCAATGTCATCGGGCAGTCCTGGCCACGTCCCACAAGGGAAGGCTCCGGGTAGCCGGAGCTCAGAAGTTCCCAGTTATGAATCACTCTCAAGTCGCACACACTCAACTGCAGGAAATACTTCATTAACCCTTGAGTTCCGTATAAGCTGGAAATGTAGGTGGAAACATTGTTTCTCCTTGGAAATTTCACATGGTTATCCATATAGGTTCTGCGTTTAGCTGCGAGCTATGCTTTACGGAAAAATAATTTTTTTAGAGAGCTTCTATATATATATATTATCCCTGGATAAACGTTTAGGTTCTTGTTATCAAAAGACTTTTACATTAACAAAACAAAACAAATACATAGCTTTAATATATCATAGCATAGCATATAAATAATTAATTACTGAAATATACTGAATACGGTAGCCGCAATATGTGTATGATATTGATGGTAAAGAGGTTTTTCATTCTCTGTTTTATTGCCTATTGAAGTGCTATAATTGAAGGGACAGCCAGAATTCTCAGTGATAAGAAACATTGTGGTTTACTGCACCATTAGCTTTCTCTAAGCACAAGAGAAATTCCTATTTTATAGAGGTCATCTAAGATCAATTCATTACAAAATGCAGGAGCTGTTTGTTAAATTCTCTCTCTCTTTTATTTGTCTAAGAAAAAGAGGAAATGCAGCAACATAGAATAGCACCTGCACCATCCTTTTTACATTTTTCTTTAGGTTCTTTTTTTTATTTATCTTGGTTTTGCTTTGTTGAGTCTTAAAAGGGCAGCTTTTAGAATAGATAAATAAATACATTTATATACAAAAAATAACTAGGCTTTCCATCACTATAGTGGCTTGGAGATATTCCTTTTAAAAGCAAGAGACTATTTGACCTCAAGGAAGCTGAGCTCCATAGCAAATGGTGAGTTAGTATCCTGCTCAATTTTTTTTGTATTTCTTTTACTACTAAATTCTTACAGATTATGTTAAAAGGAAATTAAGATGGCTGTTACATCATGCTGGCAATTGTCCTGGGAAATAAAAGGGGTGAAGCATAAAGTAGTCAGAATTGTGTGTGACTCCACCTACTTCAGGCCACACCCCCTTCTGCCCCAGGGGTTCTAGAGCTCATTTACCTGTATTTAGACTGTGTGTGTCTCTCATGCATTGTGAATAGGCTGTATCGTTATGTAGACCCAAATTTAAGGGGAGGGACCTCCAAAAATGTTGTCAGGTATGGTATATACAGGGTTTCTTATACAAATGTAATCCCTCTTTTAATGAACTATAAAATGTAGTAGTGATGCTGTAATCATTTCAAAAAACATAATTTCAGCACTATAAGTTGGGTTTTAAGATCTTAGTCTTTCCTGATTTTACCCAGAAACCATTTTTGTAGCCCTTCTCTAAACTCTCTCCAATGTGTCAATATTATTCTGGAGATGGGGTCTCAAGAACTTTACACATTACACAATATTCTCGGTGAGGCCTGACCAGAGATCTATAAAGTGGAAGAACCATCTCCTTCTTCCTGCTACTAATGCCTCTCGGTATACAATCCAGCAGCATGCTTGCTTTTTAAGATTTTTTTTGCATTTTCTGCTCACTTTTAAGTAATGAGAAAAAATTACCCTCTCTTCTGTTTTCACAGACTGACCAGTGTCCCCAGTGCTATATTCTACCTTGGGATATTTACATCCCAAGTGCATTATTTTATATTCATCAACATTAAACAGCAGCTGCCACTCTCGACCATTCTTCTAATTTACTTAAATGATTTGCCATTTGACTTGTTCCACCGAGAAGGTCTACCCTGTTGTACACTTTGCATAATCTGTAAAAAGACATAGCTCAGTTGATAAATTGCTTGACTGCAGAGCCTGTTGAAACCTCCCAGCAAGGTCAACTCACCCCTTTATCCTTCCAAGGTCAGGTTAATTGGGTAATAATAACATCTATTATTTAGCTGCTGATTTAGTCGAGTGCTAAGAAGCTCTTTGAGTTCCACTGGAAGAAAGGTGCTATATGTTACCAATATCACCAATATCACTTAAAATATTAATCAGTATGGATCCCAATACCGATCCCTGAGGTACTGATAACACGTCTTTCCTCTGAATATACACCATTAACAACAACCTTCTGCCTCCTGTCACATACTGTAACCATTGCCTTCTCCATTCGACTGTTTTTACGTCCGAAGATTCCAATTTATTTATACTTTTTCTACGGGACGCAGTGTCAAATGCCTTTCAAAATCTAGATGGGCTATATCAACAGCTCCTTCTTGTTCTATTATTCTAGCTATCCAGTCATAAAATAAATCAAGTTCATTTGACAGAATCTGCCTGTAGTAAACCCGTGCTGTTTCTGACCATGCAAACCGTTTATTTTCAGATATTTAACAATTCTATGCTTTAGTTTAATTGTCCCTGGTTTATATTTCCTTGTTGTGATAAGGTTTTATCACCATTTTTGTCAACCTGGCAATTTTCTCCTCCGTGTTTATTTTGGTGCATCAAATAATGCGCTTTGCTTTCCTAAGCTTAGCTTTATATTTGCTCCAGTCTTCCTCATTTTGAGTCTGTTTATAATTCATAAAAGCTAGTTTTTTTCCCCTTCAATATATATGCCACATCTGCAAAGTACTACAATGGTTTCCTTTTTCTTTTAGTCTTACTAACAATTGAATGCAGAACATCTTTTAAATAGCTTCCTTTCTCCTGAACTCCATCTAAAGACTCACCTACAAATCTTTCCATTTTAGAAAAATCTGCCTTTTTAAAATCAAAAACCTTTTAGTGTGTTTCAATGCAAGCTCTCTCCTTAATAATAATAAATCACACTAGTTGATGATCACTGTAGCCCAAACACTCTCCTACAGTTACATCTGAAATCAAGAGTTTATTTGTAAATACCAAATCCAGCACAGCCTCTTGCGTTGTTGGCTCTTCTACCGATTGTGTAAGATCCAGTAATAAATTTAGGATGTCTCTACTCCTGGCAAACCCTGCTGTTCGGGTTTTCCAGGGATATTAAAGTCCCCCAAAATGATAACCTCACCTTTCATTGACATCTTAGTAATTTTGTCAAGAAGCAGATGGTCGAGCTCCTCTGCATGTCCAGGGGGTCTATATATCACACCAATGCAACCATTTTGTTACCAAGTTCTAAAGTTACCCAAACTGTCTCAAGGCTTTCCTTCTTAATTTGTATAAGATTAAACTTTAAGGTACTTGACACACAAAGGGCAACCCCTCCTCATTTGCTGACTATCCTTTCTGTATAACATGTATCCTGGTATGGCAGCATCCCAATAATTTTGTTCAAAAGCAAGGGCTTTCTCTTTACCTTTTTTTTCTATCGTCTGTCATTTATGATGAATAATATGCCAAAAAGCATTAAACAGTACTTTTTAAAAAAATATATATTTCTAATGAGAGGGGTACAAGGTGTTTGGGGTACCTTTTTTTATTATTATTATTTTTTAATTTTTACACCTTTTTTCACTGGAGATCCCTTGGAACTTGGATGTCATCACTGGAGTCTTTTTTAATTATGTATTATTTTTAAATTTTATTTCATTTTTTAATCTTTTTTACTATTTTTTAAATATTTTTTTCAATAGGGAAAAACACAGTTTCTCGATCTTTTTACTTTGATTCCCATTGCTGCTGATCACAGTACATGTGATGAGCCTGCAGGGGGAGTCATCAGAAGTATCATCTGGGTAGACCCTCTGCGAACCTTTTTACATTTAATGTGGTTTACGGTAGTTGTGTACACTGCCACAACATCGGAGGAGTAAGCAGGAAGCACAGCCTCATCTCTGTGTAACAGGGGGGAAACCTCCCCATTGGTGTAAAAATTGTTGTATTTTCAGTTAAAACATAAAAATAAAATGTAAATTTACACTTATTACATAATCACTCCAGTCGAGTTTTTCTGTTTTTGCATTTTACGGCATGGAAATTGGTGCATCCATTTTTAGGTTATTATCATTAGAAGATAATACCTCAGTCCTATTGAAGTCTTCCCCAGCTGCCTCTACTGAAAGCAGTTAACAAAACTTAGTATGCTTCTTGCTTGGCAGAACCCTCAATTGGAGTAGCAGCAGCCAATCAAAATGTATGCTATTGGAACATGTATGTTTGGCTAGAATACATTCGATTTGGCTACGTAATCAGTTTCTTTAATGGGAATACTATTGGGCATGTCAAAAAAGTTACATGCTAATGTTTCCTGTATCTGTAGAGGCAGCCAGGGGAGTCGGGAAATGAGAAACAAGTCTAGTATTCTGGCTCAAGTAACACGTTTATATACAGTAAATACATTGGAGTCTGTGCAAAGTTCAGCAACAAACTGTAATATCCTTAGGTTACATAGAAAACCCAGGGAGGTTCCACTTATTAGTTTTGTCATGCAGTTGATATGTAGCAAAAATCATTGAAAATGAAAATTTGTTTATGTTAGAGCAGTGCTTGCCACAATGGTTTAGGCAGCTATGTGTGAAATGAACATAACTCAAAAACCTCTATTAATTTCCAGTTAAAAAAGTATACTGTGAAAACAGCTTTTTTTCCCATCATTTCCGCTGATGTCATTTAAAACAAAAAATGTCTGTAAGAGATTCCTTTGTAAACTTTAAGCATTTTGTAAAGGGTCAAAAAGTGACATTTTTGGAATATACATTAGCAACTAATTTGTTCCCTGTGCCAGCAAACCTGCCCGTTGATAGTTAATCATCACCTAATCAGTTTCAAAGTTTAGTGGCTGATTCATCTGTTTAGAATTTCATATCTTTCAATTATTCATGTCTGCTCAGCTGACTACAGGTGAAATAAACTTTGCTGATTTGCAATTTTTAAAAGCTAGGTTTGGTTCTTACTGCAAACAGTAGTAACATTGTACAACATTGTATGTTATATGAAGTGGTGCCACCTAAATTCACTGCACCATTAAACAGAAACATAACAGCATTTTTTTAAGAAGTAAACTGATAAAAGTATAAAAGTGAATTAAAGTGAAACTAAATTTTATATATATATATATTATATATATATATATATATCAAACTTGATACGTCTAACAAACAAAAAACTCAGAACCATACAAGCCATACTACATGTACAGTAAATGAGTAATATGAGTGCATATTAATGCTAATGAAATGTTACAAAAAGTACAATACTCTTAAAGTGTGTGACCCAGCAAAGAATCAATGAACGGACTGCACCACCTTCCTAAAGCCTGAGTTTAGAAGTGTGTTAACTTCATACAATAAACAACTTGTGAGTGCTGCATTTACCCAAAAACAGCTTATCCGTGTCATTTGAGCCCCAAACAGTTTGTCTGTGCCTTTTTGTCCCTAAACAGCTTGTCCATGTTCCCAAACAGCTTGTCCGTGCGATCATTGTCCCCAAACAGCTTGTTTGGCCCATCTTTGTCACCAAAAGATCTGGTCAGTGCCCCCCAAACAGCTTCTCTGCACTTCCCGTGTCCCAACCAAATAGTAAGTGCCCCAAAACAGCTTGTCTGGTCCTCCTTGTCCCCAAAAAGCTGGTTAGTGCCGTCACCAAACAGCTTGTCATTGTCCCCAAACAGTCTGCGTGTGCCTGTGCCATTTTTGCCCTTAAACAGCTTGCCTATGCCATCTTTTCCCTCAAACAGCTTATCACTCCCCTCGAAACCGCTCTGTTTCCCCAAACAGCTTACCAGTACACCCACACAGGCTGTCGGTGCCATCTTAATCCGCAAACATCTTGCCATTGCACCCAAAGAGCTTATCTATGCCATCTTTGTCTTAAGATCTCATTCTCTCTCTGCCTGCCTCACTCTCTTACCCTTTCTCACACTCCTTCATTTTCTCACCCCCTTACCTTCCCGGATTCTTCCTTCTAGAGCAGTCATACTTTCACAGCACTTTTCCTTTGCTGGTGGCGGTCAGTCTTTTCAGTCCTCACACAGGTGATTTAATACACTGTATCAGAGGCTGAACGCTGAAAAAAATATTAACAATGGAGGAAAAGACCACCGGTTTGAATTTTCATGCTACTTCCCCAAATATTTTATTTAACATAATGCAATTTGTCAATGTATTAATTTATTTATTCATATTTACTAAATGTATTAATTAATTGGGATATTCCCTAGCTCTCACTTGTGGATACATTGGCACTAGTGTGCTTTTTCTTCATCATATACACAATATATTTCTGTGAAGGTAATGCCTTTTAATCATTATTATTGTCAGCCCATTTACAATGCTAATGTATTGATATGCTATATATAGTATAGCATTTGGTAAACTTGATATTACTACAAAATTCATATCTGACCTGAAAATAGCTGGCATGCTCTCTCAGACTAACGCACTGTATGATGTATTTGAATCTGGACCAGCCCATTCCTGTATACCATAAAGTGTAATTAAACTGTAATAAAACATCTTATTTCGCCAGTGCTTTCTTAAAAAAATAATTTGGCTACCATAATCGATAATGAACTTGATTGAATCGCAGTTGGTTTACATTTGTGTAATGAAATCTATGTAATTTCTTTAATTTGCTAATGTAACAGATTTAGTACAAAATACATTGCAAATGGATTTTACATGTGTTTCTAAAAATAGTATAGTATATAAAAAACACAGCACCAATATGTTTGTCTCCCTGTTTAATCTAAAAACATTTGGTTGTTCCATCAAATATGCCATAGGTCATTCCATCCTCTTAAGAACACCAGAATGGTTAACACTGTAGACATTTTATATCATAGTTAGCAGTGGCAGGGGAGGATGCCCTGATCCGACGCACATATAAATAATTGTGTATATGATCTCAAGAAAAGTAGGGTAGGTTTAACTGTAACTCTCTATCTTAAACATTACAGGATTTCTAGTCTTCTGTGCACATGGGGATATGTGTATGTCTGCATAAAAAATGATACCTGTGTTCTCTAGAGTCTTCAACAAGTGTTATCTCTCAACACGTAAAATGTCTAAATTTAATTAACTTTATAATACGTGTGTGGGAATTCAATGCACTGCTTGCCAGTTCTTGTCGGGGGCCTGCCGAGCATGGGCTGTATGCAGTAATGCATCTAAATCTTAATTGGTATTAATGGTGGTGGAATGTTGATGGTTACAAATATAAAACTATGTTGAGTATTTCTACACATTTGTGGCTTACTAATACCTCATTGAACATGCTAAAAAATATTTGATCTCATTGGAATTGCAGTGGTCTTCTTTGATCTGATAAGGCACACATTGACTCTGACATAGAATCGGTGACTGTTGGGTAGTGATTATTAGGAAATATGCCTTAAACATGTAGCTGTGAGGGATTAGGGATCATTTTATGAATTTCTCCACCAAGATTTAAATAGCTTGCTAGTAAGTATGATCTTAGAGTGTTATTTATATTAAATATTAAATATTTAATAATGAAAAGACTACTGATAAACCATCAGCAATACTGTTCATTTGTGATAAGCAAAAATCAGTAAGATTATCTAATTTCATAATTAGTAGAAGAGTTCAACTAATTAAATGGTTGTTTACTCAAGATGTTAAGTTGATGATAAATTAAACTGGTTTCAGTAAAATACAGCTTGGAGTGTAAAAGCAGCCTTGATTAAAGAAACAGGAGTCCACAGCATTAAGTGTGCAATTTTTTTAATTAAATGAGAGATGGAAAAAGCCTTCAAGCTTCATAGTGTGAAATGAAATGGTAGAACCTTACTAATTGAGAATGAAGATAAAAAAGAACTATAGGTGAAAGGGGTGCTAATCATGAAAATGAATAGAAGCATCATTCACACATAACAAGAAATGGAAAACAAGTCATTAAGGACCATATTTTCGTTTACATAGGCATCTTATTACTATTTCAAACCCCCCCATCTCATTGTTTTCCAAGGGATAGTTATGTAAAAAGACAAAAACCTATGGAACATACGGTGAGATATGGGTTGTGTGAAAAGTAAAATTATGTTATTGCAGCGAAACGTACATTGGGGTTGGTACGTTTGGACTTGGCACCATTCATTACCAGGCTTTTTGCTGTTTTCAGCCTTTCTTCTAGGTTTGGTTAGTAACTTTTGAGCACCGATGTACCATTGCTGTATGTTATTTAATTTGTTCCTTTTCACTTTATCGCTGTTGTCATCCTTGTGTTTCTTATTTGTGCCTTCATATACATACGTATTTCCATCCTAGTTCCTGTAGTCTTGTGCCTCTGTTCATATGTACCTTCCTATACGTGTCTTGGTGCTGAGATGCTTTTATATTATATATTTAAATCATATTAATAAAGATTTACTTTGTTTATACCTTTTTTTCCTTACGTGCTCTCCTTGTAATAGGTTTTGGTGTTTATATAT
>VKOC01000006.1:24032860-24044330 GCA_009364415.1 Spea multiplicata
TTAACCCCTTGACTGCTAACGACGGCATGGTGCCGTCGCTAGCAGTCCCAGTCAGGTGCTAACGACGGCACCATGCCGTCACTAGCACTCTCTTACCTTGATGGAGGTCTGTGGACCCCCATCACCACCTATCCCGGCGATCTGCCCCTCATATTGAAGGGCATCACTGGGAGCACCCGATCCGGCCGGTGACGTCGCGCGTAATGACGCGATGACGTCACCGCGCAACTTTATTGAAAACTGACAATTGTCAGTTTTCACGGTATGGGGGCATGCTGCTTAGATGCCTGTATCTCAGGCATCTAAGCAGCTACAGACCCCCAACATATACCGTTGGAAAGGTAATCGCCTCACCTTTCCAACGGTATAATGCTTGTAAAGAAAGAATAAAAAATATTATGTTAAAAAAATAAAAATGTACAAAAAAAGTTAAAAAAATTATTTGGGGGTCTCTAAAGGCAGATAAATAAAGATCAAAATTGCCTAGAGACCCCCAAATTAAATTATCTAAACAAACTGGTTTAACTTTAAAAAGTTTTAAGTATTCTAGCTAAATGATCACTGTGATAGCCAATGCTACCACAGTGATCATATAGCTATAAAAAGTCACATTCCCTTTTTAAAAATGGCCGATACTAAATTTTAACCCCATGATCCCTTTGATCATGAGGTTAAGTTTAGCCAATGGTAGAGGAAGGCAATTTTTGAAATCCTGATGAACTGCAAATATTATTAAAATCAGCCGTTTAGCCTGCAGTACGTAAGTTAACCATGTCATCCCTGGAGCCCCTTGCATTTTGTACTGCAAAACTTATTTTTGCTGTAAAAGTGATTTTTTTTTCTCCCTTTACGATCATTTCTTTGGGATTGTAAGGGGAAAGAATGGTGTGTGCTTCTGTGAGTGAATGTACGGATAGTATGGTGTGTGCTTCTGCGAGTGAATGGAGATATAAAAAGCGTGTGAATGGTCAGTAATTAGGGTTGTAGCCTTGACGTGGCATTACTGCTCACGTAAGAAGTTAAATTATGGCACAAAAAGTACATATTTTCAAAAACTACACCCCTCGGCGCATCAAATGAGGGGCTGCATGTGTTTCTAGTACAAACCTGGAGTGCGCAAGACACAAACGAACACGTCGCTATGGTTAGAAAAAACATATTTTCTAGCCAAAGCGACATATTCCATCATTATTTGTGAACTCAACTTTTGTCCTAGAAATACATGTAGCCCCTCATTTGAAGCTCCAAGGGGTGTAGTTTCTTGAAATGTGTACTTTATGTACCATAATTTAACTCCCCAGATGTCTGGACCACTTTATCTTCAGATATGGCAGATTGGAGAATCTTGTTAAAAAATTGTCTTAAAACATTTAGGGGTGATGGCTGCATTTAGACAGCTCTAGACAGCTGGGAAGTTTAATTATGGTACATAAAGTATATATTTTCAGAAACTACACCCCTTGGCGCATCAAATGAGGGGCTGCATGTGTTTCTAGGACAAACCTGGAGTGCGCAAGACATAAATGAACTTGTCACTTTTAATTTTTTTTTAATTTTATTTTTATTAGTGTGATATTCACTTATTTGTTGTGCAAGTCAGGTTTGTGATACAAATACAAATAAGACCTCATTTGTTGCGGCTGGGGGTGTAGTTTCCAAAAATATATAGTTTTGTTGGCATATTTTAACATCCCGGGCAGCTAGAGCCGTTTAATTGACGCAGCCATGCATTAAATTTAAAGATGTCTTTTGTGATAGTCTAATAAATTTAACTTTTAGCAATAAAATATTAGAAAAACACAGTCTACTGTTCTCAATTTCTGTTTATTTTAGACCGGTTACCTACTACAAATATTTAGCAACACAGCTTTTGATATTAGAGTTTAGAAAAATAACATTACGAACTAGTTTTTAGTGAGTTGGAAGTGAAAAATTACACTTTTTTCCCATTTTTGGCTGTATTTTGCAAACTTAATGAGACATACACATATAAAAATGGTATATTTGGAATCTGCTGGGTGTGCTGAAAAAAACAATATATGATTTGTATAATTTATTCCCAAGAAATTTACTTGAAACACGTTTAAACGTGAGATGGACCAAAATGCCGAAAACGAGCTTAGCACCAGGGTGGGAAATGGCTTAGCAGCCAAGGGGTTAAAAGCACCTATATGATCATATATTTGTCGGCAGGTGTGAACAAATGCTGTAAAGTGAGAATGCTTTCAACAGTATGGTAATAGTTTGTTTTTCTCATTTAACAAAATGCAAAGTTAGTGGACAGAAGTAAAATCAATCTCAATATCTGCTTTCCAAACAGCATTAATCCTTCTATGTATACTTGCACAAAGTCAAGGGTTTTGCATGCATATAGTGATTTGTATGATTAGACAATTATACCAAAGAGGTGCTAATGATCATCAATTCAATATGTAGGTTGAAACACAATTATTATCTGAAACAGTAACAGTTGTGCAGGAGAAATAAAACTCGGTGAGGAACAGCCAAACTCAGTAACAAGGTGAGGTTGCTAAAGACATAAACCATGGCAAGACTGAGCACAGCAACAAGACACAAGGTAGTTATACTGCGTCAGCAAGGTCTCTCCCAGGCAGAAATGTCAAGATAGACAGAGATTTCTAGATGTTCTGTCCATGCTCTTTTGAAGAAGCTCATAGAAATTGGCTATATTGCTCTGGACCGATGCATCAAAAGTTGAAATATTTGGCTCTAACAGAAGGCAGTTTGTTTGCCAAAAGGGCTAGAGAGAGGTACAAGAATGAGTGTTTGCAGGCAACACTAAAGCATGGTGGAAGTTCCTTGCAAGTTTGTGGCTGCATTTCTGCAAAATAAGTTGGTCAGAATTAAGGGTCCCCTCAGCGTTGAGAAGTACTTGCTGATATGTATTCATTATGTAATACCATTAGGGAGGCGTGTGGTTGGCCCCATATTTATACTGCAGCATAACAATGCAAACAAAACATACAGCCAAACGCTTTCAAAACTATCTGGAGCATAAAGAGTCCTGGAAGTGATAGTATGACTCCCACAGATCCCTGATCTCAACATCATCGAGTCTGTCTCCAAGATGTTTGGAGCAACCTACCTGCCGAGTTCCTTAAAAAACTAGGTAAATGTACCTAGACGAATAGATGCTGTTTTGAAGGCAAATATTGATTGATTTAAATGTTTCTTCGGTTCAATGACTTTGCATTCTATTAAATGATAAAAATAAGCTATTAACATTTGATAGAATTCTTACTTTACAGCATTTTTCTAGAACTTCTGCACAGTACAGTATATATTATATACAGTAATATATATTATATATTATATTATATTTATTATATTAATAAATAAATTCTGTACACATAAAAAGTTTCTTTCCGATCCATGCCTGAAACACAATGATGGATTTTTGTGTTTTATGATTTTAATTCTGTTTGTGGGGTTTTATTTGTTTATGCTGGGTTACATCATTTGATCTGGGGTTATTCCCTAGTTGCTGTATGTCATATTCAGCAATGTTGGTAGCTTCTTCAAAACATTAGCTCCAATAGTCAAAACTGAAATCCCTGCTCGACAGCTGCAGATACTAGAGACGCCAATATATACGGAACATCAGATTTCTAGAGTCATTTAGTACATTTATAACAGGGGCTTACGTTTGTTACACCCCTGCGTCTCTTTGCCTTCAGAATACTATTTCTCATTTATTTATCCTTTCAACCTCTGTCATGATTAGTAAAGCAGAATGAGTTGCTGCGCTACTAGATATTTTTTTAACCCCTTCAGTCTGGTACATCCTCTAGAAAATACTCATGCCCCGGTCACACTTCAGGGAACCGCTTCCCATCTGAGGCAGTCCCTTGAGAACCAGTCAGCAGCCAGTGCAGTCATGTGATCAATGTGATGACCAATTACAGCGATTGCATGACTGCTAATACAGATGCTCTGCTCTATCTATAATATATATATATGTGTATAGTAGTTTGGTGGGTGGCTAGAGGGAATTTGGTAGGCAGTGTTGGGTAGGGAGGGAGATGAAGCCATTGAGCCGGTATCATATCAGATGACTGTAAGGTTCTACCTCCTCAAATGAGGTGTATGGAACCTGTCCCTGACAATGTTGGGTACCCCCAAGTATGTTGGAGCCAGAATACACCCCATTTCTTGCGACTCCTGGCATCACATGTGATATTGATGATCAGCCAATTAATCTTTACATTTTTTTTTTACCAGTTCTGGCCAGGCCAGATTTCGTAGTTTTGCTATAGTTAGATATAGGGGAAACGTCATTATAAACAGGTTACGCTTTCTCTAGGGTACATTTTCCTACATTTTAAGTGACAAACCAAATATTGAATTTAACAGGAGCTAATTTTCCCATACAATTTACTAAATGTATCTAATGATGCTGTGTATGCTTGGAGAATGATGCATATACAGCCCCAACATAATGCAGGGTAGACAGGGATTACTTTTCATAGTTGTGCTAAAGAAATGAAATGTAGGTAGAAAATACACATATTTCATATATTGACGTGTATGCAGTGTACATTGTGGATCATGGAAGGGTTAAAGGGACAAAATATTCATTTCTAGTATGCTTAGCAAATAAGCCTTAGCACATATGTCACTTTCTTATGTCCTGATCTTAATCATATGAAAGAAAACAAACTTTAAAGAAACTTTTTCAGCTTCTACAGCAGCTTCCTATCAGTGCCGGCTTTTGTGTCACGTGAAGTGTTCCCCCGCAAAAAACTAAGAATGAGGTAAACTTTTACATGATAAAGGTTATTTTGTTGCTACAAAAGTGTTACCTTCAGGAAACATCTTGTAATTACTCCCCCCATTGTCACTGAGAAACCTCTAACATTTCCCAATGGGCATAGAGTTTACTCTCTGGCATGGCCAGGTTACAATTTATTTGCAAATGTACGAATTATTTGCTCAACTCACCACGCTGCAATTGTGTACCTTGAATAGGCCAGGTAAATATTTTTTTTAACTACCGATAAACAAGAAGGACAACAGAAAAAAAAAAGCCTGGAACACATTACGCCGTGTGTGCTTAGCTGTCAGGCTCAGCAGGAAATACGACACATTATGTTGACTCATTAAACATGTTATCTCGCTGGTGTTAGCACAACCATCACAGGGGATTTTTATGGCTTTGTAATACACTGCGGATTGAGCAAAAAAGCCAGCTGACGTGAATTGCACTATACACACAATGGGCTCCTATTGTGCCCAGATGGAATGCTGCATTCTCCTTGTCAATGGCTTCTTAAGCCACCTGAAGTCTCCTTAAAGCCACCCAATGCCTATATTAACTTCTCTCTCGTTTAACATAGAAATGGACAAATTCTATTAAAGTAAATAGTAAACAGAGTTTTTTTGTTTTCTTTTGACATTCTTGCATCAGTGTTACATTATTTAACTATATTACGTTGACTTTGAATAAAAGCCAGAAAGACTTGGATTTATTCAGCGCCTAGCAAGTATGGTTTCATATATCGCTCTTTATTTTCCTCAAAGTGGATAAGATATCCACACAATTAAAAGTGAAAGCTAATCTGGCCTCTCCTGCCAGTGGCGAATGTTCACAGAACCCACACTGATACAATAGATTTTAAATAATTCATCCACAGTTTAATTTTTATTTTTTTCCAATCTGTAAATGAGGACATTTAATGCACCCAAGGACAAGAATAGCACTCGATCCTTTACCCATTAAGATAACACGATGAGGGGCAATGAGTTTGGATGATATAATGATCAAAGCCTAAAGTAACAGCCCGGATTTCATTTCTTACAGCACTGAGTACTGGATTTCTCATTAGGGAAAATAGAAGCGTGCCAAGGGGCATCATGATATTAGGTGACCATGTCTGCTAGCTAAGATTGAAAGGGTAAGTCAAGAGCTCTCATAATGGGTCTCTGAAGTACACAATAATACACATTTATCAAAAGATTAGGAAATAAAAAACAAAAATGTTTAAAATGGTCTATGCCTTCCTAGGACTCACATTTACTGACATATAATGAATTCTCCTCAGGTTGGCAGAAGCTATTGTAACCTACTGTGTACTGACAAAGGACATCTTATTAAGAAGCTGAGGTAATAGACAGATTAAGCCAAAGGTATATTTCAAGTATATAATAAACTGGGTGTGGGAGCTGCCCATGACGTCCTACTACTCACTTAAACCTGTGATGCCAACCTGCCCTTATGCACAGCTAGGCCTGCTCCAAACAGGGAGCCCTGCTCCTTCACTAGAAGATGGAGAGCTCCAGGAAGCCTATCGTGGCATGTCCCCAGTTATTATTATTATTTTTATTAATTGCAGCCACCAGAAGTTACTGTGGTGTAAATGCACCAATTAACCAGTAATTTAATCCTTGCTGTAAAAGAATCTGTAGAGTTCTTTAGGATGACTTTGTCCATGTGTCTACAGTGTAGGGCCTGGTACAACATTCAGAGAAGGGGCAGAAAGCAGCAGCTATTAGATGTAGATAGAATGGAATTCATTGCCTCTGGGAAAAGCACAATGGGTGACAGGGACATAAACGTCACCCACGTTCCAAATATTTTCACTTTGGAAATACTTACCATTTATGTTATGTTGACAGCCAATAGGAAATGGAGTCTAACCGCTTTTTTCTATTGGCTGCACGTGTTCTGATATAGATTGTTGGGATATATATATATATATACTAAATAATATATATATTATATATATATATATATATATATAAAATAGAATTTCTAGTATTGTTACTAGGACTGAGATAACAGATACCAAAAAAAACCCTGATAAAATGGGTAATGTTTCTCAGCACACTTTTAAGTAAACCGAGCGTTGAAAAAAATAATAATTCAACTAAACATCCCTTATAATAATAGTCAGGCAAAGTGGCTCATGCATCCGAATGTTATTCTTCCATGGCTTCGTTTATAAACCTGTAGATAAGTGATGCCTATGAAACAAAATCGTCCATGGCAGCCAGCCTAGTACATGTCATGTTGGTGCAACAAAAGAATATAATACCAGTTAAGTTTTTATTATCGTTGGCACTAAAGCGTTGTTCTTATAGACTTGAGACAAAAAAAACTTTATCGGCAACCATGTGGGAGATTGGCTGTAAAAAGCTCTCGGGTCACATGACTCTCCTTGTTTAAAATGCAGAGAGAACAAGGTGCGCAGACGGCGTACGCTCATTTGCATTTTATTACAAAGGCCCTATCCACGGTCTAATAGTAGTATGATAAATCACAAGGAGCTCAATGAAACAATGAAATAAAAATATCCTCTTATGTTCCTCGTCTCGTACAGATGAGTCTTTCCCTTCCCCAATTTTTCTTAAATTTCATTTTTCTATGCCTCATTTGGGATAACTACCATGTACCTAGTTTATAATCCCTACCAGCTGCTCAATGTATAATTAATAACAAAATTAAAAAAAGATGCATCCAATGCATTAGATCATGATTTTTTGCCTGGTTCTTATTGTTCGGCCAAGATTTATTGAATTCCACAAGAAATGGAAGATGGAGAGTACTAAATGCCGTCGTAAATCTCGCGGTTACACAAAAGCTTGGTGTTGGCCAAATGTTTATGCAAATCCTTGGTTGAGTATAGGTCTTGCATTCATTCTGGCAGTCATTTTGATCGTGCCAACTGTAAAAAGAGCGATATCTATAATGATTCTGGGGCTTTCAGTACACAGCCTGACCCCATTAATCTAGGACAGTAAAACTGCACCCCGAAGGGAATATTGCTTTCATAATCATCACCATTAAAGAAGACAGTGACCTTAAAATATATTGTATTGTTTATGATATGATAGAGGGGGATACATACGTGACGTGACTCAGATAGGTCATGCTCTGGATGCTTATTTATATAGCTCCCCATTCCGAAATATTGCCCATAATTCAATCTATGTGTTATGCGGGATGCAGGAAGATGTAGCGGGAGTCAGGCATTAGCAGCGACTATTACCCTGGGCATGCTTGATAGGTTAGTTTTTCATGCATGCATTAAGAGCTGTTTTTTCTTAAATAATTTTACAGTAAAAATTTTTTCAAAAATAACATTTTTTTTGGTCTTTGCAATTTAGTTTTTTCCTTAGGGCTATTTACAAAACACCTGTAAGCAGATACTCTAATTGCTGTCCTCATTGGTATTGCTATCTTTTAAGAGGAACCAATAAATGTAATTATGTGCAAAGTGACCATAGAATGTTTAGACGTTTAATTGTTTAACAAAAATGCTATAGTTTTAATGGCTGGATAAGTCTTTAACATTTGTATAGAACACCTCCATTTACTATGTTAACAGCTGCTAACATGCTTATATGCGAGTGCCAGCCAATGGTCATACTGTGTGGTTTCCTCACCGTTGTGGTCCTTCATCGATCTTAAGGAGAAGCTATCTGAATCCAAGAGCAGAATCAACCTACCTGTGTGGTAGGACAAGCTAACAACTGACCTATCAGTTTCTTATACCAAATCTCATGGACTTTCCATGGTCAGTGAAAGTTATCACAGCTCCACACTTTAATTTAACCTATACATGGGTGAGCGGGTGTTGGCTTGAGCCCAGCAGTTGACTTTGTCTAACTCACTGGGTGGGAGATACTGTAGTTCAAACTACTGTTTTTCTCCTGGCTCATTATGATTTCACTTCAAGTGAGTCCAACTTTACTTATGCTAGGCTTAAAGACATGAGCCCAGGCCAGACTTGATCACCTCCCTCCACCCCAGCCATTTCTAATGTAACCATATAACTTTTCAAATTGATCACGTTCGTCACATTTATTGCAAGCCTCATTGTAATTTTAGAAGCTGCATAAAAAGCAAGCTAATTATTATTAACAAATTAAGATTGCTTTATGTAAAACTGGAGCTGGTAATGTTAAGCTCCTGCCCCAAACTCCCACAGTTTGATAACAAATACAGATCGGTCCTTCTAGTTCATCATTTTCTCTCTGATTAATAAGCTTGGATGCCATTAACTTTAAGGAGAGGCATCGTAGCTGAGATGAAACTAATTAAATGTAGCACTGAACACCATCTATCACTTATATTATTATGATTTTTGTTAATGTTCACTATCTATTGACCTGTTATTATAATCATGTATTTAGTTGGCACCCACAATTAACGAGCATCTAAAGACACTGCAAAGTCAACAATATGAGTCCTTCTCAAACCATCACCTGGTCACATAGTCTGTTCTACTCATGCCATTCATCTTTCATGGAAAATACCTCCCTTGTGAAATGTATTAAATCTGTTAAAATATGTGATAATACTGTTCTTAAAACTGTGCCTATATGTGGGCATGCTGTCTTAACAAGTTGCGATAAACCTTTTTTATTGTCGGCACAAGAAGCGACCTCTGTCTGAAGACAATGCCACCATTGTTCCATCATTAGCACGCCTGCAGGTGGCTGGTGGAGTCTTACTGCGAGTGTAACTTTATCTCTTTCACTACTTAGTAACATAATTCTCATTACAATGTCAGCGTTTACATTTACCAGGCCTGCTTTTTGGGGGGATTAAATGTTGCTTTCCTCAAACATCTGCTGTTAGGTTTCATATTATATTGATGTCGTACAAATCTTGCATTGTACCTTCTCTGATCTTCCTATATGAAGTGGCATATGCTCTTCATGATGCAAGGGTTTCTGTTTTAAAGTTTCAATGCTTAGAGAGAATACCTAAACGAGTACATACAAATGACAAGGCATCTGTTTATCCTGTGAGAAATGGACAGATCTGTCCTTCAGACCCATTTGGTCAGTATGATTAACTTTTTGGTTTGCCCTACTTCGAGTCTTTAGTCCAAGTTGGGCCATCATAGAAAAAATAGTAAAGTCAGATAAACTTTGGGGACATCAAAGGTCATATACATGAAGAGCTATCTACAGGAAGACTGGGGGTGATTTGAGGTATCTGCATAGTGACAAGCCTGTAAAATTATTCATGACCCATATAACAATAAATATAATGTATCAGGAAGTATGTCATGAGTGTAATATGTATATTTCTTAGAAAGGGAATATCTAATGACACTTTCAACCATAAGGTAGTTTAATAAAGGCTAAGAGTGTGATTTGCTACTTCTCAGAAAGGTAAGATGCTTTTAATTTTTTAATAACGTTTAAAGGAAGTGGTAAGGATAAAGTACTTTATAATTAACGTAATCACACACGACAGTCATGCGCAGACGTACTGGTGTCCTGTGCAAAATGTAAAGTCTACTGTCATTTGAAAAGTTCCCTGTTCTTCTGAAACCACAAAAGCCGGAAAGGGCAGATGTGTTTTTTTCCTTTTGCTGTGTTACGCACCCTAGACTTGTACTTTATTTAGTTTATTTTTTGCCAGTAATATACTAATGGCATATTCATATTTATTATCTGTGATAGCAGTTATTATGCCTAATATAAATAACACCAAGAAAATGATACGAAAAAATGTGTCTATTTCATTTGACATGGTTACTGACGTGGCTACCCAATGAGATCTATCTAAAACTGCACTTTTTTGATGCAGTAAGTCATTGATAGAGTGACATGCTCCTGATCAGCAGAATTCTGATGCACAATTATAACCCACCATGTTTTTCTGAATAATTATTTTTGCAACATAGTGTTGGAGATGTGGCCAACATTCCTCCCTGATTTGAAAGTTGTACCCTAGCTCCCTCTTATTGCACTCATTGATAGTTTTTAGTGTGCGGCGATACAATGATATTTCATCGCCGGAGATAGAGTGTGAGGGCTGAGCTGATCTGTTTAAGGTTCTTAAGAACATAAGAAGATAAGGCGGCCAGTGCTCTACCTGGTTTTTAGAGCAATGTCCTCACTGATCCGATACACAGGATAAGATGTAAATGGAACAGGGATTGCAGATTTAGCCCTTGTGTAAATTACCCAAAATGCACCGGTAACCTCTAGAGGACACAGGTCATTACCTGAACTCAAGTAATCCAATCTCCTAACCCTTATTAAATCAAATCATTAATATTTACCAGTTACAGAGTGTAGGAATAAAACATGCAAGTAGTTCATGAAATAACTATATTACATCATACTATGATCTCACTCGTATCTTAATTTAGAAAGGTTGTTCTTTATTAAGAGAGGAACAGAAATGCCTGTGTGGGTCAGATCATTTTTAACATTTTATGGAAATGGTGTTGATTTGCCAATAATTACCAAGGGAACCAGTTTATACTCTCAGTCCTTTTTAATAAATGTCTATTTAGCCCAAAAAAATATAACATTTGAAATTAAAATAAAACAAGTGTTCAATAAATCTAAAGTGAAATTAAGGCAGCAGCCTCGGTTTATTATTTGTTTTAAAACCATCAGGAAATTTTATGAATAAGAATCAGGAAACAGTGGTAAGTGTTCTGTAACTAAAGCTGAATGCATATGGGGTAACAACATAATG
>VKOC01000006.1:24044430-24063055 GCA_009364415.1 Spea multiplicata
CACTGCCAAGCATGCCCCAAGTTACTTCAACTTACCTGACCCCGATGTGCACTCTGTTGGATTCCCGCTGTCAAACATCTGTGCGATGCAGACAACCTCGCTGCTGCTGCCGGCGGCTCCACCCACCCTCCTCATTGAATGGGGCTGGCACCGCCCACAAAGGTCATTGAGCAGCGCTGGTGCCGCCCACGAAAGTTATTGAGCGGCGCCGGCTGACTCACTTCTACTTTGAATCGACAGGGGTGGCATTTTAAGAAGCCGTCCTCGTTAATCCGAAACAGAATTGAGTCAGCTGGCCAGCGCGACTCAGTGACCTGAACGGGGCGGTGACAGCCCCATTCAGTGAGAGCCCCCCCGCAGCAGCGGGGTTGTCTGCATCGCACAGACGTCCGCTGCTGCCGGAAAGGAGGATCCAAGTCCCCTGCAACGCCGCGGGGGATCTGAACCCAGCTCGCCAAATCCCAGGCGCCAGGACAAAATTATCAGTCGCCATGGCGACCTGGCGCCTGGGATTTGTCGAGCCCTGTTTTAATCTGTCAACACTACTAGATATAGGTTTATTTTGTGCTAATTTGGGAGAAGCATCAGATCTGTTTTAGCTTTGTAAGCATACCTGGGAACTCTTTGGGGTTCAGAATATGTGTATAGTGCCGCTTCTCCAAGGCCACCGCAGAGAAACTACAGGTCATGGCATGCCCTGTCCCCTTCCCCGCCAACCATGGCCAGTTCTCCAGCATGTGGGGCTAGCCCAGGTATGAAAAACATAAGCAATAGAGTTTTCATACAGGTCTGACCCTTTCCGAGTGTTGCCACTCAGAATAATACAGGATAATACAGTGAGGGAATAATTAGGTTGTAAGCTCGTTTAAGCAGGGCTCTCTTTTAAGTCAAAGTTGTTAATGTCATGCACTACCTGCTATGTCATGTTTATCCATTGTCTAGCGCTGTAGATGATGCTGCTATATAAATAAATAATAATATTAATAATAAAGTAACAGTTGCGGCATAAGTACTGAGCCAGCTCCTGGTAGGGCTATCGTTTGGTCATATATAACTATACCATTAGTTCACTGTAGACATCATTGTTGACATCAAATAATTGACCATCTAGACCAAAGGCAGCAGGATATTCAATTACTAGACTATTGGCTTCCTCAGTTTAACACTCAGTCCAAGCTTCTTTTTTTATGCCATTTTATGTTATGAAAAGTGGCTACCAGCTACTGACCTCAAGCTCCCCGGATATGAGTGATTGTTGCCCAAGTTAAAGTGAGAGCAGACCGAAAAACTTTGTTTTGGAGGGATTTCGGGCAATAATAGCCTAGACTACGGTTTGAGCCCGATATCGGCTGAGCCCATGTGAAGGCAAACTAAAAGCTTGAAGAGTCTGTGCATTTTAGACACCAACTGTCCCGTACCTCTGTCCGAGCCTAAGTAATTTCAACAGACTGTACGGAATCCTAAGCATGTTATTCTCTATATATTTCCGATTCCGTGGTGCTCCTTTAAACCCACTGTGGAGTTGGAAGGGTTATCTCCACGTATCCAAGCGTTCCGCACTCATCCTAATTGCTCATGCAAATGGACATTAGCTACTAGAATATCCATAGATCAATTAGCATCATACAGCGCAGCTGGCTTGAAATGAATTGGCACGTGTAACATTTAGCTGCTGCAATGTCTACCTGGCAGTCTGGACCTCATATCAAACTAATTTTAGCTGGCTCATTTTGAGACATTATTATAAATTAATCATTTCCTTACAACATCGGTAAGTGGATTTTTCTTAAAATGGCAAAATATTTTCTGCCCCTATTATTCTATTATACCATTATAAAGTTATTAAGTAATCTAATTCCATCCAGACACATTTGACCCTTGTGTTTTTTCCATTCATCACTGACATCATTGAAAATAGTAATGAAACAGTCGTGCTATTGAGTAATTATAAAAAAAGATACCCCCTCTCATATCCTAGAGTTATACTCACCAATATTTTTCCATCCCTTTCTTAGCATATCGAGGGAGTGTATGACAATTGAAACATATATATGATATGTAATATATTTATAGTATATATAACATGGGGTTTATATATTGTTCTTCTTTTCAATGCCTGGCTCTATTAACAGGTCACAAAGTCAAATGGAAATCATTTATTTCATAGTTCTGTCACATTCTCACTATGGATAAAAAAACAGAAAAAGAATAGTTAGCTTCTACACCAAGGAAAAGTGGAGCATGTGTTATAGGAGTAGCCTATCCTGGTCTAGTTACTGGGGGTACACAGATCCTCATTTGGCCTACTATATGATCATCAAATGGACCTCCTCTAGAGAAACCTCTGGTTCAATATTACAAAGTACTTTAACCTTTTAAAACCTTCATGACACTCCAAATGAGTGTATCGGGTAGTGTGCCTGGTAGATTTCAGATATTATACAATAACCTATACATATTACATTTCTACAATCTGGAGGGATAGCTTTTTGGTGATGAGCATAAGCAGTGCAAAAAATTCAAACCAACGCAAAAAAACGGCTAAGACTGGTGGCCAAATGGTTGGATAAAAAGAGGCTAAAAGCCCTCGGTGGAGCACCCCAGGCTGTCTACTTTCCTTTAATATACACTTTCTTAGTTATTTTTTGTTTTATTTGATTGTGATTACAGTTACAAACCAGTAATTCTGAAAATTATGGGAGGGGGATACTTTGAAACAGCAATGTCTGGCGTCTAATATTTGCCCTATAATTGGCACAAAGGTATAGTAAGTCTTACACAAAAGGTAATTCTGGTAATTCTTCCAAACACAAGGCATTTAATGAATGTATCTTGGGGTATTTTGATCAAATCAGCTAATTGTGAAAATCACACAAAAATGTTGAGCTTTTTTCTTATTTTTTAATATTTTATTAATGTTAAATGCTGGTCTAGACATCTAAAAAGGGTATGTATAGGTGCAGTAAAAATGAAAAAGGGGGAATCATAGCTAAACCAACACATCATGAAAACACAGCTCAGTTAAAAAGGGGTTAATATGCATTCTTCACTGTATGCGACACTAGACCAACCCTTTCGGAGAATGCATAGATTTGCATGTGTTTTTCATAATATTTTTCATATTAACATCTGAAAAGGATGACATTAGTTAAAAGAGCCATAAAAGCTTTCTTGTAAACAGTCTGTAATAAAATCCACTCCAGTCAAAGATAATCCTTCTTTATATTTTCTAAGGCAGGTTTCTTGTTAGTTTCAAAAGTGAGTCTGTCCTAAAAAATAAAATATTTAGGCAATGTACAATGTGTGCGAGCACCCAGAGGGAAAGCTGCAGGAGGCTTATATAGATGTATGTATGTAAGCATGGATGTGTACTTGTGTGTATGTGTAAGCATGGATGTGTACTTGTGTGTATATAAGCATGGATGTGTACTTGTGTGTATGTGTAGCATGGATGTGTACTTGTGTGTATGTGTAAGCATGGATGTGTACTTGTGTGCATGTGTAAGCATGGATGTGTCCTTGTGTGTATGTGTAAGCATGGATGTGTACTTGTGTGTATGTGTGAGCATGGATGTGTACTTGTGTGTATGTGTAAGCATGGATGTATACTTTTGTGTGTGAACATGGATGTGTAACTGTGAGCATAGATGTGTGCATGTGTGTGTGAGCATGGATGTGTAAGTGGGGTGAGATGGAGTGTGTGTTAGTGAGTATGAGTAAGTGTGTAATTTGTGTGTTTACATATGTTTTAGGTTGGAAGGAGGTGGGGCAAGAGGCAAATAAGGCACAGACTAGCTGTTGAAGTTGGGGGGCCCGGTGGTTTCTATTGACGCCCCTGGTCATTTACAAACATGACCAGAGAAGCATTAACACAGAGGCAAAACTATGGCAACATTCATCGTTAGGAACAGTATGCTGTCACTGTAAAAATATTTATCATATTGCAATACAGACATGAAATACTCTACAAGCAATAGCAGTGACGGTCCTCCTCTCCCTGAAATTAAAATACACATTTCATGTTGACGTAACCTTTAATGTTGCCTACTAGCTCACTGTGTGATTCTTACTTGCATCTCGTCTACCAAATGCATTTACTTTTTCTCATTTTAGTTGATGATTTAGGAATATTTGAAACTGGTGTTAACAGACACATTAATAATGTATCTGAGAATAAGCATAGCAGTTAGCTCTGGCCAAATTCCTTTCTTGTCTACCCTACATTTAAAGCATCACCAAGACACCAAAAGGTTTGATGGAGAAGTTGATCATATGTGATCTGCAGAACTGTTCATAAACATAGTTTCATGTTGGTAAATTGTCAGCATGGACATGAGTTTGGAGGGACATGGTCCGCAATCAAATTCATTAGGCATCTTCATGAAGGGACTGCAAACAGTGAGAAGTACAGGTTTTCGAGAAGATCAGAATGAGATCCCTATACTTTTAGGTAGTAGAATTGGAAGCTCCATATAGTTTCAGAAGAGGTAACCTCAAAACTCTGGTAAGAAACTACAACCCCTAGCATGTTCACACCTGAAAGTGGGGCAGGACAAATATCAGCTTTTTGGGTTGTTACTAAATCATCCAGGTTGTTCGGCAAGCCAAGGACAAGCCAAGAGTTATAGTCTGCCAAGCGTCAGTTATCACTGCTGTCCATGCGGAAGGTCAGACATTCATAATGTAAGCTATCCACACAGCACAAGCTTTGCAGCACAAGCACAGGAGCTGCTTTAGAAAAGGGATAATGGCAGGACAATAATACTAATCCTATCCTTTGATGTTTAAAAAGAATTAAAAAAAGAGGAATGGTGAATATTTTTTAAAGTTTTGCTTTTGGGCCAAAACCGCTTTCTATTTTGTATAGATGCCTAAAATTCTTAACGAATCATTATTATTATTATTATCCAATAATAGGAGGTAGAGATCCCCCCCACACACACAGTACATGGCAGCACCGATTATATAGAGTTTGGCTCGTCAGATAAGCCCCTAGAGTGTGATAAATTCCATTTGTTGACTGTGTTGCGATATGTTTCTGTGATGCGTTAATGTGCACGCTGTCACAGATCCTGTCTGCGCTGTTCTTTTGAATATTTAGAGATGTTTTAGTAGCCCTTTCTGCGACACCGGGAAGGGGTTGTGATTGACCAAAAACTGGTTCATCATTTGCTACTTTCCAATTTGTTAACCCAGTGCCTGGATTTCATGCATGTTAGTGATGCAACTTTCATTCCGAATGGGAAATATTTATCTTAAGCAGCTATCTTAACCCTGTGAGTACAGCTGCTCACATCAAGGCTTCTTACTTAATGCCAATCGTTTTGTGAAAGGCAGTGGAAAAACCTAGTTTAACGATCTGTAGAACAGTACTTACCATGGTTCCGCAGCGTGGCTACATGAGGACACATCTGATTACCACTTTTAAGATTATATTCCTGTTTACCTAGCCAAAAAAAATCAAAATATCTTACCTGCTCTAAACATATTTCCCCTTTGTAACAAGCCCGTGATCTGCATATGTGTTAAATATAAGTCAGACGCACTCCCCTAAGGGTCATGGCTAGGTTATGAAACCAAGTCTCACTGCACCTCTGCATGGAGAACTCTTGTCTAGAACATAAGAACATCAACTCTGCTTAGGCTTCAGCTAAAGTACTATTTGACTCACATATAGACCTGTTTTATACCATCACAGAAGGAACATCCATCTTTACCTTGTACGTACCAACACATTGACCATGAAAGTGTTTTGATCCTTGCAAAGACCTATTCTATTGTTATTTATTTTTGTTAATCCTTTATCTTTAGCTGTCGAGTATGTGCTTAACACTACTTTTTAATTGTGCTTACTATGTAGTTAAATCTCACGCCTATACAATTCAGAGGGCTGCTAGTGATCCGTATTCAAAAGGATAAAGGGTTGGCTGCTTCCCTGCTAGTAAGGTCAGTCCAGGTATGCAATCCTCATAACGGAGCTGTATTATGATGCTACCCTGTTCTTCCGAGGTTATGTGTCAATCAGCTTTCCAGTTCAATTGGATTTCCTGTAGAATATTGGTGGATTGACTCATTGAAGTTGAGTATTTGATACTGTTGCTTTAGTCTAATCTGTGTAGCGTGGGTTACTGTAGCAATTTCTAGGTACCATTTATAGTTAATGGGTACCTTTGTTACATGCTAGAAACTGTGGTATTATTTGATGCAGTTCTCTCTATTGTACTTAAGGGTGTTTTGTGACACTGTTAAATATAAGAGAGGTCAATTACTGTGTATATTTATGGAGTCAAACAGGAATAAAACCTTTTTGATTACTTATATCTCCGATGTGCTATTTCAGTGATCTTTCGTCTCTCCCTTTCTTTACAAATGCTTTAATCTGTCACTGTCCCAAAACTTAAATTTTTTCACATGAGGGTACTAAAAATATGTAAAAGTATTTAAAGATCTAAAAATATATGCAATGGAAACCCATTTCATATCTGTAATATGGGTGCCTAATTATTCCTTCCATGTGTATATGTTACTAGCCTTCTTTGGGGTGAGGTGGAGAAAACCGAGGGGAGTTCATGATAGGGGACTAATCCAAATATTGCCAAATATTGTTGTCAATTAACAAACTAAAAGCCCCAAAGCTATAGATAGTTTAATAAGTTAATAGAGAAATCATAAAACCTATGATGGCCACAGCTCCCCTATAGGTTTATTTTCTTTTTCATTATGTATATTAGCCTCTGGTGGCAAGTGGGCAATTTGTATTTGAGTGAGTGTCTCCTCTGAAATAAAGTTCAAGAGGATGATAGAAATATTAAACGAAGGCACGTACATATATGAGATTGCTTTCATGGCGAACATATAACTCTCACAATACGTTTGCACATTTGCGCAGCAGAGAATCTGGTTCTAATTACTTGTACTTTAGTTGAACTTTGCCGTTTCCTTTGACTTTGTGACTAATGCATGTGAGCTGTGTGCCTTGCACTCCACAAGTGTATGCACACACACTAAAAGAATGAAAACTCCAGACCGGCTCCTTTTGGTGCCAACAAAAATGAGGGCTAACAGAATGCATTGACCAAAGGCAACACTTTGCTATTCACCCTAATTAGCTTAAATTGCTCTTTCCCACCAGGGACTCCGAGCTCGGTGCTTGTAATGCCCCTGAGGCCATGCAGGAAATGCCTTGTGCTTTACAATTTCTCTAGCACTGTGGCTCAGCTGTCCAGAGTTTATATTAAAATACAGTATATACTTTATCATATATGACGGTAAAAAAACTGGAAATAGATATTTTTAAAATGTTTGCCACTTCCAATAAAGGTTTCAACGGATCGTTGTTATGGAAGAGTGTCACTAGAGAGTAAAGACGCTGCTCTTTTGTGAAAGTGCACCATTTTTAACCAGATAAGGACTGCAGTGTTCATCAAACCTTCTCCATGCTGAGGTGTCCAGAGAAGACCTTCTCCTTCATTCCATCTCTTTAAAAAAAAATATTCCAAGCATGCTGAGAACTGTTGACAGGTTTATTTCAGAGGTGTTTTTTAAAAATGCCTGCCTGGTGTGATCATGACCAATACATGCCTCTCTGATAAAATGCACCAAACAATAAAGGACCACATTTGAGTCCTACGTGAGGCAACCTGACCAAAGTTTTATTCCACAGAAGCAACTTTTATTAATCATGAATTTTATATTTTGCCCAGTTTACCTCATTACCATATGTTTTAGCTAGAAGAACAGCCCGGTTCTTTAACCATCATTGACCCAATGATGGAATTTGTTGACACACATGCCATAACACAAAAGTGGTGGGGGGTGTCCTGGTGTCCCACAGAGGGACCTGGCATCTATAGACTGCAAAAACCTGGCTGTAAGCACACCGTATGACCCTGTTTAAATATATGTCACTCTTGGCTTGAAGGATACACTTGCAAAAATCAAATTGTGGATATACAAGGCAATGAGGAGGCTGTTCCAATGCTGTTAGTTTAGGGTGAAGCATCAGGGTAAACGTCCTGTCCTTCCTCTTAGTCTGCATATTATATACCCTCCAGGCTGAAGTGATGTTATCTGCATGCTATAGAACATATATCACTCTCTCAATTAGGATATGTATCATTTACTTAATGAGCTTGGAATATCTGTAACTGTTGGCGCAGTAATCACTTATAATCAATGACTGATAAGGAACAAGCAGCCTGTGACTTCTCCACAGAAAATTAAACAGCTCCTAGTAATTGCAGGTGATAAATGTCCTGTCACTCATTGAAAAAATCACTGTTTTTTGGGTTTAAGGGTCAGACTAGGTCAGATTTAAAAAAAAAAAAAAAGGGAGAGACAAGTAAATCATTAAATCATAGCCACATATTTTGTTAATCTACATATTTTTATATATTAAAATATTAAAATATTCAAAGGCAGGTGGTGTGGAACATCTACACTGGGGTCGATTCATGGAAAGGGGTCTGTGGCTCCATATGATATTTTGCCATAAGTTAACCCCTCTATCCCCCTGAGCAGGGGATGGGGTGAGGGGTAAAGTTGGGGTCAATGCCATCCAACACTATATGACGCTCCTTGAGCTCAAAATTTAAATGATTAAATTATTATTTCTGGGGTGGGGGATTAAGTGTTCAGCACTGATGGTTTTAATGCTGTGTTGAGTTACAGAGAGTTCAGTTTGAAAGAGTAGATAGAACAGCAAGTTTAACGACCATAGCCAAGTGGCATAGGTTGGATCCTGCTTACAAAAGCCTCCTAGTACTGTAACTTGATTCTGTGTAGGCAGGGCCGGCCCGACAATGGAGCCGAGTGGGGCAACTGCTCCAGGCCCCACTCGGCTCCAAGCCCTTTTTTTTTTTTTAAAGCGGAACTGAGAGAAAGGGGCGCCGAGTGTTTTTTGCTTACCAAGTTGTCAGTACCTGCTCGGCGCCCCTTTCTCCTCTGCGGTGAGTCTCCCTGTTCGTCATTTCCGGTGCTCAGCATTACAAGCCGGCACCGAGACCGAACAGGGAGACTCGCCGCAGGACTGCTGAAAGGTAAGTACAAGGGGGCGAGAAGAAGGGTAGATAATGGGGGGGGGTAGATAACGGAGGGGGCGGCAGGGAGAGGAAGGGTAGATAATGGGGGGGCGGCAGGGACGGAGGGAGAGGAAGGGAAGATAATGGGGGGGGCGACATTTTTGTCTTGGGCGGCCCTGTGTGTAGGCAGGGATAGGAAAGGTGTACTTTCTTATCTAAGTTCTGGACACCCCCATTCCTTTCGCCATCGGGCAGGGCTCGATGAGTCTTAATAACGGATTTAATTTGAGCTGTATCTTTTCTATCACAATGTACAGAGAATACCATGTGGTGTATGGACAAGTTCAATTTATACTCAGTACTCTTGTCCCTTGGAGTCTCTTAAGGCTTTTTTTCTTACTTTTACATATTCTCCCTTTTTCTCCTATTTTTATAATTGCTTAAAGTTCATTGCGTATGTTATGGTAGCTGACGTGTTCTTGGGGATACCTCTCTGCAGTTCCGTCCTAGATTCACGGTACACCATGAATCTCAGGCCCTCTAGAAAATAAATGTAAATTGGCCAGCAGTAACATCTCATCTTCTATACAGTTAAACTTAGGTGTAACATTTTTATGGTTTGTGCTCAGTTTCAGACATAGTTATCCCTTAAAACTTTCAGAGCCGCAACTTTTATGTTATGGGGTTTTCAAGAAGGATACTCAGCTAAAATGATTGCTGTATAACAGGGGTGTCCAAGTTTTTCCTGCAGTGGGCCACTTCATCAGAATTGTATACGTGCGAGGGCCGCACTCATTTTTCGCTGTGAGAAAATATGGCATTTAATAAGATATGCAGATTAAAATAAAGTAAATGACACAAAACCTTGACTTTTCCTCTCACTGATTTCTGGGCCTAGAAAGTTTTGTGACTACAAATTCAGGATTCTGGATAAGTAAAAATTAAATAGTTCTATTTATTCTAGGGATGCACCTTAAGGAAAATTCTGGACCAAAACCAAAAATTCAGGGTTCACCCCCACCTTTAAAAATAATAAAAAATATTAAAAAGTAAAACAAAAAAATGTAATAAAATATATATATATATATATATATATATATATATATATAAAGATTGTTAACAGCAATCTCAGGCATACCCAGATTCCAGCATGTACTGGTTGGCTGGGCATGATAGGAGTGTGATTGCTGACAGAATTCATTTATATTCTATACGTATAATAAAATTCATTTTGGTAATCTTTATGTATTGTTAAACTAAGCCAATAAAACATTTAAGGGTCTCATTACCCCAATATCTGATTTTGTTTTCTCAACATTCATTTTCGGGTCCATTTTTTATCATATCCCATCAGAACTAGAATAATTCTGCTGTACCGCTGCTTGATGTCTATGGCGTGTCTCCTGATTGCACCAATAGTAGTACTTTACACCAGAATCACTCCAGTTTTACCTTGATGGATAGAGCCCTAATTGTTCCAGCAACATCTTTTAGGTCTGTGGGTAGTTTTTTACCGCCATTCTGTCTTATGTTCAGATGCAGTATTTGTTATTTGATTTAACAATGCAACATTGTGATCTAACTCTTGATTTTAGGATTACCTCCATTAAATTAATCTTTTTAACCATCTCATGCATGGTAGACATATGGGATATGTATTTCATTGGTTTGCTGTAAGCCACTTCTTATTTGAAACAGTTAATAAAAACAAGCTGAGTAAAATAAAGTATATGACAAATAATCCCATTACGATAGTGAAGTTAGGGTTGGAGAGAAGCTTCAAGCCCCTCCGACATTTTTATCTGTGACATTAAAATTAGTTTTGGGCCTCTGAAAACTTTCTCTATGTATTTAAACAGTAATTGGGTGAAAGAATAACAATCACCATTTTTCTTTTGCTTTTTTTTGTCCAAATAATATGTTTTATATATAAAAAAAGAAAACAACAGAAGACCTTTATCAAGCCAAAAGAAGAGTAAAAGTAATTGTGTGTGGAAATAAGGCATACATTAGACAGCATTCTTCTATCTCACTCAGTACCATACACCTCTGCATTTAGTTTTTATTCCCCTATATTTCAAGCTACGAAACTATGTAGTCTATTCACAAAAGGGAGAGTTGGTAGGATAGTTTGCAGGAGGGATGTGGTTTCAAAATAACTTTGCTGTACGTTATGAAGGCCCTGGCTCGTTGATCTTCTGCTCCAGGAAGAGCTTGGTTGGCCCTGTGTCATGTGTAGTTAAGTCAGAGATTCCTCGAAAGACTTGTTGCACATTGAATTATACATTACAGGGCCAGATCAGAGCTTCTTACTGAAGAAACTTGCCAGCGTTGGTCAGGGAAGTGAGCAAGTTAAAACCACAACTCTTCCGCAAACTCTCACGACAGCTCTCCCTTAATGAATAAAACCCATTCTGTCGTTGGTCTTTTTAATATGTCCAAAGGAATAAAATTTCTAATGTGCTGTTCCAAAAAGTGCAAAGTGAAAAGGTTTCTAATGAGTCATTTTTGTTTGTAGGGCTGTATGTTACGGTTATTCCAATCCACCAAAAATATTTTAAAAAAGATTAGCTGCACAAAAATGTTTTCAAGATATTTATGCATTGATATAAGGGTCAGTATAAATTATGGAAAATTCCATGCATGCCAACATTTTAAATGGCTAGAGAGGGACAGAGAAAGGTGGGGTAAGAGCCGCGGCACTACCAAGTTTTTTTATGTAACGTGACCTACTGATCATTATTTTTATAACCAAATTTATTTTATTTGCACAATATAACCGGCTGTTTAACTATCATTGCATTTTTTAGGGCCGTAGAACATTGTGATACAGTCATACTCAACAAACATTTAAACAAAAGGGGGACAACAGGGAGGAAAGAGAGGCAGAGAGATCCATGACCCCGTCACTTATGGATCCTTTAACAGCAATGACTAAACTGTCTCCTTAAGACACCTTTTAGATTAATTGAACATTTTAAAAAATCTGCCTATGTTATAGAGAGAATGGTAGCGATTCAGGAGGCATTGGTGGTCCACATGTTACTTTTCCCACATACTAAACTTTACTGTAAACAACCTAATTTAATGATGCTTACAGCTAATAACATGATATCTTAGCTGATCCCAGGTTTTGCTTAATTATTTCTTCCTTTATTTTACTATTTTGTTAAGCTAGTAACCCCTTGGTGGCAGCTACATTCTTAGGAATAAAACCTAAATATCTCCAAAAAAAACCTGTAAAGCCAATAGTTTTCCTTTAACCCAGCTTCCCTCATAAAAAGACTTCTCTCCTTTGTCATTTATTAAGTAAATTAGCAGATATTTAAATCTGTAAATTGAACAACAAGTCGGAGAAGAGATTTTGTGATTAATATGGGGTGAGTTTAGTGGTAGGCCATGTACCATAACAAGTTCAAAGCCAAGTTAGTGGAATTTAATTATTGAACGTTTTCAAGACCTAAAAATTGACATAATTGTCTGTACCTGCTCTGTTACTTTTCAGCTAATTCTACTTTAATACACACTATACTGAATAAAGTATAACAGAATCGTAACTAAATGAGAGTTTCCCCCTTTTTTGTTTTGTAGCCATCGAAACACAGAGCACCAGTTCAGAGGAGCTGGTTCCCAGTCCTCCGTCCCCTCCCCCTCCTCCGCGTGTTTACAAGCCCTGTTTTGTGTGTCAGGACAAGTCATCTGGATATCACTATGGAGTCAGTGCATGTGAGGGGTGCAAGGTAAGTCCACCTGTCATATATTGTTGTGTTCTCGCTTTAAACAATGGGTCGGCCTAGAAATCACTGTGACAAAAATATAGAGAACATAGAATTTGACGGCAGATAAGAACCATCTAGTCTGACCATTTTTTCTCATGTAAAGTCCTCAATTGGCCCTCGGTCTGGTCTTACAGTCAGAAGAACGCCAGTCCCATGCATGTTTAAGCTCCCTCACTGTATTAGACTCTGTCACTTCTGCTCGGAGGCACTTATCTACCACCCTCTGTAAAGTAGAGAAAATGACCTATGTATGTTAAATATGTATATGGAATTCACATATTATAAATTAATACTAATGACAATAAATAATACAATGTATGCTTGTGGGTAAATCTAAATATGTGTGCATCTATTCTGTTCGAGACGCATTAGAACATTTTTATTAAGAGTATCATGGGACTTGAAGTACAACAAACCTCGCAAGTTTAATGTTTGACAACTGTCACCTAAAGGCCAAGACCCCACAAAGCACCGAGTGACGGTTGCTGTTTATCAGAATTCTTATGTTCAGTGTCAAGAGTTTTGCTCTTAAAAACAGTCAAAACCTATGATTAGAATAGGAAACATTTAGCCCATCTAATCTGCCTATTTCTCCTGATGCAAAGACTCAAACCACAATTGGTCCTTGGCCTCATCTTAGTTTCAAGTTAGGACTATGTCTGTCTAATCAGTGCTTTCATTTCCTTACTGCATTATCCTCTACCAACTGCTGGGAGGTTGATCCACTTATCTACCACCCTCACCGTAAAGTAAAACTTCCTTCCATCACACCGAAGCCTCTGCGTCTCTTAGAACAAGAGGTCACAATCTAACATTTCATTAGAGATTCTTTAAGCCTCGCACCAGAAGCACTCTTCATTCTCCATCACCATTTCTAAACTAATTGAAAAGAAATGTTAACACTCCATTTTAACATGGTCCAGAAATCTCCCCTTATGGAGAAAGGACTTGTTACTTAAAAGAGCAGCTTTCATTAACGTGGCTAGGTCCTTGTAAGGGCTTCACATCCTTTCTTCATGACACTTTGCAGGAATGGGACTGAGCGCAGCCTGGTGCCCATCCAGACAAAGGCAGCATTGTGCGGCGTCAAGAGCGACTGGTGCACTTGAAAATGCCGCTGCCTGTTAGGCTCTTGTCTCTTGTTTTAGGCAATGAAAAGGCTGGCATTCCCTTGCTGGCAGCAGTCCGACCTCTCGGAGCAAAGCTGCCTTGTGTAGGGTTCTAGTTCATTAACCAAAAGGCAACAAATCAACCTCTACAAAAAAATTCATGATGTTATATTCTTATTTTAACTTGACCAGAAAATATATTTATCAGAGTTGAATGTACATTGAAATCCACGTTGAATAGCTTGATGAGGTTTAACTGTAAAGTAGTAAATGTCATTAAACAATATTATGGTGCAAAATGGTGTAACCAGCATTTCATTGTTCTCAATAATGACTATTCTGTTTATCAGAAATTACTCTTTACTAATCAATATGGACATTCCATTGGTTGCAAAGTTAAGACTACAGTTCCTTAACCCAGCGTCATATTGGATAAAGTCTTCCCATGATTTTATGGACACCACTAAAAGGTGACGTTTTATGAATAGGCTTTGCTTGTTTTTCTAAGAAATAATGTATTTTTCCCCTAGACCTTGTGGATCGATACGGCTTGTTATTACCCTTATAATTGGTAAAGTAAATCATGATGTTCCTCTTGTGAAGTTCACTCTTATAACAACTTAAATTGTGTAGTTTCATGGGAAAGCTCTGTATTTAGAAAAAATGTTTTTTTAATTGCTATATATATATCAAAATCAACTGTGCTATATATATATATATATAATATATATATATATATGTATTTATATGATACTCACATTATTATAAACCAGTTACAGTCATTCTCTAGTATAATTCATAAAACTATCTTGCTGTAATTATTATGGATTAAAACTGAAAATGATTTCCTATATTTGACCAAAATTCATCCTAACCTATAGAGTTCTGAGCTCACTCTGTTGGAGCTCTTATGCATATACAGTTTCCGATTTGCTTGTTAACATAGAATACATAGGATAAAGAACAAGGAAAGTTCACAAACTTGTTCACAGTATCAGTGTAGACAAAACATCATAAGGTCCCTTATGAACCAAAAGAGAAGCAAATCAAATGATTTAGGTAACAAGTTGGACAGTTGTATGATTTCTTAAGTTATCCTAACGGAGATCAAGAATAAAAAAAAATTCTGAATTGGTATGATTTGGGCCAATATGGTTAAGATAAAGAACAAGGCTGAGATCACAAAGCTACTGGGAGTTACATTCGTTTTGTTGCCATTTTTTTTAGTCATTGCTTTCTTATTCGTTAACATCTGGCGAGAATAGGTGTAAACATAATGGCAGTTTTGACAGCTATCGGGTTAAAACCATGATTGCCCTCATCAAGGTATGGATTCCGGTTCAAAAGTTCATCGGAGAAGGAGACCGAGTAATAGCAGCGCCACTGAAAATATTTGAGCTTTTAGTTGATTCATTTAATACAAATTTCCCCTGACAGACTTGAAAATGAAACCCACAAATCTCATGTGGTGTTGCCAATTGCAGCCCTGTATCCAACATGCTATTAGTGTAGTTTTTTCTCTGCTTTTAATTTTAGTCGTGTAACTTATTTCCTGTTATGGCGGCTAAACAACAGAACGACTAAAGGTGTTGATTGTTTTCTTCTGTGTTTCCTTAAGATAAGAAAGGGAATATTTAACATTTTTGAACTACTTTGTTATTGGTTGTTTGTGTTTTTTCCAACATTATTATTGCATTTTGCTGTACTTATATATGTATATATATATATATATATATATATATATATATATATACCGTATTTGCTCGATTATAAGCAAAGATTTTTTCACAGCAATGCCCTCCTCTTATAATCTCGGTGTTTCTTAAAATCAGACCTCAAAGATCCAGGTCCCCGCAGTGCTCCAGGGGACCTGGATCCTCCTGTCTTTTGCCCCCATTTAGCACCCCCCCCCAAACTTACCGGTGCTTCTGACTCCCTGGTCATGTAGCCAGGGCAGCGTGTAGACGTCTACGCGATTCGCATAGACAACTTCCGCTGCAGCCGGGAGGAGGTGCGGTTAGCAGCGGGAGTCCATCGCACAGACCTTCCCCGGCTGTCAGAGATCAGAGTTCCTGCACCAGGGAACCCTATGGTCTGGTCAGGACCTGCAAATCAATGAATCAGCCCGCATCCAGCAAATATTATTTAACCCCTTGACTGCTAACGACGGCATGGTGCCGTCGCTAGCAGTCCCAGTCAGGTGCTAACGACGGCACCATGCCGTCACTAGCACTCTCTTACCTTGATGGAGGTCTGTGGCCCCCCATCACCACCTATCCCGGCGATCTGCCCCTCATATTGAAGGGCATCACTGGGAGCACCCGATCCGGCCGGTGACGTCGCGCGTAATGACGCGATGACGTCACCGCGCAACTTTATTGAAAACTGACAATTGTCAGTTTTCACGGTATGGGGGCATGCTGCTTAGATGCCTGTATCTCAGGCATCTAAGCAGCTACAGACCCCCAACATATACCGTTGGAAAGGTAATCGCCTCACCTTTCCAACGGTATAATGCTTGTAAAGAAAGAATAAAAAATATTATGTTAAAAAAATAAAAATGTACAAAAAAAGTTAAAAAAATTATTTGGGGGTCTCTAAAGGCAGATAAATAAAGATCAAAATTGCCTAGAGACCCCCAAATTAAATTATCTAAACATAAACTGGTTTAACTTTAAAAAAAAAAAAGTTTAAGTATTCTAGCTAAATGATCACTGTGGTAGCCAATGTTACCACAGTGATCATATAGCTATGAAAAAGTCGATACTAAATTTTAACCCCATGATCCCTTTGATCATGGGGTTAAATTTAGCCAATGGTAGAGGAAGGCAATTTTTGAAATCCTGATGAACTGCAAATATTATTAAAATCAGCCGTTTAACCTGTAGTACGTAAGTTAACCATGTCATCCCTGGAGCCCCTTGCATTTTTACTGCAAAACTTATTTTTGCTGTAAAAGTGATTTTTTTTTCTCCCTTTACGATCATTTCTTTGGGATTGTAAGGGGAAAGAATGGTGTGTGCTTCTGTGAGTGAATGTACGGATAGTATGGTGTGTGCTTCTGCGAGTGAATGGAGATATAAAAAGCGTGTGAATGGTCAGTAATTAGGGTTGTAGCCTTGACGTGGCATTACTGCTCACGTAAGAAGTTAAATTATGGCACAAAAAGTACATATTTTCAAAAACTACACCCCTCGGCGCATCAAATGAGGGGCTGCGTGTGTTTCTAGTACAAACCTGGAGTGCGCAAGACACAAATGAACATGTCGCTATGGTTAGAAAAACATATTTTCTAGCCAAAGCGACATATTCCATCATTATTTGTGCACTCAACTTTTGTCCTAGAAATACATGTAACCCCTCATTTGAAGCTCCAAGGGGTGTAGTTTCTTGAAATGTGTACTTTATGTACCATAATTTAACTCCCCAGATGTCTGGACCACTTTATCTTCAGATATGGCAGATTGGAGAATCTTGTTAAAAAATTGTCTTAAAACATTTAGGGGTGATGGCTGCATTTAGACAGCTCTAGACAGCTGGGAAGTTTAATTATGGTACATAAAGTATATATTTTCAGAAACTACACCCCTTGGCGCATCAAATGAGGGGCTGCATGTGTTTCTAGGACAAACCTGGAGTGCGCAAGACATAAATGAACTTGTCACTTTTAATTTTTTTTTAATTTTATTTTTATTAGTGTGATATTCACTTATTTGTTGTGCAAGTCAGGTTTGTGATACAAATACAAATAAGACCTCATTTGTTGCGGCTGGGGGTGTAGTTTCCAAAAATATATAGTTTTTGTGGCATATTTTAACATCCCGGGCAGCTAGAGCCGTTTAATTGACGCAGCCATGCATTAAATTTAAAGATGTCTTTTGTGATAGTCTAATAAATTTAACTTTTAGCAATAAAATATTAGAAAAACACAGTCTACTGTTCTCAATTTCTGTTTATTTTAGACCGGTTACCTACTACAAATATTTAGCAACACAGCTTTTGATATTAGAGTTTAGAAAAATAACATTACGAACTAGTTTTTAGTGAGTTGGAAGTGAAAAATTACACTTTTTTCCCATTTTTGGCTGTATTTTGCAAACTTAATGAGACATACACATATAAAAATGGTATATTTGGAATCTGCTGGGTGTGCTGAAAAAAACAATATATGATTTGTATAATTTATTCCCAAGAAATTTACTTGAAACACGTTTAAACGTGAGATGGACCAAAATGCCGAAAACGAGCTTAGCACCAGGGTGGGAAATGGCTTAGCAGCCAAGGGGTTAAAAGCACCTATATGATCATATATTTGTCGGCAGGTGTGAACAAATGCTGTAAAGTGAGAATGCTTTCAACAGTATGGTAATAGTTTGTTTTTCTCATTTAACAAAATGCAAAGTTAGTGGACAGAAGTAAAATCAATCTCAATATCTGCTTTCCAAACAGCATTAATCCTTCTATGTATACTTGCACAAAGTCAAGGGTTTTGCATGCATATAGTGATTTGTATGATTAGACAATTATACCAAAGAGGTGCTAATGATCATCAATTCAATATGTAGGTTGAAACACAATTATTATCTGAAACAGTAACAGTTGTGCAGGAGAAATAAAACTCGGTGAGGAACAGCCAAACTCAGTAACAAGGTGAGGTTGCTAAAGACATAAACCATGGCAAGACTGAGCACAGCAACAAGACACAAGGTAGTTATAC
>VKOC01000006.1:24063155-24093002 GCA_009364415.1 Spea multiplicata
ACAGCCTCGGTCCCACAGGGTACAAAACGAAAAATGAGCCCGGTCCTTAAAGGGTTAAATTAAGAATTGTTTTTTTTGTTTTGTATACCACAGCTAATGACAAGCCAGGCAGTGATCAATGGGCTAATTATCATCCTCTAATTACCCACACATTTCCAGGTGTGTCTATCCCATTTTAAATGAAGCCTGCCTACTGTTACACAGTACTGGCCAAGGGGTCAGCCAGGAGGAATCTATCCCTCTTGTCAGATGCCTGTCAATTAGGGCTGATTTAACTGATAACATTAAAAAGTCACCTGAGTAATTACGTATTATCAGTGTTTGCATCTCAGGGTACACGATTAATTAGGCATATTTAATGCCTGGACTGCTTCGGAATCCAGATATAATGCATCTTTTAACTCTGGAAGTGCCAGGGTATTGAGCAGTAAATTGGCCATGTAGAGTATTGCTTCCTCCATGGTGTCTACAAATAAGTGTGTTTTTGTCCAATAAAGGGTTATATATAAGACCTGTATATATTGAATAACGTATCTCTACTCTCTTATGTTGATTTCCCTTTCTTTGGGTAGGAAATAATAAGTAGGTGATTAATAAGCTGTCTCATTTTAACTTTCCCTCTTTTTGTCCTGGAAGACAATAATGGCATTTGCAGATGTTTGGATGTGTAATACATAGGCCGATGACAGATACAGCAGGGACATGACCATGTCAAATTCAGCTTATCTGTAATTATACGAAACATATTCCTGAACTGTGAACTATTTATTGCCCATTATCTAAAGTATACGGTTTATTGGAAAGGAAAATATTGGTGAAGTAAGGGAAAGTGTTGAGATGTTGTAACATTACAATGGATTGACGGTGCCCTGTGTTGAGTTGATAACAGCTAATGAGACTGAAATTAGCGCATTATTAAGTGTGAGTGGTTAGGAGATGCAGCAGAAAATTGTGTTTCTCCTAGTAGTGCCTACTGTCTCCTTAAAACTCAATCAAATTGCGTATTTCTCCTTCTATACCCTGATTGCCAATTGAGCTTGTATACTGTATCATTACACCCCGAAGTATTTAAAAGACTTAATGACAGAAACAAGGGCTTGTACAGGGGCACAGATACTGCTTCTACACCCCATTTTCCAGGTAGGTAGTCAGGGGTTCTACATTTCCTCTCGCATGGATCTCTTTTCCATTCTGTATACTTAACAATTGCTCTACCATGGAACTTGTCTGATTTCACTCCTCTGCTTCCCCTGCTTCCTCAGAGGCTACCTTAATTATCTTGGCAGGGCAGCAACAGATGTGAACACCAATTCCAGTCCAACTGGTGCCATCTCTGCCCTTACATGTGACTAGCCATGCCTCTTTATTGCAGCTACACGTTAAGGCTATTGCTAAGGACTCCGGGGGAGGGGGGCATCACATTGTACTAGTTGCCTAGGGGGTAAGAAAAATGTGTGCTGACAAAAGCACAGAGCCAAGGACACCAAATACATTGTACTTTAACTCTGGGTATGGGGGGTGAACAGTGGAGGGGGTATATTTAGAACATTGAACTCCCCACCTCTTAGCAATGTTAATGTAGCCCCTCTTTCTATAGAAGGTAAACTGAACCCAGTGTAAACATAGAATATTTGTCTATTTAATTTGTGCTTGTACTATATTTGTATGCATGTGAGCATATGTATGGGAGCATGAATGTCTATGTATAAGTGTATGTGAGCATGAACGTCTGTGCATAAGTGAATGTGGGCATGGATGTGTATGTTTATATGTATGTGAGCATGAATGTCTATGTATAAGTGTATGTGAGCATTGATATCTATGTATAAGTGTTTGTGAGCATGAGTATGAATGTGTAAGTGTGTTTTAGCATAGATCTGTGTGAGGATAAATGTGTATATATATAAGTTTTTGTGTGTGAGCATACATGTGTAAATAGTGTGATATGTGGTGTGTACGTGTAGCATTTGTAAATATGTGTAAGTGTGTTTATGTATGTTGTAAGGGGCAAAGTAGGCACAGGCAAGCTGTTTGGTGGCAGTGATGGCACAGACAAGCTGTTTGGGGGCAAAGATTTCACTAATAAGCTGCTTGGGGGCAAAGGTGGCTCTATGGGACATGTTGCTTGACGAAGTTGGGAGGCCCCCTGGGGCAATTTTTGCACCAGGGCCCTGTGGTTTCTAATTATGCCCCTGATTCAGGAGATGTTGCTGAACAAATATTGGGAAGTGGCATATACCAGGTGTTGTAAATTCATACCTAATGTACAATCTATATGAAAAAAATGACTACCACAAACTGGTGGTAGAATTAGTTAAAGGCAAGAGATAAAATACCAGCATTTAAAATACCCTGGGATATCTAGTTTAGTTTAAAAAAAATTTAAACTTTATATATTTTTTAGTTTATATAGTTTAAAAAAAAATATGGTTTTTGGATGTAAATCGAATTGGACGGCTTCAAATGTGTACCAAATAGGACATTGGTACATAATGACCAGATGTCTAAATTTCAAATTGAAAAACTGAAATGTGCATGTCCCAAATGTGCCTGCAAACAGCTTGTCTGTGCCATTGTTGCCCCCAAAGTGAGATCCAGCTTGAGGGGTTTAGTATGACCACCACATCAGCCTCCAGGAGCATCAGATAGGATTCACTGTCAGACCTCCGCCTCTTAGGCATAGGACCAGCTGGACACTCCACGTCAGCTTCAATCTGAGCAACAGTGAGCGCAGGGGTAATGGAGACTAGAGGAAAACCTCCTCTACGCAGCAGACATGGGAGTAAAATCTTCATCGTTGTCATTAGGACCTGCATGGGGATTTAAAAACACCTGAGAATCTGCAGGACCCACCACTGAGGATGGATCCATTGGTCCAAAAACATCCTGTTTCTTTTTATCCAATAAGTTGAATTGCTGATCCCATTTTGACCAGCACAGCAGGATCACCCAGCGGCTGTATCACCATCCCAGGCTCTTTTGGGTCACTCTGGGGAGGATGCACTACACCACCAACCCCATCTTATGCCTTATGCTCTTTTGCCTGCACAAGGGACCCCTTTAACATTCCAGATCAGCATCTCATTATGCATCTTCAGTGGCATCTCCAGCTTTCATATGTTGGGGGGGGGGGCAGGACACAAAGTAGGGGGCAATTATAAAAATGGTACATATACACTATATGTATAGTGTATATATATTATATATATATATATATATATATATGTGTGTGTGTGTGTTAGACGTGCATTTTTAACTACATAATATGTTCTTATCTCTTTGAAGTAAAGACCGTGACTGAAAATAACAGCTGAACTGGCAGTTTTTTCATTCTTTAATATTAGCCCCTGCTGCCAATATATATAAATATAAATATTAGACCCTGCTGCCGATATATAGAAATATTACACCATGATTCCGATATATATATTATTTTAGCCCCTGCTGGGGATATATATTAATACTAGCACCTGCTGCGAATATATACTTATATTATACCCTGCTGCCGATATACATAAAAATGATACCCTGCTGTCGATATATATTAATATTTAAACCTGCAGCCGAAAATATACTAATATTAGCCGCTGCTGCCCATTAATATGTAATATTAAAGCCCCTGCTCCAAGTCATACATAATACTATATAGCACCCTGCTGGAAATATATTAATATTCGCCCCTGCTGAAATATATTAATATTCGCCCCTGCTGCCGAAATATATTATTAGTCCCTGCTTCCGATATATATTAATGTTAAACCCTGCTGCCAATATATAAATAAATATTAGCCCCTGCTGTCAATATATATATAAATATTAGACCCTGTTGCCAATATATTTTATAATTGGACCCTACCCAAGCATTTCCTTGGGCCACGCTCAACGCTCCCTTGCATGCAATAACTCCCTCAGCTAGCACAACAAAAAAATATATATATTTGCCACACTGACTGCAGATCAGGGAAAGACCTTCTGACATTGAGCATTGAGAGGTCCTCTCCCCTGTAATCATCCCCAGAGTCCCTTTGGACCCTCATTCACTAAACCATACTGCTCTTTTACTTACACACCCTGAATAAGACAAAAAAAACCCCTTGTATTTTGCAGGGATACATAAATAATGTATGGAAACATAGCATTGCAGGTATAAACCAACAGAACACACAAACCCAGCATTGCAGGTATAGATCAACTGGAAATCACATGTAAACTCAGCACTGAAGGTATAGATAAAATAAACAACACATGGAAACAGCACCCCAGGTATTGATCAACTGAATAAGACATACAAATCCTATATTTGCAATAAACATGGAAACATAGCAGATAGAGATCAACAGAATAACACACAAATGCAGCTTTGCAGGTATATATCAATTGGAAATTACATATAAGCTCTACATTAAATTTATACGTAAAACTACCTAAATTACAGACATAGATCACAGGTCGCATACCCCAAAGCCAACCCTGGCATCCACATTGCCCACATAGAACCTGACCAGCACCCAAATTACACACACATAGGACGTGCCATCTTTGTCGCCAAACAGCCCAGCATGCGTCAACTTTGTCCCATAAACACGCTACCTGTGCCATCTTTGTCCCCTGCTTATACTATCTTTGCTTTTTTGACAAATCAGTAATACACCTATGAGTCACACAAACACTTTTACAGTCACTCACTAATTCACTTTCATTCACACAATCATTATTTATTCTTTCACATGAATTATTTACACATATTCATTAATGCATCCACACATTAATCCATTCATTCTCTCTCTCATTCTGACTCTTTATTTTAATATTCTTGCCACCCTCCATTCTCCCCATCTACCCCCTCTCCCTCCCTTCTCCCCTATCTGCTCCCTCCCTTCTCCCCTATTCTACCCCTACCCTTATCTACCTCCCCTCTTACCCCCTCTTCCTCCCTTCTCCCCTCTACCCCCTCTTCCCTATCCTATCTACCCCTCTCTCTCCTTATCTCCATATTCTACCCCCTCTCCCTATTCCCCTCCATCTCCATCCCTATCTACCCCTTCTCACTCCCTATCTACCCCTTTTCACTCCTCTTCTCACTCCCTATCTACCCCCTCCTCACTTTCTACCCTCTCCCCCCTTTGAAGTTCACTTACCTTGTAGAAGCCCAGCAGTGGGATCGCGAGGCCTCAGTTTCCATGTTCTGCCACGGTGTGTGCGGCTTCACTGCTGAGCGCCGGAATATGACGTCATATACCGGCGCTCAGCATGAAATGCTCGCACCGCGACCAAGGCAGAGGCCTCACGGAGAAGAGTGAGAGGCGCCGAACGGTTGCTGAAAACTTATTCCTCGGTGCCCCTCCCTCTTCTCCGCGTCTATTACAAAAAAAAGAAGGCGTTTCAACTGGGGAGGCACACGGGGGGCACAGCATGCTTTAGGGGGGCCCATGCACAGACGCCACTGTGCGTCTTCTGTGGGTTAGTTGCTTTGGTGAAATAGCAATGTAACTAGGCAGACAGGTAAGGGTTATACATGTGAACGGTAAGAGGGATTTTCTCACCGTCTGTCAGTATTTCCTCTCTCTGAGGTTTTTATAGATGTTGTGAGACAATGTTCTGTAACATTGCTGTGTATGTTCCTCTGATTTGATCATGTCTACAGTAAGTATCATTAAGATCTTCATAACCACCCCCTCTACGACACAATTCATTCCATCTTCTCTCTTTCCGGAACATCTATCTTTATTGAATAATGTAGTTGCTTGTTTTTAACAGACACAAAATCCACAGTTCTCCTTTATAAAAAAAATGCTCAGATGATTGTTTTAAAATCAGCAGTAGTTTTAGCACCACTAAAACAACAAACAATCTGGTTGCCATGAACTACAATACTCTAGCATGAAAGCGAGGATCATGCCTGGCTTATATAGGTCCTTAATCGATGAGGAGCAAGAATGCATCTAAAGCCCATAGGGAGGCAGAGAGTCCAGCAACCAAAAAGCCACCTGGTGCCATAAAGGTTAGGTGTGATACCTTCTAATGCATTGCCACTGGTTCTAACACCCACAACTTGTCACCAGCTCTTGTTTTGTTTTTGTTTTCTTTCAAGTTTGCAAAATATTTCATTTCCAGTCAGCAAATGTTTATTTTTTTTAGGTATTTAGTGGCCAGATCATAAAATATCCCCTTCCTTACACTTTGTGTGTAGTTTAAAATTATTGATTTTAAACTGAAACCTTTAATCACAATCATGCTAGCTTTCTTGCTTTAAGGCAATATCTACCTGCATAGGGGGAATAAATAAAAATACAACCTAGGCTACTACCTAAGGCCCTTGTTACAGTGTGAACAACATGAAGCTAATCAAACTTGCTCTCCTCCATTTATCAGAACTGAAAGCAACATTTGAGCATACCTGGGTCCTTACCAGGGCTGGCTGCTGAAAGCCCTCTCCCGTCTCCTTACAAGAGTTAGGGTGTAGCCAGGATAACATGATAACTGGGCGAAACCTGGATGTCATGACCAAACACCATTCCTCTGCCTAGAGATCTAGGACACATCTGGAGCCACTGTGAAGGTACATTTTACCTGGAGATAACGGGATTCCCAGCACTGCGTATGAGGAAGGGGAGTGGTGCTCTGATTTATTATTGTCTCAACGAAATCATAGTTTGGCTGCCTGTCATTCAGACCATGGGTTGATTTGCTTGCTTGTGTGCCACTCTAACAGACCCAGAGTCCGAGTTAATCTTGGGCAGTCAGCCATGTGCATCAAAGTATTAAATTAGTGGGGTCATGCATCCATCCTTTATGTTAAGCCACTCTCTTTAGATAAGATAATGAAGATGTAGCCTCATTCCCCAAACACCATCAGCAGCATGCAGACATTGCATTACATTAATGTAAATATAAGAGCCCAGGAAAAGCGCACAGATGGTTTACACAGGCACGGGTATGTGGGAGCTGAGGGACCAGATGGCTTAATATAAATGCATAGAAACTAAGTGAAGATTTTACATCCACAGTTGCATACCAAACTTTTTTGGTACCTATAAAGTATAAATCACAATTGCAGTGTTACAGGAAAGCAACTCCCACCATCTATAAGGATCAGATTGCAGAATTTGTGTTAACCTTTCAAGTACCACTCTAACATTTGCTTTTAAAGCCCTCTGGTGTTTGTTTAACCTTTCATAATGGATGATGCAGTTTGACCATAGGTCACTGTAGAGGTTGTAGGGTGCAACACTTAAACTGGTTGCTTCCCAGCTGGTTTCATATAATGCACGATGGGCATGGAATCATGTGTACATTATGTACTCATCTTGTTTTTCTAGTATTAACGATGTATTAAATATATATGTTCCCAGTGGAACTGTACTAGATCTAGAAGATATTTTGACTGCTTTTACTGGACCCTTTATTGTCGGCATGAAATTAAATGTCTTACTTGAAAGTGTTCAATTGCATAGGATAAACAAAGTATACATTTGTGATTCTAAAATTCACTGATCACATCAGAATATTTCTGGTAAAATGATAACTTTTCCTCTGAGATAAAATAAACGTGGTGCAATAAGTTGATTTTACTACCCTACATCCTATTGTTAAAAATTGTGTTAATTAATAAAGAATAAACTTTTTCACATTGTGATAATTAAACAGTTTGTCTTATCATATATATATATATATATATATAACATGCATCTGATTGTGTACTTGTTCTCGTATCGAGTGCTCATATTTTTTTTATTATTTTTTTTTTATCCTATAGTCTTACATGGAAACTTTCTAAATGAGCTGGCCTTTCATTTTTAGCATTAGAATGTGTGACTATTGAGTGTATTTATATAAATCTGGTAAAATCTTACACTTGCTGCAGAAATGTGTTTATAAAAAATGAGTAAAAAACATAAACATAATTGGCGCAGGAAGTCTTACCTACGAAAATGGATATTCAGGGCTTCTATAGGCTTGGTAAATGGAAACAAGGTAGTAATCCCTATACAAGTTATGTATACAAAGGTTAAGTCAGGCAATCATTTTTCTGTAACAACAAAGTGATTAACCTTATTGGCCTCAGCCTTCTTTTCATTTTCTCTGAACATTTGGATGCTGCCAAATGATGGAAAATGTATTTTTGATTTGTATTGAATTGGTAAACTAGTTAAGCACACAGTCCTTCACCAATTATTTAAATTATCTCCAGCAATCTGGAGGTGGATGTGTGGACCCTCATCATGTCAGATATATAGCCATGTGCCATTTAAACAATATTACATATGTTAGTTAAGATCCCCTCTGCTGATCTACAAAAAAAATCACATTGCTTACTACAGGAGCTGCCGTTCCAGCCAAAGTTGTTGTTAAAACGTTTTCTGGCTCCTTAAGGTTAGTTTGCAGTACAGTTACAAAAAAAAAAAATAAATAATATATTGATGTTGAACCGCATACCTCTGATTATTTATTTAAGGCCCCTTGTAAAATGTATATTTCTATAAACCTAATATAACCTTAAAAGATTCATACTTTCAGAGTTGTTACAATATTATTGGCCTTGATGGTTTGTTTTGGTAACCCTAGTTAGCTCCTACTGCTTCCACACCGACAACTATTCATACCAGTACGGAATTCTTTGTTATACCGTAATCAAAAACAATAATACCTTGGTGTTTATGGGTGGGTGTCATGTGCTAATGTGTTCATGTTTTGAAGCAGTATAAACACAAATATACTAAAAAGAGATACTGGAATATGGTTTTATGCAGCTGTGTTTGGGAAAACCCTTTAGGTGAAAGGGGAAAGTATTGGTTATTTTAATCTCTATTGTCCGACACTTGATACAAATTGACATGATTTAGCTGGGGGAGGCAATTTAGATGCTCGGCAGATCCCAATAGACAGATGATAATCATTGTTTGTTATTAGAAACGTTTGTCAGATGTCAATTTACTCTACCGCCTGGTAGGACACAGGGCTCATAGTAACGTCTTAACGTAATATAGATTTAAAAATTAAGTGTGCTTACGCAACTCATATAGGAAATCTAGGAGCACCGAAGTATATTTTCACTCAACAAGGGCAGAGGAAAGGATAACACATGGTTGTATGGGGCTGGTTTGGGGGGTTCTATGTGTTGTTAATCAGTAATGTCTTCTGTATACGTTGTGTAGGTGATGATATGCCTGAAGCCTGTAAATACATTTAAAGAACAACAGTATTTCATTGAGTTTTAATAGGGGGAAAAGGGTCTGGGTTTTTTTTGTACTTTAGATTTATTGATTCTTTGATCTGTGATAAGTGTCATCTCTTCATCAATCCAGTTAAACAATGATTGGTTGAAATTGGTTTTTGGTTATTATTATTATGGAAAACTATGCAGAAATGCGCCTCTTTTGTCTGAAGTTGTCCTATGGTCCTGCCCCAAACAAAGCAGCACCTAGACTCCTAGGTATAGGCCAGTGATGGCGAACCCACGCCACACGTGTGACAACGAGCATGCCAAGTCCTCTGTTGTGGCACGTGCCGGGTTGTCAACTAGACATTTTTTTTAAAAAAAAGAAAAAGAAATCATCCCAAAATAAAAGGTATCACATGGTCTGTTTTACTGCTCCCCACGAAGGGTGTCAAGTATTGAAGCTGAATGCCGGGATGTGATGTCATATCCCGGCGCTTAGCACTGAATCAGCACACACCACAATGAAGCACAGATACAAACCTCTCATTCCCACCACAGTAATTAGGAACGAGAGGAGAAAAAGAGAAAGGTAAAAGATAGATAGTGAGAAAGAGGAGAGAAATCTAGAGTAAAGTGATTTCTTTACTCCTTTCACGAGTTTCCTATGCACTCCTTTTTAATGAATGAATGTTGTTTATGTCCATATAATGCACAAGTAGTATGTTGTCTGCCAGTGTGTTTTGGATGAAACCCTTGAATGTCGCCAGTCCTCTCCTAACTGTTAATTACATAGACTCCCGACTTACTTCTTTAAAGCATAAAGAAAAAGCAGATAGTAGTAGTACTGTAGGTGCCAATACAAATATATGCGTGGATTTAAATCTTAGTGAAAACAACAGTGAAGGCACACATGGGAATGAAATATTAACATGAATTAAAGGAGCAACTGTAGGGCATAGTGTTGAAATTCCCAGGTGTGATAGGGTGGCATCAAATTGTAGGATTCCGATTCCATTCATGTTGATTTCCTCTTAAATTTTATTTCCAACAGTTAGAAGAGATTGTGGCTTATTTTCTCCGAGAGGTCTTGTGAGCTGTTACCATATGGTTAACATAATTGGTAAATTTTACATTAGCCAGCCATATGCTATCTTTTTTCTTTCTCTAATTCTACTTCCAGTTATCTTACAGCTTCAGCCACTACGCTAAAAGGGAAATGCTAAGCATAAGAATGCATCTTCCTAACATATCCCATTCAACTCATCCGATCCATTTTTCGGAGTTGCAAGATATCTTCTTTGCCCTGTATGGCTGATGACACAGGCAGACAGGACACAGAAGGTTCAAAATAAAGTCAATTTTATTTCACTCTGCAGCCAAATAAACACAGCCTCTTAACAGCAGAGACTCACAGCTTGTTAATAAGCAGCAAATTAAAGAAAAACAATTCTCTTTGCACATAGGAGGCTGCAAAACTCACTTCCATAAGTGTTCTATTGGAAATCCATCAGGTAGCATCCAGAGAAGTCTCCATGTAGGCCTCTCACTGGCCTCTCAACCAGCTTCAAATGCACAGCACTTTTTAAACCTGAATGGTCCATGATCCACATGTGGACCGCAGACAGAATTTTAAGGGCCTGACTCCCCACTTTTGTTTGGAGGCTTTAACTTGGTGCCTTGCTTGGGGGAAGGGTTTATATACTCCATCACATGCCCATACTGACTTTCTCCTTTTGGTCTGCTTCCATTTGACTATCCTTCCACAGGTCTGCCCTGTTGCCCTAACTCTGTTATATCACTCCATGTAAACCAGTTCTCTCCCAGCCTAGCCTCAGCCACTACCTGCACCCTTAACAACTCGCATACTTCAGACATCAATGGTCTGCCATCGTGATATACAACTTCTATGGGACTAATTGATGGAGTCCTATTCAGCTCTCAATAAATTAGCTCCATAAATGTACCGTACTGGGTATCTATTCAGTGCATAGCCAGATTTATAGTCTCTGTCAATAAGCCGATTCAAGAACAGAACGTTTTGTCATGAGCAATAAGATAATTTTTGTTGTTACTGATGCTAAAGTGATGTATTCAAGGTAATAGCCACTTGTTTAAAGAGTGTTCCTGTCTATTACACAGATCGATGGATTTGATTTCAGAGTTGTGGACTTATTAGAAGCCTTTATGAAAAGGGTGCACCTCGGATGTAGTAAATCCCAAACTATATAAAAACTACAGTTTGCGCTAGAATTCTGGGTAATAGCAAATCATTGTCACTTTATTCAGTGGTCTATGTGAATATATAAATAACAGAATGACAATAATATTCTCAAATTAAATTCTAGATTGGTTATAGACCATGTTAATTAGAGATGTAAATGCAACAGCCTAGCCCTGAATACAAGTGACTAATATGCAGCTGCATGAAAACATATTATCCAAAAAATATTTTGAAAATGTCTTTTTAATGTAATTAATATAAAAAAATAATGTAAAAATAATAATTAAATTATTAAAAAAAAATAATGAATAAAACATTTGGAGCACCAAATAACAAGAGCTAGAAAAATAGGCAGACTATATGGGCCTAACAGTTCTCATCTGCTGACAAATTATATATAACTATGGACAACACTGTCATATAATTTACATTTTTAGTAGTCATATATATATATATATATACTTCAACTTCAAAGAAAAAAAATGGCACAGCATTCACTTTAATGGTGAAAGATAACATTCGTCCTGATCTCTGTGTGTATGAAACATGATTGTTTCTTTTACAGTAAATGGCAAAGAGGCAGCTGAAGCGGCACTCAATGCAGACTCTAAATGTATTTGGGCCTTTAAATCACGTTTCACTGCCTGTTCCGAAGAGTCTTTCATTCGGTAAATGGCTGCTCACACATTTTCTACTACAGTGGAATGACTGTTTGCCATATTTTCTGACAGGAATATGGGGCAGAAACCAACAAATTCCTGAATGGATTCTTGAATGGATTATATAGCAGTAAGACAGGAAATAATGGAAACATGTACTAGACTCTTTATTCCACCAACCCTTCAAAAACGCAGACGGCTTGCCTGAGCCCATGTTGCTCTTAGCTAGTTACATTTAACATTAACTATACAAAACATGTATGTCAAATTGACAGATTTGATCTTTATATGTGTGTATATATATATATATATCAATATCGTATTTGCTCGATTATAAGACGACCCCCCCCAAAATTTGAATATTAATTTAGGAAAAAAAGAAAACCCCTGAATATAAGACTACCCTATAAAAAAAAAGGTTTACTATGATTGAGAAAACTATGATTGCGAAAAATGCATTTTTTTGTTTTTATTTCCTCATATGCCCCCTAGAAATGCCTTACACTGCTGAGTACACTGATATCCCTGTTTATATATATTTTGCCATGTTGACACCTCAGTGTAGATGACGCTCAAATACATTGCAGCAAGTTACTTCTGCTGCATGTAAGAGTTTTTGGTAAAGTTACAATTTGCCGAGCAGTAATGCACAAGCTGTTCCCTCTGGTCCAAATGTGCATGAGCTGGAGCCACTATTGATGTTAGCCTTTGGATCAACGCATGTGCCTACTGTTGGATAAGGCCTGTACATCTAGGTTAGTCTCAGTTCCCATTACACAAAAAGACATGGTGGCAGCACCATGGGATTTCTGAGGGAAAAACAAGCCTTCTGGCTTGTCTGGTGTCTGTAGATGAGTGTTTAATAATGCTTCTACTACCCCTTAAATTTAAGTGGAAGGGTTTTTCATCACCTTTACACACCACATAACTTATGTAATGGTGTTTCTTGGCTACCACAAGCCTCAAATATTAAGCCAGTATCACAACCTCATGCTGACGAGTCCCATTAAGCACGAAACAGCTGTCCACGAGTGGTGATCTGGCTATTGCACCTCTTACCCGAGTTTTGAATAAAGGCTGTTTTGTACAGCGGGCAATTACTTTCAAGGGATCCATGTATAAAGTGGATATAGAGGCAAAGGTGATAATTGTTCATTTTGTTTGCATGTGCCTACCCAGAATTCCTTGTGGAATTTCTGAGGGAAAAACAAGCTTTCTGGCTTGTCTGGTGTCTGTAGATGCAAACCATGTTTAATAATAATACATCTACTACCCCTTAAATCTAAATTCCATCACCTTTACCCACCATAACTTATGTAATAAGATTCCCTTAGAGATCACTAAAATCCCATTTGGAATTTCATCTTAAACTTAACTGTAGCTTTTCTGAGATGTCCTTGGATGGTGGCCTAGAGACAAGCCTGGCAGGGGGTTTGAAGAAACTAGTTCCTCCGCAAACATGTTTAACATATCATAAAAACCTGATTAATCATTTGTTTAATACCAAGTAGTTCACTTACACAGCGGCTTATTTAGACATTGTGTTTGGTTTCAAAATCCACACCAAGACTGGGTAGTATGGGCAGAGCCCCGCTGCAGATAAGGTTTGCTTTGGATATAGGTAGAGCTTCATCCTCACTGTTTTTTTTTTACCTGTTTTTAGTTTACTTTACGCAAGCCTCTGGCTGGCAACCGCTGTTCAGATTTTTGTGACCTAGAGACCTGTCTGATAGTGTTATATGTGTGTCAGACATTGTTTTACTGTCATATGTGAATTCTAACTCTCCAGGCTTAAAGACCAAATGCTATGAAGTGTTAAAAAGTCGTATTTTACTGATTAACATGTGAAACTGACCTATGCTATATAACTGAGGAATAGATGTCATCAAACACCACTTGAGCATGATGTTTACATAAAAGAGGCACTGAGAAGTGGCTCTTATGGAGACATAATGAGTCCTTTACATACAAGACATTCCGGAATACTAAAATATTTAAGATTAACAATCCTTCCATGTAACAATTAGGTGTGGGCAATGTCTTGCTTTGCAGACGTTACCATTGCTGTGTTAGTATTCCCCATAAAGCTCAGTAAACATTAAATATATATATATATTATATACATATGTTTTATCTGTTGCTCCATAACATAATCTTAACCCTTTGAACGACTGGTTAGGAATTGCCTTGCACAGTGTTGCATTATTTGGGGATGATTTATAATGGAGATTCCGGCTCAAAATTCTGTCAAAGTGACAAATCATGTCACTAGGAAGCACACACACACACAACTTTATGTATAAATTGTGTATATGTATTATTATGTATGAATTATACATCGCAATGTAAGTAAATCAAGTACTTATTAGATTTTGTTAAAAAAAATATGTAGTTTGTTTTTATTTAAGCCAGCCATTTACACTAAATGTGTAAGCTTTTTGTCAAATATAGTCCATAATATTTATAGAAGATAAATACACTGATTAAGGGTAATCAAGATATTATGTGCTTACACCAAATCTGTCAGTAAACAATTCTGTATGATAATTTCACAGATAACCTCGTATAAGTCATACTAATGAAGGGTTTCATTTAAAGTACCTTTATTCCTCTCCCTTAATGAATTATAAATGAATTGCAGTATCTAAAGCAACTGTTATTATGAGTTCTTTCTTCAATTACAGACTTTAAACATACACATAAATAACTTAAATATATATCACCGTGCATAAAGGATATTCCCTGTGGTATACTTTAACTGAATCATTAATTAATCTGTTCTTACGATACAGGTCTGGCTCTGGGTTCAGCATATTCGCTGCCGCTTGCATAATTTAAAGGGACAGTCAATCCCATTTTTCCAGAATCACTAAAACAAACTATGTTTTCTTAACTGTGCCTGCCTTTCATCGATCCGAGGCGTTTTTCACTTAGTAACACCGCGTGTTCGCTCTGCAGGTACATGTTGCAGAATAATTAACTGACGGAAGGAAATATACAACTGCTACTTTAGGTCTGTTGAGTATACGATGAACTGGACAGTCAAAAATGGCTTAGGGCAGATTCACAGAACATTTATACAATAAGCCATACCACATATACCCCCCCCACGCACACACATATTAAAAAATCCAGTATGCACAGATCACGTGGATTTCAGCCTTCAGAAATGCTAGTTAAGTTAACATTGCCCATAAGAACCAACAACCGCTATCATTTCAGCCTCATCAATTAAAACAACGGATCTGTCCCACTTTCTTTGCTGGACGTTTTTGTAATTAAATGCTACATCAGACACATTGTTCCCAGTACTCTTCCAAAAAATAGCTCTTTAATCATATATATTGTAAACGTTTTCATATTTTCTGCCAGGAGCGCTTAGCTGTCATATGACACAAAAGCAGACAAGTGATAGGTTGTTGCCAAAATTAGCAACTCTTCGTAAAAGTTGATTTCATGTAAATAAACCTTTAGAAGAGAGAATAAAATGCACCAAGGTTTTTATGCTTAAAATGCAAGACTGATTCAAAGCATCATTTTTTCTTGCCATATTTCGTTAGGAGAGAGAAAAAGATTAAAAGATAAAGGGGGAAAAATGAAACGTGGTTTGCAAATTCGATGTAAAAAAAAAAGCCAAACACTTAGTAATCTAAGATACTCTACAAAATCCCGAGATGGAAATATTTGCGGATAATATTTTTTAATTAAAATTGTACTGCATACAGGCTATGTATAGAGCACATGGGGGACAGGAGAATGGGTCATTTGTGCATTTTAATTATATAACAATATAATGAGAAAAAATAATATGCAGTGCCAGACGTTTAACTACATACGATCTGTGAACAGAATTTTCTTTATTTCCATCTTTTTTACTTAAGGGTTTGACTTTTTTAATAACTGAGGATAGGAGACAGGCGATGGTAACAAGGAGATTTGAGGCTTTATTTCTAACTGCATGTAGGTCTGAACAAGGGACATCTGAGGTTTCATTTAATGCGACTAATGAACATTAGCCTATTAAAATGCATCACCTATAGTCAGGCCCCCACTGGCCATTGGGCAAGCTAGGCAAATGCCCTGTGGACTTCCCATGTTATAAATAGAGGCAGCCACATACTGAGCATGTGTAACAGAGTACCGCAAAATTGCATGCATCTGGCAGGTGGCCAAAAGTACATAATTCAGCGTCCGTTCGTCTTAAAGTGCCAGGACGGGCCTATTTTAATCCCAGGCCTGCTCTTGGTGGAAGTAAGCATTTAAGTCAATAATTGGCAGGCTAAGTAGTGAAAGGTTGGCATGCTTGTGCAATGTTCATGACACCTTGGACTTTCCTAGAATACCGCACGATTCCTCAGAATTCAAACCTGTTTTCCAAGACATGACAGACATCCGTATGCATCAAACAGTCCACGTAGATCTGTCTTGACACCAGGGCCATTCTCTTTATAACTGGACGAGCTGGCCAGGTGCAAACCACAGCATATGGAAAGTCCACTCACATCGTTACAGGTGAGCACAAGGACCAATTTGATGTGATGAAATCTAAAACTCCTAATTTCTGCTTTTGTTACCAGTATGTCATAACTGATATCCCTGTTTGAATATGTGTTACTCAATTAAGTTTATCTTCAAATAATCACAAATTAAGATTTTGGAAGGAGCAGTATTACAGTAATTTTATAACGTATTAGATGAGTCGCTACATAGAATCGCCAGGATGCGCCAGCTCATTTAGAAACTTCCCAGGTATACACATATCACATATGAGGTTGGCATTGAAAGAGTAAAAGACATAAGATAAATATAACAATTTTAGACCTTGAGTTTTGGCCAAAGATACCTTACATATTGTTCTGTATTTTCTATTACTTGCATTTATATTACATGAATAATGAGAAGAAGCAGCAAACAACATGACTGCAGATTATCCACAAAACTCTTGCTTGCAGCAACAAAGTTGGAGATTCCTGACAAAACTAAGTATGAGTGATGTCACTCGCATCAACAGAATTCCTCTGATAGAAATCAGCACTTTTCCATTAAAATTCCTTTTCCAGCCGTGACTGTCCAAATCACCCAAATGTTGCCTCTGAAGTTGATGCCAGTGATTAAGACAATACATTATTACAATGTGATATAAAGCTATGCACTAATTTCAAAGAATATATTTGACCCCTTAAAATCTTTGATGTTTTATGTTGTGATGAAAAAATGTGCCCAGAAATCTATATTGATGGCATAGAACGTCATGAAGAGGGGACTGCCCCACAATGAACCTGATGCTTCATTGATCTGTAGTGAGTACTGCTGATCAGTCAGAGACCGATCAGCAGCCTCAGAAACATAATAATTAAAAAATGAATTGCTATGATCAACGGTTCCCGAGGACTGCCTCCTTCCCGTGTCAGAAGTCTCACATGATCATGTGATCATGGGCATGTTCCATTTGTGCCCCGTAACTTCCAAGAAAACTAAAAAAAACCCATGCATGTTGGGTTTTTATAAATTCAAGACACCTAAATTAGTATATGTTGTGGTATTTTGGTCAACAGAACTGGTTTGGGGACCATTATCACAGTAAAATATTGGAACAAAAATAGTTATATATTTGCTTTTTTGCTTTTCAAGCCCCCTTAAAACCTAGAGGTGCCCCTGGTCAAAGCATGTTGCGTTTAAATTCTTTCTACTTCACTACGGTCTCCAACCCCTTTCCTCATTCTCCACTCCTGAGTTTTAAATTCAGAGCAGGACTGAGAGAGGGCAGGGAAATTCATCCTCAGAAGCACATAAAGTGACAGGAGACTGCATCCCATACATCACCCCACACTTTCAAAGAGAGAATGAATAGGCGCCAGGGTGTCTTATAAGAACAAAACCTGGATCGCCCAAGGTTTTATTGGCTGTGCATATTCCATATTCTCTCTGGCATACGGGTGGGTAACTGCAGCCCACCAGCTGTTGCTAAACTTTAACTCCCATCACCAAAGAGAGGTGAGGGCTGTATTTATTACATCGTCCAATGCCTGGCCTTACTCATCTACACCAGTAAAGGAATCTGAACCTATTGAGGTTTTCTCTGGGGACTTTATATTATCGGAATTTTTGTAAGCTTGTTTGAGCAGGACCCACCTTTTTGTTTCTGTTAGTCCAAATTGTTTTATGTCCTTTTCATGCATTGTACTGCACCACAGAATATAATGCCACTACAGAATAAAAATATTATCATCTGCATCTTACTCAGCAGCATCACTATGCTGCACTCTCTAGTCACATCTTATTATTATTATTATTATTATTATTATTCATTCCTACCAGCAAAGGTTTCCAAAAAATGTTTTGTTTTGTTTATGTTTACAGCATTGATTTTTAGCTTTACAGGCAAAAAAGCAGTAATTTGGATCCAGGAAATAACTTTAAAACATAAAACATTACTGCATGCTATCTTCTGCCACCATGTCAAACAGCAACATGCATAGACAGAATAAGCTGAAACTGGATATAATGCTTTTTTTCCCTAATGGGGAGGAAGGAGTGGAATCCCTTTATATTCACATGGTTGGCTTTGCGTAAGCATAAGACAGACCGTTTAACTTGCTAATAGAATGTCAGCTCTTTATTTTATGTTGAAGTGCCCTGGTCAGGTAAATCCTATCTACTATTTTTTGATCTGTTTGCGTCTTGCTTTGTGATTGACTCAATTTGAAAGCTTGTTACGGAACAGTCCCTATACATGCAGGTTCTGTACAGGATCTTTATTGTTCTGCATAACTCACAGGTAATTTCCCTTCACAGCTATTTAAGGGCCTTGACTTCTTCTATGGGCTGTGTTGGGCATTTAGAGATAGAGTCCTGGATGCTGAGGTTCTTCTCCTTTGCCTCACCGATATTGGGCTTCTGCACTACAGAACCCTCCAGTTGAATAGCCTGAAGACATTCATTTCCATCTCTTAATACACCTACATCTAGACCCCCCCATGATAGCTACCAATATACCAATTGTTCTTAGATCCCTGTTTGGCTTAAAGGGTCTGATGTAGATTACACTTGACCCTAAGTGGGAGTTTAGCCAAGCATGTGTGTCCTTGACTTCACAATGGTATTGCACACTGTCTACTACCATGTGACGACAACTTTGTAGGACCCAAATGCAACCTCTGGGGTTTTTTAGCATTACCAGTGCCTGCTTGTATCTGGTTCTATTCTGTATATTTATGATGAGCTTTAATAAGGAAAAATATTGGAAAAATTGTTCTCCCACCACGTACACATATAAGGCTGTGTGCTACCTGTGGTTTGATAGGACAACAATGAATTTTTGGAACGTAAGCCGTACGTGTTTTTCCGCACCGCGTATGAGTTAAATAAAGGCTATGATAGCCCTGCTAATAATTACCTGCGATAATAACAGTGCAGAGAACTATGCGGAGCAACATGCACCCTCCTAATGCCGAGAGCGTAACAGCCGAAAGGAGTCAGCCCCAGGAATTGACATTTTAAGTGAAGGAAAATGGGAAAATTGTCCTTTAAAAGAACTGTTTAGCAAAGAACATTCTTCTTGAAAAAAAACTAGATTGTTACCTCAACAGTGGCCTCTTGTGCTGAAGGGAAAGGAGTGATCAGAGGCATAATAACACAAGAGGGTTTACCCCATAGGGGTAATTGTGCTTTGATATTAACACTAAAGCCGCTGCTTGCCATGCCCTGATTGTGTTTTCAGGCCTATTGTTCTCACAAAGAAAAAAGGCACTAAGTGCTGATTAAATTAGGCGTTTGTGACTTCTCACCCCAAAGTGCCCCTGTATCAGGACATAGCAGTGAATTAATGGTTATCCGTAACAATTATACACAACATCGCAGGTCAGCGCTGCTGCTTACTTAAATAAAGGCTAAACAAACAATGCTTTCAGGATTTGGAAACTATTACTAAATAGTAAAAAAAAAATACTATTTATTTTTCATTATTATTGTATCAAATACGTTTAAATAAAAAAAAGGTAACAAATGTAACAGATTTATTTAAAAAAATACATTGTTTTATTTGGCTAATTAAAATAAATAAATGTGCAAATAAATTACATTTTGGTTAAAAAGAAAAATAAACAGGGACGACTGTTTTGGAGGGACGCCAGATCAGAGCGTACAGGTTGCATGATGTTGCTTGTATTTGTAGGAGAGCGAGCAGCGTGTATGCAGCAGCCTGCGCGGCTCTGCCTGTTTCTGCAGGGCGGCTGCTAGTCTTTAAGCCGTGTGAGAATCCTGGGAGTTGGTGATGTCAGACTAGTTTGGGTCATTTGAAGGTTAGCAGCCTGGGAAGGGTTCATGGAGAGTTCACTCGCATATATTAGGCAATCCAATCTTTCATTTTGTGTGACACAAGTAGTAGGAAGTGAGCTGTTCAAAAGCAGAAGGATCTATTCGCTCCAGAAGGGGGGAAACCGAGTGCTAGACGAAATAAATGTAGTTATTTTTACAGGCTTTGAGCTCACTCGAGCCCGGAGAGCGGGGACGACCGAGGGACTGCTGCAGAAAGCCACGAGCACCGTCAGGAATTTCCATACGTTTAGCCTGGAGCCGACAGCTTGGATTTCTTCGTCCCCCCTCCTGTTTTGCTGGAATGACTGGGAAGCTAGCAAAATAGTAAATGATCATTTGGATCAATTACAGGCTTTTAGCTGTGTTGTCTGTCATAATTCATTCTGGTCTGGGAAAAAGACCAAGAGCCTACGTGCCAAAAAAAGGGGGCAGAGTTTGATGGAGTTGGGTGTACTTTTAGATGCCATTTTACCCTGCACCTAAAAGGAAAAAAAGCACTTTTTTGCAGGCGTTCTGTATAGGGGGGAATCATGTTTGACTGTATGGATGTACTCGCAGTAAGTCCAGGGCAAATGCTGGATTTCTACACTGCAAGCCCTTCTTCTTGCATGCTCCAGGAGAAAGCCCTTAAAGCATGCTTCAGCGGACTGGCACAAACCAATTGGCAACACCGGCACAGCGCTCAATGTAGGTCCACATACCAGTGCATTGCTTCTCATTTTTTCTCTCTCTCTGTATTTTATTTTTTTTTTTTTTTATTGCTGATGTGTGCCAAAATTGTAAAATTATGATGTGTAGCTTTGTGATGATGCTGTCATACTAGGTGTTATTTTATTTCATTTTTTTTAAATTTTGTTTAGATTTCATCTGTTTATTTTCTTGTTTGTCTCAATCGCCGTAAATATTACAACGGTTATATTTTCCGATAAATCCAGATTCATAGCCTGTTACTGGAAATAATTGTGTGTTTTATTTCGTATGGGTACTGCCCCAAGTCATTGTTAAAGTTGTATATCTTTCGGTGAAGGCATCATTTTTGGATTTGACCTTAGCACCTCTTTATTTACTTATGTCTGGCGAAAAAGTTTTATGGTTTGCTGAATATCCATTGCCTGTGGTGGCTTCTGTGTAAAGCCATCAATTACAGCCCTGCCTTGAGTTTCAGACAGTGGTTCCATATGTACAGTAGGAGGCTTGTGAAGGAGGGAAACCTTGTTAGTGGTCTGTAAAATTCTGTTATCTGATCTTGACATGGTGCTGAAGAGCAGATATATTGTAAACAGCAGCAGCGTTTTAGCATCGGGGCTTGAAGTTTTTGAGAAATCACCAAAGGCAACAGAAAGTACGGAGCCAGTCACCGCTCCAAGGAGCCCGCAGGATGCTGCTTTGCTGTGACACTGATTTAGACAAACTGCCGGGCTATTTATCACAATGGTTTTAACGCAGTGCTCGACACTTCGACTGAGGATTGTCCCTTCAATTATTGCTGTTACTTTTTTTTGGTGTGTTTTGCTTTGTTTTACGAGCGCTCTGTACGACTAAATGAAATTCCGCTTCTTCCAACGAAATCTGTGCTCGTAAAACAAAATTGTGAATCCAAGTACCCACCATAGAACATTTTCCATCTTGCAATTAACTAGAACAACATGAATATGATATGCCAGAGATTCTTCATGCTGTTGTTTAATGTAGGGAGAAAAAATAAAAAATAATTAAAAATATCTCACGGATCCAAACAATTGTTGGAAAGGCAGACGTGATATCTATTTCCTTTTTTCCCATTATTTATTTTTTTCACAGTGTACCAGACGTACATGTGTAGTGCTAGGATAAGACTTCTACTTAATACCTCTTTAAGCTTAGCCTGATAATAGCATGTTCTATATATGTACCTGGATTACATTTTGTCCTGACACACACAAGTAAAATTAGGCTATATATATATATATATATATATATATATATATATATATATATATATATATATATATGATAAAGATAACATGACCTGAAAATTGAATTCTCAAGTATACATGTATACGCATGTCAGCAATATACCTAAACTATTATGTTATATATATATTATATATATATATATATAAAATTGTATTTAACTATTTAGCTGTGCAGATCATTTTTCCATGTCTAATACTGCAAATATATCTACATATATTATCACTTTCTTTTATATCTCATAAACATAATGAAGCTGCATCTAATTTCGAAATATATATTGAAGCTCATAAGACAAAATGCCGCTATGCTCCTTATCAGGGTAAACGTGAAATGTGTGATATGGACGGAGAAAGTGTTAACCGCTCCCTAAGTTCACACCATGAGGAGATGTTAGAGATAACCTTTTAACCACGGCTTTCCAGCCTCCATAACATCGCTGCACATGCTGTAAAAATAAAGAAACATAATACTACGCTAATGCAGTAAATACAACTTTCCGAGTCAGGCTTTTTCGGCGTGTTCTGCGACTGCCCCGCTTGCCACACCCCAAATATCTTATAAATGTAGCCATGTGATACTTTCCTTTATTTAATGGACTCTCTCCTGCAAGACGCTGCCATGTTTGCAGAAAAACAAAAAATATGTCAAAATAACCTGCAACAAATACATTGTACTCTTTTCTATCTATTGTATCTATTCTGTAGCGCTGTACAATGGGTAGACAGCTATAGATTTCCCCCCAAAATGTAATAAAAAATAAAAAAAGTTCTAATTTTTATTGTGCCGTATAAGTTATAAAATATAATATAGAGACAGACACACATAATAAAACGGATAAAAAAAGTAATGCAGTAAACATGCCTATACAGAAAGACCTTAGAGCATTACCCTGAGATGTGTTTTTGTAAATTCCTCTTCTTATTATTTATTGATTTAAATAGCGCCATAATATTCCGCAGCGCTGTAAAATAAGTAAACAGGACATTTTAAAGCAGTCCATGACGTAACAATTTGGACTTACAGAAACAAAAGAGAAAGAGGGCTTTACTCAACCGAGCTTACAATAATTCTTAAACATATTTGCGATTGTAATATGTTTATATAACAAATCCATCACAATACACAATAAAACCAACTGCTCCTTGGCAATGTGTGTATAGACATATATATTTCCATATGTATATACGTCTAAATATATATATATATATATATATATATATATATATATATGTATTATATATATGTATATATAAAAACCCATTGCATTGATTCAGTGTTTGGTTACATTCTGTTTGCCCCATTCTGTTGCATATTACTAATTTCCCATCGATATTAAATATACAATTCCGCCATATATCTTTTTGGAAACATGGTTTCTAGTACTTACGGTTGAAACACTTGTCACAACACCGTCCCTTTTCTAAAGAAAAATCTTTAAAACAAATCTGCTGCTAAATTCATGCCAATATTTTGTCTTTCTCAAGCTGTTTTTGTTTTTTTTACCAATGTTTTTCGCATTTAACAGGGAGAGTTGTGACTGCGTTTATTTTGTGTAAATAAAGAATTAAAGCCCACGCTTTTTTTGTGTACCAGCCATGAATAATTGAAGTATTTATTTTATAGTGTTCAGCCTTTGCAAGTCACAGGGAATTCGAAATACACAGCTGCAAACAGCATTACTCTGCTGAATTAAAAATAAACTTTTAGTACTGATGCTGGGCTTTTTAGAGACCAGCCTAAGCTTTTTTTACTGTAGTTGTTTGGTTATATTTTATTACGCTGTAAAGCAAAGATTTAAACTCATTGTTATTTTTTTTAATGATCGGGCTGTGACCTTTTAAATGTAAGAAGTTTTATCTCAACCAAACTACCCCAACCAAAATTAAAATTATTTTAACGCTCACATTATTGGTTTCGATGTTAATGGTTAAAGTAAAATGGATGCTAGTATAATGTTTTACATTAATATCCCCCTATATGCGTTTAGCACGCTTCTGTTTGTTAGGCGCTGTATATTCCCTCAAAAGCCACCAAATCTGGGAACATTGTAGAATTATTTGGGGAAAAAAGAAACTATTTTACCGTAAAGGTTTATGGATTGACCTACCTACAAAAATGTAAATAAATATATATATATATATATATATATATATATATATACACACACACACATACATACCATATATATATGATATATATATATATATATATATATATATATACATTTTTTTAAAAATGGCTAGAAGAAAGCTTTGCAAGAACATGCACATTTGAATACCTTCATGGGACTAATCTAATTTTAGGGTGACGGTATAAGTATTTGAGTTGAGTAAAAACAGTATAAAAATTTTCCAAAATAGGTCTTTGTACAAGTAAGTTTTAAAGTTTAAATCAAAACATTAATAGGATCAGGGTTTTTATCTAAATAGAAATGTTTCATTGTTACTCTAAAGCGTATAGCCAATGTTGTGCAATTTAGATTTTTTTGGGGAGGGATAATTGCGTGATTCTTTCTGTTCTTTACCTAGAATCTAATGCCAATGGACGGCACAATGTGCTATACCCTCTGTCATGGACATTAGCAGAAACGCTGGGAAGACGGAGACGATGTAATGTGAAGACCCAGAAACTAATGTTAAATGTCAAAACAATTATCTCTTTCTAAGTAGGCAGCACAAGGTATTAGGGGAGTTAAATGTCTTTAAAAACTTGTACTTAGGCAGCAAGAACAGTTTAACAAGGAAAGCACTGCCGGTTACACCGAAAAAATCACTTGTCTGAAAATGGCTCACTCCTGATTGAGAACAATCTCCATTATATCTCATTAGGAGTAACATTTTACCTCTATGGCAAATCAGATATTACAGCCAGAATTCATAGAGATTCATGAAGGAATAGAAAAGAAATGCCAGCTTTACCCTAAGTATATTGCTAGAGAAATATACGTAAAACATTGGCTTATGGACCTTTGCCTTGATGTGAGGACGGATCTGGGAATTCTGGGGGATCGATGGAATATATATATTTATATTTATAATTTTATTAACTATTTGTGTGCCATATAAGTCTGCACTCACTTGAATCTTGAGTCATAAAAGCATGCCAGCTAAACAAATTTGTAAGGAGCTCAAAATATTAAAACGTGATGTGTAAGATGAATCCGTTATCCTTTACATGGTAATATTCTGATGAACCCTAGCGTGTTTATTTGTGTTAACGTTTTTTGAGTGGCGTCAGGACATGCACTCTTATGTGCACGCGTCCCAAGAAACGTGCCTTCCATAAACAAGATGTGCTGTTAAATTTAGCAAAACCCAAGGCATGTTTATAAGCTGCGATATGATCCGACCTTTGGTGTGTATCCATAACACATCATATGCATGTCCAACATGGGCATGGACGCAGTGATCGGCTGCACTCCACAGTACGCGGGTCCATCTCTCCCCGTTCACAGTCTTATTATTCGGAACGCGAAATAATAGCGCCATTTGATTGGTCACCCGATAGAACCGTTCAGGCTGCAAGCGGAATCACCTTTACTTTTTTATCAAAGGACACAATTAGAAAAGACTGCTAGTCGGCAGGCCGTTTTAGGATCAAAAGACGGCACAGTTTGGCCCCATTCTTAGCTTGAGGGTATCATTAACTGAAATAGAAACGAACGCAAGTGACATTTATTTTCTGATGTTATAATTTACAGACAAATTTTAGCGTTTGTAAAAAGAAATGGCAAACTAATTATTTGGTTATGTTTCTGAGTCATTGGCCTTAATAGAAAGTAACTGAATTGAGCTCCTCTCACTGTCCAACATTACAATAATGGCAATTAATTAACACAGATGACAAACATTGAAGGTCTCTTAGGATGTTGGAATATAATGTGCTGCAAAGGACTGGCACCAGAATAGTTAAAAAGGATATGGTAAGGGTTATACATTTGTATAATATATATGTACAGAATTATATACATTTTAACATTTTTTTACCATCAGGCTTTTCCTCAATAAACTTAACCAGTAATAAAAGTGTATACCTACCCAGCAGTGATATTATATACCTACCCAGCAGTGATATTATATACCTACCCAGAAGTGATATTATATACCTACCCAGCAGTAATATTATATACCTACCCAGTAGTGATATTAAATACCTACCCAGCAGTAATATTATATACCTACCCAGTAGTGATATTATATACCTACCCAGTAGTGATGAATTCTATACCTAGGTGGATATTCCATTTGAGTATATGCTTAGAGTACCTTTAGGATTTCAACCAGGAGCAACAGGGATTTTGCGGGTCGGTCCAGTCCCACATTGCTATATACGGTATATTCCTCATCTAGGTCATCAAAATAAGAGTTGCTATTTACGTTCATTATCAAGCATAATTATCTACCTATAGTGGTCATGGAAGTAAATAAGGTCCTCAGTTATCTGAGACAAGACCACGGACTGAATAAGGTTTGAGCTACTTGGGCCGGATGGTTCTTCAATGCCGCCAGATTCTATGTTTATATATATTGTACATTAAAGACATTTATGTATAGAACTGTCCAATAAACTAAAGAGCAAAAAGCATATCACTAAAGTAAATTAGTTTCCATGGTCATTGTCTCTGCCCCCCCCCATTTACAAAGCCCTCCAATCCAACTGTGATTGATGTTAATGATGCAATCATAGGGTCACGATGTATTAGTGGATACACAGGAGAAGGATGCTAGAATTTATTGGTATGAAATCAATGCGGTTCTCTTTGTCAATTTAACAGTACAAACAGTAGGGAGAAAAAACTAGTATCAATACTAAATGCATTATTACATTCGTGAAATACATTGTAAAAGTTATATTAAAAATTATGTTATCCATAAAAATATAAAGATGCAATTTCAGGGAACACAATACAATTCTGAAAATTAGCCCATAATGTAAGGCTGTAAAAGTAACATAAGGCTGGTTTGCAGCAAGGCTGTGATTGGCTGCTATTTGTCAGCCAAAGCTTTGTGGACTGCAACTCCTATCATGCGGCTGGAGTGTTTTGATCAAAATTGCAGTACACAGATGCTGGTCTCACAGAGTTTACTGCTCCTTATGTAAATAGGATGAAAATACTGTTATTATTGTATTATTAATACTACATTATAGGGAATATCTATTATATATTTGTCTTGATGTAGCTATATTGCTGCAGGCTTTAAATGGTAAATATTGATTTACCTAATCTTATACCGATTCTCCCTCTACAATACCTACAATAAGTGTATGTATCAGTATAATATAGGTTGCTCGAGACATATTACATATTATTTGTAGAACAATCCTTCCAAAAACCTACTCGTAAGGAGGCACAGAGGAAGTAATCATATATTAATATCTTCCGCCCCATAGATGGCCGACAAAATAGAGGATTTCAAAACCAGCAGTCAATTGGAGTCATAGAAAATGCTTGCCTTAAAAATGCAATGGGAGAAGCTGTTCCTTAAGCTTGACATTCAGTCATAGTCATTACAAAATGTTGACAGCTATTTTTTTTTTGCTTTCACAATTTTTTGTAGTCATCGAGTGGATGTGCAGAATTTCAGACTCATTTATTCTTCAGTGTCTTCTTCAGTCCTAATGTGATGACACTTAAGTGATTTAGATAATGCCTAAGGGGATGACACCTTGCCTGACCGTAAATTACCCTTCTTAGGGAACTTTAGGCCTGGGCATGGTTTAGCTTTCCAGTTAAGGCTACTTTTATAACTAGTAGGTTAAGGAACATCGTGGACAAGGGTTAATATTTAGAGAAGTGCCCAGGTCACTTAGAAACTCAATGCTATAAGGATTACATAATCCAAGTACATGATTTTTAACTAACAAAAATATTACTACACAGTCCTTCCAAAAAAAATGATGACTTTTTTCAAGAGAAAGCATTTGGAAGGAGGTCAAACATCAGACAAAACGTAACGCTGGCACTTTATTTCCATCTCGTAGAACTGGTTTGATTCAGAAACTCTAAATTATACCGATTTCTGGCAAAAACCCAGGCTTGCTTTATTCCCCAGTCCCTATTTTTAGGGGCAGGGTGTAAGGCAGACGGACGTGTTAAGTGTTGAAGCATATGCCACTTGCTCGGTCGTTTCTGCGGTGTGTATTTTGAAGGGCATTAAACGCTAATTGGTGTTATTGACTTTGAATTTCCCAGCCATTACAAGTACCCTGCAAGATGGACAGAATAAAGACCAATAGTCCATTGAGTTCTAGAAGTGTTTCATGTTTGTCTGCAGAGCTTTACATGATCAATATTAACTGCCCCATTGAAACTAACTGCTGTATCAAATAACAGTAAATCAAAGGAATGTGCTTACAGATTATTTATTGAAAGCTTTAATTGTGCGCTGGGGCCTTGCTTATCTTTGCAAACAATAGACATGCCTTTCTAACAACTCTAAACACATTTCTGTGTGGGTTTTGGCATGTCCTCTTTGCTGCGATTAAAACAATGGCAGCCTATTATAACAACATAGAATATAGACTTTTACACAAATATACAATATATATGTAACGGCCGCACTGAGATACACACATTGCAGAAAGCCACAATAATAAAAACATTATAAAGGGATCTGACTGGGCTTCAAATACAAATAAGATGTTGATTTTAATCCAGGGCTTGACAAATTTATTTTAATTCTAGGAGCCAGCTAAAAAGGTTAGGAGCCAGGACTTTTTTTTGCCCTATAGCCACACTTTGCCCAGCGCTCACAGTCTCACATTTTACCCTATCCCTCACTTTGCCCTGCACTTACACTTTGCCCCAGTACTTTGCCCTGCACCCACACTTTGCCCTGCACTCACAGTCTCACACTTTACCCTATCACCTACTTTGCCTTGCACTTACACTTTGCCCCAGTACTTTGCCCTGCACTCACACTTTGCCCCAGCACTTTCCCTGCACGCACACTAAAAAGCACCAGTGCATACTTTTAATTACTTCATTAATCCCATTAATTAACTCTGTCCCCAGTTCCCCATAGGCATCTTTGTCACTAAACATGAGACTATGGGAAGCTATTTAGTGATAAAGATGCCTATAGGAAATTGGGGACAGAGTTTGCCTTTGCCCCCAGTCTCCCATAGCCGTCTTTGTTCCGTCCTACCACTGCCAAGCATGCCCCCAGTTAGTTCAACTTACCTGACCGGAGACCCCGATGTGCACTCTGTTGGATTCCCGCTGTCAAACATCTGTGCGATGCAGACAACCCCGCTGCTGCTGCCGGCAGCTCCACCCTCCTCACTGAACGGGGCTGGCACCGCCCACAAAGGTAATTGAGCAGCGCTGGTGCCGCCCACAAAAGTTATTGAGCGGCGCCGGCTGACACTTCTATTTGGAATCGACAGGGGTGGCATTTTAAGAAGCCGCCCCCGTTGATCCGAAATAGAATTGAGTCAGCTGGCCTGCGCGAATCAGTGACCTTTGTGGGCGGTGACAGCCCTGTTCAGTGAGGAGGGTGGGTGGAGCCACCGGCAGCAGCGGGGTTGTCTGC
>VKOC01000006.1:24093102-24133692 GCA_009364415.1 Spea multiplicata
CATGGGTACACTATTCACAGGAAAAGAGAATAATCGCTGAACCGACATTTGCACAAATGGCAAAATTGCTCCAGGACTTAAGATACCAAAAACCCCTGGGATTGAAGGGGTTAATATATATCGGCAGCAGGCTCTAATATTAATATATCGGCAGCAGGGGCTGTTTAAAAAACTGCCAGTTCAGCTGTTATTTTGAAATCATATTTGAATCATAGTCTTTACTTCAAAGAGATATACCGTATTTCCACATGTATTAGACCCTAGAAAAATCTAGGGTCTAAAAACTAGGTGCGTTTTATACAGTGGTTGTAGATTGCAGTTACTACTTCCCAGTCCCTCCCTGCAGTCACACGGACAATCAGCCCCACCCCTTTCTGACTCACTGCCGATTGGCCTCGCCCCTTTCCTGATAGCGTCCACATGGCTAAGCAGCTCATCTAACAGCAAGTATAAAATTAATATTTGGGCTGCTGAAAGTTAGGGGAGGTGGGGGTTATTTAGGGGCAGTTAATGGATGGGAGTGATGAGGATGATGAGTATGAATTTTATGATAACTAAAACTTGAGTTCAATGTAATACTATGTAATACATTTTTTCTTCAAATTTTGGGCCCCAAAATTATACATGGGAGTGTCTTATACATGGGGAAATACGGTAATTACATATTATGTAGTTACAAATACATGTTTAACATGTAATATATATATATATATACACACGTCTGTGTGTGTGATCTCATGCACTTCATAGTGTGTCCCTGAATGGCAGAAAAAAAATCTGGCCACCCTAGTGATAAGCCTATGGCTACCCTGCAAAAAAAGAAGACCAAAGACCAAGAAAGTGGTTTGAGGTCTTCACAGAAGAAACAAATGGGCACACTAGATGGGCCAAACAGTTCTTTTCTGCTGTCAAAGTCTGTGTTTGCACATTTAAGTATTCATACTGATATAAAGTTTTGCAGAGTAAATTAATTTCAGTATATACAGAACATACAGTTTTCACTATCTTTGCGCTAAAGGAGCAGAATAGTTTTTGTCCTTTTGCTGTGCCATTATTCAACTTTGATTGACCTTGACCTTTCATGATTAGAAACCGGGGGCTTAGAGGAAGGAAATACATAGCAAAGGCCTGTAAGGCACCCAGTGGTATAATAAGGCTGAACATATACTGCCATCCATTGATAACAGTAGCAAATACGTAATTGGAGATATAGGCCAGCAGTATTCCAACTACAATCATAAGTTCATTAAGAGACACAAGCATACCTCTGCAAATCATTAAGTGCACCCCCAAAAATTGTATATTGGTTTTTATTTAAGTACTTTCTTTTGAAATTACTATCATATTATATTATAATATTATATAGTATAATTAATTAACACCCATCATTTGTATTAGAAATATCTAAAAACGTAGGACAATTAGGGGGGAAAAAAAGCAAATCTTCTTCTATGGTTCACCTTTTAAAACTCCAAAATGTATTCTGTTTGGCCCCGATAGCAGCTAGAAATACTATAGATTTCTCCAAAGTTAACCTTTTAAAGTATTTTACTCGGGGCAATTAAACAATTTGTATTTCACCATTTTAACACCAACCTGTCCCAAATGTTGCAGTATGAGTTTTTTTCATTTTAACAAGCCCATTTTAGTCAAAGTCAGTATTTCAGTTTCAGTACATGTTTAGGGCTGATTTCTAACACAGTACACACTATGATTTTTGGGGGGGGGGCTTTTTTCTTTTATATATACATCTATAAAACATCAGGTTATTATAAATGTATTATTGATTCAACACTTCTTTTATGGAGAATTGAATCTTGAGCATAACTCAAGAAATTTACTCAAATCTACAGTCTGCTTTTTTGTTTTGTAAAAGTTAGCGGTTAGAGAAGTTTAAAATCCTCCCCCCCCCCAAAAGTTGTGATACGTGGTTGAATCTAGGTGCAATATCAATTTCCTACCTCTGAGTTATCACCTTTTTTCTCATTCGCCCTTACAAAAGTCAAACTAAACAACTGAGGAATATACCAGTAATTTAACGGGGAGGAAGAATCAATAGCGCGAGACCAGGAACCATGGTAAAGCATGATGTGGGTTGCAATCCGCTATATACTGTTTATTTTATATTACTTTTTGTAAAACTTGTAGATTTGCTTTAAGCAGAAATGCAATACCTAGTGTGGGGCATTAATTCCTGTGATACAAAGGGGATTTGCTTAGTCAGCTGTAGGTTGGAGGGCAAAGGGTACTGCCTGAAAATAACGTTTAAGTTTATTTTAAGAGAAAACATATCACAGAGCTTCAAAGAGGTCTGTTCAATGAAATATAAGTAGTTTATGTAAGTTGCAGCACCAAACATTAACAAGTTAGAATAAAGCCCAACTTATGTATCCATTATTGCAAATTTCTATTTGTAGACATGAATTAACAATGCAGTCAACTATAGGAGAGTAGATGCAAGTCAAAAACATGCAACTTGCAGATTAATTAACTCACAAACTGCTTGTTCACTCTGAATATTGTTAAAGGAATTCTAAAAGAAAAAGTAAATAATTTTTTTAAAAAACCTCTTGAGGCCCCCCAGGGCCCCTATCAACCAATGATGGAAGTTGACAATCACCTCTGTTTTCCCCTATACCAGGTACAATAGCCTTGGGAAGTAAAGAGCTTACATATACCTCTCACATTCTCAGTTTGGATAGGGGAGGTGTTTTAAAGAAACCTATGGAAGACGGAGTCCAGACACTGAGATGGTATAACAAAAAAAAGGCCAACATACTCGCATACATACTTACACTCAGACACACAAAGTGTAACATACTTACACCCACTAACTTTCTTACATACACACAAAACAATTGCACACATAATAACATATTTACACATTTATATACTTACACGAACATACAGTGACATACTTGAACCCACACATTAACATAGCACACATACTATCATACTTGCACATACTAATATACTTACACACACCAGCACAGAAACTGTTAACATACTTATATACACACACACACACTAATACAAACACTTGATCTCATATCCTAATACACACAGTCAGGATTGGTTGGGATAGAGGTCATGCAGAGCTGCCCTCGGGGGTCCCCCCTGGATACTCAATGTGGGGTCTATGGGAAGAGGTTAAACTTAGGGTTCTGGTGGGAGCCCACAATAGTATTCTTTAATTAATTGTGTTTGGGATGGGACTGAGGGTGGTATATTTTATTCCACCATACCACATACTGGGGATTCCTCTATATTGCCATTTTACTTAACTGTCTTTATTAAAACATGTTACAATTATTTTGAGAGTTGCCGGTTGAGGAGATTCAAGTTGTCATTCAGCTCACCTGCTTACACGTGCAGCTTGCAAAAATTAAAGTTGCGTTTACGTGTCCCAACAAGCAACTTGTATATAAGTGGAATGGATTAATTTGGCAGATTTTTCATATCTCAACCTCCAATGAGAGCGTACAGTGAAAATAAAATGGTGATGGGTTGTTTAAAGGGACACTCGAGCAGTGCATAAAAAAAATGTAGGTAACATTACAGCTTATGAATTTAATATTTCCTACTGCGCTGAAAGCAGACCTGCAATCTGACACCTGTGAGCCTACAGTCCTAGAACATAAAGACAGACAGGGATATTGTTATCTACTTAACCTTATCAGAGGCTGTATCATTTGATCCTAGAAGTCCTCGACAACTTGGTTTTGTTTGCCATGTTAATCTTTACGACTAACGTTGCAAAATATGTCAACAGCTAGAAATCTTAAAGTGCAGAAAATAATGAGTCTGCATAATTACTCAATTAAGAGGTTTAAGTGGAATCAACAGGTAAATGCTGATTTTGTTAAATCATTGAAAATACAGCCCCATAGAGACGCTCGAGTCAGTACTTTTACACAAATAGCTTTTTTATGCTTCAAAAAGGAAATGTCACAAGCTCGGTGTGAACAGTGCTAGACTAGAACCAAATCTCAACCCTGAAATTTAAAGCACACTGGCTCTCAGGTCAACGGATTATGTATATATTGACCCCCTATGTTTTATGGTAGGACTAGATTTTCAACTATGTAGAGAATTATAGACCAAGTGATTTATGAACACCAAAACCACATAAGAGGATTAACTACCTACTTAATAATAGGGGAATGTGCAAGGCAAAAACCTCACTTGAAAGACTGTTATAATTAAAAAAAAAAAAAAAAATCCATTCATGTAAAACGAAAATGTAGTTCTGTAGCTGCTTCAGATATATTCAGTTAAGAGACTTAAACTTTTAAGCACACTTTTTAGCCAATGATTCCAAGCAGCCCCAGACTTCAAACTGTGCTTATGACATAATCAGTGACATTTCAGTTGTCTGAATTCTTACATTACTGCTAAGCATTCAGACAGAGCTGCCAACTTGGGTGCCTGGCAGTATTCATTTTTTTTTTATCGTTAGCATATTACTTTTACAACATGATATTGACTGTGTGAGAATGTTAATCGTTGGGATGGACGGAGCAGAGGGGTAAGAGAAAAGTTATGAAATAAAGAATAAGTAAAACAAGTAAAATCACTTGGAAAGGGGAAAGAGAAAATGAAGCAAAATGAAGCAAAGAGAAGCAAACCTATGTAGAAAACTCTAATGGTTCAATCTGTGTGAAGGAAGATATCAATGTGGAAGGAAATCTTGAGAGGACTTCTCAAAATACACGTTACTTCAGTATTGGGAAACTGTCGGTAATACATGCCCAGAGACCTTGTGGGCTTCTCTGATTACAAGATTTTTACAAGATTTTGCATATTTTGTAGGCTTTGCTTGCTCTTCCACAATTGAAGAGTGTTTACAGCATATAAGATTTTAGCTAGTATTTAAACCATGATTGGCTCTTTCCTGCGCAAGTTTAATAGCACTTCTATTCATCCATTTTGGATGAATGTGTCTTAAAGCAGCTATTACATCAGTGACCCACTTTGTTTTATTTGGCTCCTAGGCTGAGTTGCCAGCAATCTATACATTGCCGGTTATCTATACATCAAGAACTCACATTATTAGAAAGCAAGGCAGTATATAATGGCTGATATTAACCTTTATAGCAAAATGAAAAATAAACAATTGAAAATTGGGGATACTAAATGCTGGTGTTGGTTAACACGGAACAATTGAATTGCAGGAAATTGTTCTTATTAGATTAAGTTCAGATGAGCTTCCAATATTGCTACACTTGTGAGTGCACAGCACACCTACATTAATAAGTGTATACATTTTTTACTGCATTATTATTTTTGGTTTTTCCACATGTACTTGCGCCCCATTTCTGTGAAGTCTTTTCTGTTTTGAACATTTGTGAGGAGTGTTTTTCGTTTGGGAGCTGCAGAACGTGTAGGAGAAACTTTTAATTTTCACTTATAAATTATTCTTTCACATTTTTCTTTCACTTGGCTCACGGAATTCTCATCCATCATAGCGATGCATCATACAATAACGCGTCATTGCCCTGTGGATTCAAACTGGCAACTCAAGTACTTCAACTAGCAACATCTGTAATGCAGTCAAAACAAAGGGCCATCAATAATAAGCAATACTATGACAGATCATTAAATGTTTTGTACTCGGCCGGAACGTCCAGATTTATAACTTTGCTTGTGATGAACTGTGCTGTCTGTGGAAGCATACTGATAAAGTTTCTTCAAAGTTTATATCATTGTTTATAGCATGTCGTCTTATGTGTCCAGGAGTAGCCTGGTTCTTAACACTGCACCCCAAATTTTTTTTATAAACATCTCCCAGACTGCTTTGCTTTGAGTTACCTCTATGTCTTTGCGCTCCAAGGAGACTATCGGCTTTGACGTGCTGGTGTTGAGTAATTAGGTCCTCTGAGTTGCCTCTTGGATGCATTGCCGTTGGTTCTCTACTGCTCCTGACTAACAAAACCAGTGTTTCTAAAGTGAAGATTTGCTTCGCCCTGATGAAGAACACTGCTGGGTTACGCTTTGCCGCGTGGTTTCATATAGCAAAGCACATGCACATAAAGCGCTGTAGCTCACAACTGCTCCTTTTTCAAAATACTTTGCCCTTCAGTGACACAGACAGCTATTCTTAGCAACCTATCGTTGAGGAGAGGGAGGTACCAAGCAGCCTGAGAAATGTGCTTGTGATTTTTTGTACGACGGGTGTATTTTGTTTGCAGAGTTTTTGGTCAAGCTATACTAGCCTACATAACAATTATTATCCACACAATAATAACTTGTAACGAAACTCTTGGCCCAAACCCAGAGTCTCAAAAGCATTAACACAAAGCAACCGCCCCTAAAGCCAGAAGGCTAACCAACCACTTAACCAGTTCATTCCCTGTACAGTGGATAACCTTTGCCCCAATAAAAGTACACAACAGACTATCAAAATAATTCTTTTTTTTTATTATATATCTATTAATATTTCTTCTTTATTTTATTTTTTTGGGAGGGAGGGCGGGCATTTCTCCAAAAGTTCTTCCATGTTGCCCACGGCTTTCCTGCTCCTGTATGTGGCACCCCCCGCCCACACACTTTAAAACTGCATAGCTCCTATTGTTTTATACTGGCGCAGACATTGACGGTGGTGCAGCATAACTGTTATTATATATGGAGGCACACATTGATGGGGTACAGCATAACACTATATACTGAGGCAAACATTAACGGGGGTACAGCATAACACCTATCACTATATACTGAGGTAGACATTGACAGGGGTACAGCATAATCCCTATCACTATACATTGAGCCAGACTTTCACAATAATACAGCATAACCCCTGTCACTATATACTAAGCCAAACATTGATGTGGTGTAGGCCTACCATTTCAGTGTCTGGCTAATTATATAGTAGGGATAGGGATGTACTGAAACCGAAAATTCAGCATTCACTTGGCCGAAACAGAAATTCACTTTTATTAAAAGTCATACACCAAAATTGGACATAAAAAATGGGCTAGGTTTTGCTTTTTTGATGATGTCATCACCGAAGCGTACATGGCGTATCGCAGGGAAAAGCTCAAATGATCTCAGATCTCGAGGAAAAGTGGAAATGAGAACTGATCATTGGACGTAGATCAAAAAACAAAGCCTAGCCATTTTAATGATGTCATCACCGAAGCGCGCATGGCGTATCGCAGGGAAAAGCTAAAATTAGCACTGCTCAGGGGACGTAGATGAAAACGGGCTATGTTTTGTATTTTTGATGACGTCATCCCTGATGATGTTATCGACCAAGGCTACACTGTGGATCTCGAGGAGTAAGCAAATAATAAGCCATTGTCTGTCTCAAGCCAATTATATGTCTATCATCATTCCATGTCTATGTCCCCAACTAATGTAATTATTTATCTCATATGTCATTCTGGATATTGTGTTGCAGAATTTGATCTAATTACTTCCTGACATGATAATTAGATCCTGTGATATTTGCCTTGCCCTTTTCTTACTTGTATATATAGCTCTGCATGTGGTTTAAATAAAGGAATCCTGTTTTCACCTCAACGTGAGTGTTGCCTGATGCTTGGGGTGGGCTGCAATGATCCTTTATTGTCCTTTTCAGGACATTAGCCACACTGTGTAGCTAAGCTTTGGATAGCCAACGCAGCTCCAGTGCAGCGACGCCCCCCCCCCCTTCTATGTACAACGCTGGTTCTGCCTGGCACTGAAGGGGTTAAATGTTGGTGTCCCGGCAGGAGGAAGTAACATTTGGGGGGGGAGTACCCAGTCGGGGTACAGGTCGGTCCCGTCACAGCTATGTTACAGTGCCACAAAGGTTTCTGAGCGGCTCTATTTCCTGCTGTTCTCAATGCTATTTCCACTTGAGGAACCAAGCTTTGTATTCCTGGTGACTATGGACAGAAGGAAGCAATGTCTGACAGGTGTACCCAGTCCGGGTGCAGGTCTTTCCCGTCACACTGGTGGCAAAGGTGGGATGCTTCCTTTAAAACGTTATGTCCAAACCACCACCAGGACTAACTGACTGCGGAGATGCGACAACATCAGCGATCAACATCTACAGAGCCACCCGATCTGAAGAAGCAGTCTGGTGGACGGTGAGAGAGATTGGTAGGCAGCTCACCTGGGACCCGGATCTACGGAGGAATGTAATGCGGGGAGCTGATGACTATAAGTGGGAAGCCACCTGGGGTCCCCAGAAATGCTGGGCAGCTGGCTCAGATCCTGAACCCTGGATCGAAGGGACCCCTGCTGCACTGTTTGCTTCACGAGAGTGCAGCATTAACTCCTTCAATGACCCATCAAATCCGTGGGATTTTGTCGCAATTGTGGCAACTCGGCTGAGAAGATTCCAGAGAGAAGGAGCAGTTAGCACTTCTCTCCAGCGGCAGTTGCATTTTTCTGGAGAGCCAGAGGTCAGGCAGGTGAGTACTGCTCTTGGAAGGGCAGATTGTTTGGGGCACCAGTTTTGGGGTCCCCTCCTGGGTCAGTCTCATTCGGAAGGGGGAGAAATGTGATGACCTTCTGTCACTGAGGCTATTTGAGGGGACTGATAGGTCGTTTCCGTCACAATTTCTATATGTATATATATATATAATATATATATATATATAATATATATATATTGTAACGATTGGATGAGGAGGACCCTGGAGTGAACCAGGCAAACAGGAACCAGGAGAGCTGGAACCGAGAATCAGGTCTGGTAACCAGTAAAGCAGGAAGCCGAATCAAATCCAGCAGAGTAGTCAAACAAGCCGACTCAATACCAACGAACAGAGAACAGGAGCCAAATCAGAAAACAGGAGCGAAGTCAGCAAGCCGGGTCAAACAAAGAAATAGTCACAGCAACTCGCACAGGAAAACAGCAGAATACACCAACCAAGGGTGAACCAGAAGAGGAAGTCCAGGTTTAAATAGGGAAAGGTGGAGGTGTGTCCTGCATTAAGGAGGTCACCCGAGGTTATATGAACACGTTACAGATGTAACGTGTACTATTATGTTTTGACCACACGGCAGTGCTACCTGTTTGCCGACCACGCGGTGAAGACGCTGGCCGGATAGCGGTGGTACCCGCTGCCCGTGAAGCCCTCTGAGGTGGAAGCGTCGCAGGACCGGCCACGGTGCGGGGCCGGAGAGGCAGGTAAGTCCTTACATATATATATATATATATTTATACATATATGTATATATGTATGTATGTGTATATATATGTATGTGTGTGTGTGCTTCTGGGGTGTGTGTGTGTGTGTGTGTGTATGATATATTATGATATATTTATACTATATATATTTATTTATATAATATATACATACACACACACACATACACATATATATACACACACATACATACACACATACATACTTATACATATATATGTGTATGTGTGTGTATATATATATATGTGTATATGTATATATGTGTGTGTGTGTGTGTGTGTGTGTATGTATATGTATGTATGTGTGTGTATATATATATATATATGTGTATATGTATATATATGTGTATGTGTGTGTGTGTGTATAATATATATATATATATATATGTATGTACACACACACCGTATTTGCCCTATATTCGGGGTCTAGCGAAGGAATGCGCAATTCTTATCGCCCGATGCCCGGGACATGCACTGCGCAGGCAGCAGGGTGAGGATACAGATCCCCCGCAGTGGTGCGGGAGGTTGTCTAAGCGCATTGCCCAGAACTGCATGTCCCGGCGTCGGCCGATACGAATTGCATTCCTGTGCTAGACACCGAATATAGGCCGCACCCCCACTTTAAAGATTTAAAGTGGGGGAGAAAAGTGCAGCCTATATTCGGGCAAATACGGTATGTATATATGTATATGTGTGTGTGTATATATGTATATGTGTGTGTGTGTATATATTTGTGTACGGAGTCTGGGACATTAGTGTGATGAACGAGAATAGCGAGACTGACAAAACACCTACCTACAAGATCTGAGGTGTGCCGTGATCTTGATGGACGGTACACCAAAAAGAGGCCAAAAGGTAAGCATTGCAAATATTCCAAAACTGCAACAAGGTGATCAGTCAACAAGTTTATAAAAAGCTTTACCCATTTCCACCTGCGGATCTGGGATGTACCTAGCATAACACCCAGAGTTCCATCTACCAAGATGCTTGATGACGTGGGCAGGCAACCCATTCTTAGAAGCAGCTGAAGATGCGCCTATACGGAAGGAGTGAGCCGAGAAACTCTTAGGGTCGCAGCCTAAATTAGCCAATAGGATACGTACATGCGTAATAAACTGTATGGTGGTAAGGGGTCTCATCGGGAAAGGAAGCAGAGGACTATCTGGTGGTTTGTCTGCGAAAGCGGATAACAGTAGGTCCAGAATTGCCACTGGACACCATTGATTCTGTGTAGCAAAATCTTAATGAACACGCCCTCGCCTGTGTGTCTTGCAACGTCGCAAATGCAAGTGGTAACCCTGCGGCTGTCTGGTTAAATCGCTTCCGCAGCACGAGGGACTGACTGCCCGAGTAAGAAGACTTGCTGGGCCGCAGGAAACCATAAAAGGCCAAAAATATGGCAGCCCTGAGCACCAAGCTCTGCAGTACCCCAAACGGAGAACTGTTGAGCAAGGAAGCCATACCCAGAACCAGGGTACCACAAATAGGCAACCGCATGTGCGATGGGCGTTGTAGTTTCTGCAACCCAGCGAGCATCGCTTAGATTGGCCTAGAAGCAAACTACGAAGAAATGTCGGGGTCGACCTAAAGTGCTATATCCCTGCCCGATAGAGTCTAATGGTACTATAGGACAGGTTAAGGTCCATGTGACAGTAAGATATGAAAGCTAGTATATACCGCGTGTCCTGGTGGGATATAAATCCTGGAATCTAGCTAAGGTATTCCAGGCCGTAGTATAAGCATTCTAATTCTAGTATTATGGGACAGAGAGCTGTTGATAAGGGCAAGGGCGTCGTCCATATGCTCTTTCCATCAATGGTGAGCTGGGAGAGGTGCGGTGCAGGCGTGGGTAAGGGGTCTGCTGCTGGATTCTGTAAAAACAACATACGGAAATTAGCTCGGGAGAGGGCAGCGGCTGCCGAGTTTAACACTCCTGGTATGTAAGCGCCCAGGAAATGAAAATTATGATGCACAGATAACCACGCAAGCCTACGCAAAAAAGACAAGACCGACAGTGACGTAGACCGTCATGTCTGCATGAAAAAAGGCCATCCTACCCGACCATAAATGACCCCATACCAAAGCAGCGGCGACTATTGGGTATACTTCGAACAGAGCCGAAGTGTCAGAGAAAGCACATATCTGAAGAATCTCAGAAGTCCAAGGGCCTGCCATCCAGTGATCACCAAAGACAGCCGCAAAGCCACGTGAGGCTGCGGCATCAGAATGGACATGAGGCGAATCATGGGACGGCTGAGGGATGAACAAAGACACACCGTTCCACAGTGACGTAAAAATACATCCCACATAACAAGATCTGCCTGTGCTGCTACATCTAAAGAAATGATAGAGCTATAGTGCTACCATAGTGCTGGCAAGATAGCGAGAAGTGTGAACGCATTGCAAATGTCTGCTTTAGACAGCCAAGCACCCCTACCTGCGTGCAAAATACTTTGAATGGCCATGTCAACCGATGAGTATTGGGACTTCATATGGGGACATATGAAGAATTAGGCGCCGACAAGTCATAACTCAAGCTATGTAAGGTACGTACAAGCAGGTCAACTCACCAAGGCTTATAACGGACAACGATGGAAACCGTACAATATATCGCCCCCCCCCCCCCGGAACCTAATACAACATAAAATATGTATGCACATATATGTGCCAAAGTACACAACCCCTCAGGACCAGCGGCGAAGCATACTTCCCACATAAAGCAATACGTTTGGATCGGTAGCAGAAGTTGAGCACATAAGTTATATATTGTTTTTTTCAGGACAAGATGGGCTTTCTTCAGATACCATTATTTTGATCGTATCATCTTATTTACTATAAAAAAAATAATAAAAACATGGTGAAAAATTGAAAAAAAACACATTTTATGACTTTTATTTGAAAAATCTTTTACTCACCTAAAAAAGCAATTAAAAAAACTAGCTAAATAGATTCTACTACTTGTCCTGAGTTTAGAAATACCCAATGTTTTTATGTTTTTTTGCTGTTTTTTGTAAGTTATAGGGCAATAAGTACAAGCAGCGTTTTATGATTTCCAAATCTTTTTTAACAAATCTGGTCAGTCTGCCTCCATCTCCTCTTTGGAACATCTTTGAAGCCGGTTAACTCAATTTAACCCATTCAAACCATATATTTTTGAAAACTAGACACCCCAGGGTATTCCAAATGCTGTTATTTTAACCCTTTCCATGCACCAATTATAGAACTACACTTTGTCAAACTTTGTAATAGTAATTTTTTTCACACAAATTGCACTTTAGTTATAGATATACAGGTTCTGGTATATGTCACTGTCAAACAACACCCCAATGTGTGTTCAGGAACATCTCCTGAGTGCAGTGATACCCCCCAGGTTTGTCAGGTTGTTTCAGATTTAAAATGCCACATTTGGGAAGTGCGCTTTTTTTCTCCATTTTGGTCAGTCTGTACCTATGCCCTATCTAGGCCACTCCAATTTACCCCATCAGCCATTTTTTTTTATATTAGACACCCCTTGGGTATTTGAAGTGCTTTTATTTTAACTCTTTGTTGAGATTTTTGAGAAATTTTAGCACTTGCTCAAAATAATAAACTTTATTTTTTATATTTGTTTTATTTTTTTAATACTTTTTTTATATATTTTTTACACATTTTGCTGGTACTGGATGGTTCATCTAGTGACATCACTGCATAATTATTTTTAAATGTTAGCACATTTTTTTTTATTTTTTTTTCCATTTTTTTTATTTTTTTTTAATATTTTACTAATCACATTGTGATTAGAAAGCTGTGCTCCATTGACTTGCATGGTTGAATGCAGTACCTGTATTCAACCAGCAAGTGGAGCCAGAGTTCTCTAGAGGGTCTGGAGACCTTCTAGCGAACTCTCATCTTTATTGTTTTATTTCCCGAGCCGCCGCCATCTTGCGGATGGCGAAGAACACCGGCAGCTGCGGCTGTGACCGCTCTCCGGAGTGGTCACAGCCCACCCAGAGGTAAGTGTTTGGTGTCGCTGGATGCCTCCTGATCGAGGCATTCCAGCGACACCATTTAAGTTTAGGAGGCGATCAACGCTTTTAAAACGGCGTCCGCCGCCATACAATGTATGGCGGCTGTTGACGCCCCGGGGAGGGGCCAGACATGGCCCCCGATGCCGATCTCGGCCTTGCTGAATGCCTCGACATCGAGGCATTGCAGCAAGGCCGTTTAAGCGAAGAAAGTGATCCTTGATCACTTTCTAAGCTTATTTAACTTTTTGACGGTTCAGGACCGTCAAAGGTCATTTAGTGACCTTCTTGTCATGACGGTCCTGAACCGGCAAAGGTCACGAAGGGGTTAAGTTGTTGCTAAGCTCAGGTAATAAAGTCAAAATGAATCTTTAGTTTTTAGCGGAACTGACTGCGATGCTAAAAATTCCATGTTTCATTTTTGGTTTAAGTAAAAAGGTCTGCAAATGTTTTATTTTGTTCTGTGTTTTAACACTGGGGATTCAGTTTACATTTTTTTATAACTGCATGTTTGCAGATAAATTGTTTAAAATAATCGATATTTGTTACCAGACCTGGAAACTCCCTAGAGTACCCAGAGCTCTCATTCTTTTGGTGGATCAGCTTCATGAAGGGATGAGACTAGTCACACATAAGGGCAGGGCTAATAAATCATAGTGGTAGGGCTAGCCTTTAGTGGGTGAGCGTTAGAGGGAAGTGGGTAAGGAGTGGACACAGCTAAACACTGCCCCCTTGCCTTAAGAAAGGAGAAACTGACCCTTTGACCTGGGCAAGCCGGGCTTCACCCAAGTCAAACATAGAGAGTTTTAAGGTATGTTTCTCACTGGTAGTTGACATGTCAAAAAATGTCATTTTGCTTGGCTGATTTTCAGTTTATTAGTAAGATAGTATCATGTTATCATTCTACCTGGATAATTCTCAGGTAAGCTAGTCCAATGGTCTGTCATGCTCTCGCCATATGGCTACCAAAGGAGGGTAGACTTGAGCGTAGATTAGTCATTTGTCATGTGGGGATGTGGCTAGCTAGAAATAGTAAGAAAAGTATGCCTCACAGGCCTAGTGATTTAATAAATGTAAGTATTGTATTTCCCCAGGGATATTATTTATGGAACACATGTGCAACCAATTATGACAGCTTTTTCCACACCCAAGGGTTTGGTGTATAATTAGGAAAGGCCTTCATTTCAAGTACTAAACCAAAGGTCGACAAATTTGGTTTGAATCTAAGAGCCAGCCAAAAAAGTTAGGAGCCAACTTTATTTTTCTTCCCAATCATATTTTTGTTTTCATATATTATCCAACCTGATCCCATGTCATACACTAACACTCTAAAACCACATCAGTAACATACACATGCTAACATCCTATATTCATGCACACACAGGATAACACCATACACTAATACACACATTCTAATATTATATGCTGACATACACACTCATGCTAATGCCATACTGTAACATCACACACGCTAGCAACCACATGCCTACACATGTGTACACATATCGGCTAACACTATATATCTATAAAAATACACACTCTAACATACACACTGAATCTGGCATTACCAATACAGTAGACATACTGACTCTGGCACTATACATTTACACACACACTGACTCTAGCACTATAGAGATACTACAGTACACACACTAATACTACAGTACACACACAGACTGACATCAACACTATCCATATACACACTGACTAAGACACTACAGTATACATGTACACACACTGACTCGAACACTATCAATATACACACATACACACTGACTCTGACACTATAGTATACACACACTCGCATACACTATTCTCCCACTCACCTGCCACGCGACTGCCTATCTTCTGCCACCACAAATACGGCACACTATGCTTTCATGTTGGTGCGTGGTGAAGTAAATGATGTAATTCAGGATTGCAGTCCTGCAAAACTCTGGGCATCAGGTTGCCATGGCGACTAGAAACCACTTCCATGAATCCGGTGTAGCGCGTTTTGTGGGGCACCCAACGGGGTAACATACTGTACGCTACGTGACCCCGCTGGGTGCCTGACATTGCTTACTGTCCAGTCCCGCACTACAGTATTCATCAAAGGGTAGACATGGTTTGAGAACATTACGTAGGTTGTTTCAGTATAATTCAGGAATGATTTAATGATTTGACCTTTTCTGTCAAAGCAAATAAATGTTTACATTTATATTTACATAATTTCAGCATACTCTCTTCATATAGTATTTTAGGGAATGCTTCCCTTTGGTAAATCCATTTGAAAAAACGTAATAGAGACAGAGACAGAGAGAGAAATCCAAGAAGGCGATGAAGATAAGAACCCAGAAACTAAAATAGAATTAAGATAAGGTTTAGGTATTGACTTTTTCTAATATGCCCTAGAAAAGTTTTGTGTGCAATAGCCCTAAAAGATACAGGGAGGACGAATAGCATTAAATATAATCAAGTAATAATTAAAATAAATAATTTTAATTAATTAAAGTTAATTTTAAATACTTAAGAACACCAATTTCAAAAGTTAATTAAGTGCTTATATAATTTCAATGTGGCAATAGCACAGGGTTATCAAATGCATCACAGTACATACATGCCATATAGTGGCAGATAAAGTGCTTCTGAAAGCTTAGAGTAACAGAAATGCCTATCACCAGCATGACCTTGATTTATCAAACTAGGGGTTAAAGCAGGAATTCAGATAAAATATTATGAAAAATGTGAATGGTAGATGGCAGATGATGTGCTTTGAATGCGGTAATGAGATTAAGCCATTTTCTGAAAGTACACCATGAACTATTTTTTTTTCTGATCTCCACATAGATTTTGGTGGTAAAATGTCAGTACTTTAGCAGTACCTTGAAAAGAAGAAACTTTAGAATTACTCTTGGTGAACCTGAGCCTGGAGGTCTTTTGCAGTTCATGTTTTATTAACATAATTATTTTCCAAAAATGCAATACAGATATATTTCTAAGTATTGAAATCTCCATGGAAACCAATGGAATGCACATGTTCTATATTCAATGCCAAAGTTACTCTTTAAAACTATCGCCTAATTTGTTTTCCAAAAAAGCATGTTTATCTGTATACTGGTAATTTATCCAGGAAATGACTTATGTAATTTACTTACATACATTACTCTGTTTTATAGCAGCAGATTAACATCTGAAAGCGATTCCTCTTTGATTCCTGCTTTCCAAACAATGGAGGTTTGGAAAGCAAATGTTACTCTTAGCTCCCTTTTAATTAAAATTAACCTCACATGCATACTGAAAATCTGTGAATTACCTTTTAGTCCCATGTAACTTGGTAAATACATCTTGGTCCCTTCAACGAACCAGAACTGTTAGTCACGCGTTTTGCTTGTTTAGACATACAACTTTCTCTAATAAACATGGAATGTATCTGCTTTTTAAGAAGCACATTTCTTTAGCTCAGTGTCAGTGTTTAATTTCATTATTCTACATATGATTTTGAGGACACATGGCAAGATGCTTCAAGATGAAAATGTATAACTGTACAGGCAACTCTCAGCATTTAATCCAGATTCTCAGAGTGAAGCCCTGCTTCCCCGGATCACTCTCTAATTCCTCCAGGCAGAGGATCTCTTGATAAAGGCGTTTAATGCAGAAATGCTGGGTTAAGATATCATGGGTAATGCCTTGCTTTACGTTGTTCTTGATATTTTACTTATTCACTTTATTGTGCGATTGTGGACAATTTATTATACTGCATAAGCATCATCGGAGTGATGACCGTTTTTGTTTGACTGAATTAACTATTGGGTTGAGGTTTGGGGAGAGAAGCATTTAAGGGTATAGCACCCATTTTAATTTTGGTTATTGCTGATCTATTGTTGTGCCTTCCAGAGTACCTACTCCCTGCCCAATTCCCATATTACTCCAAACAAATGTAAGGCTATCTGGGGCTTGTCCGCAACTCTACCCACCCCGTATGTAAACCTGTTCCCCTCCCCTCAAAAAAGGAATCCCCCAGAAGAGCGAGAACAAACGTCTCATATGTCCTGTTGACTGAAAAACTGAATCACAGTCATTGGTGACCATGAACATCCCTGAGCATTTTTGACTAGAAGGATGATTCTATATTCAGATAACTGAAAATGGCTAAATCACGCAAAAAAAACCTACAAAAAAGCACATAGCAAAATACAGCACTACTGCTACAGTTCTGTTTCTATGTTACTGTGTTAAACGTGCAGATTGCAATTTTGAGCCATATGTTCTATATAATGTAAATTTGGATAAAAAAAATTAGTCACATGACCAAGAACTGACTAAATAGATTTTGCCGGCCACCTGAGCCCTAATCAGAATGACCCACTTATGGGGTATGTACTTTATAATGGTGTTCGCTAGGCTCCGGCTTATATAAATTACAGACACATTAGTTTGCAGATCTGCGTTTATCCCATGAGTACCAGTAACTAAAGTTAATATTGCAGGAGATTTCCTTAATCGCTGTAAAGCTGTTTTGTTCAACTATGTTCCTAAAAATATAGCCACCTAAATCCTTTCTTTACATTTTTCATATTCTTTGACCAGTCCATGGAAAATGTAGATGGCTTTTCCCACAGGCCCAAAGCAAATAAACAATTCCTCAGGCATGACTTTTATGAAGGGGATAGTCAGGAAATCCAGAGTAAATTTTATTCGCCCACCCATCACAGATATGCTAACCACTTTCCTGTCACGAAAGGCAGGAACAGTGATTCAGCTTATAATAATGCTTCTCAATACGAAGCAATGAAAGCAGACAGGATAGATATGCCCATAAAATAAAGCTAAAATGACAGAGTCTTTGGTTAAAAAAAAGAAAAAAGAAGCATCTGTTGCTTTTCCCAAATCCAGCATTTCACAGTTCTATACATTGAATAACCCTATATAACTGTGTGAAATGGAATATTAAATATGCGATATATTACTATTAATTTAATATATGCAGTATTTTACCCACCTAATGTCTATACTAGGGGAAAGGTATCTTAACTTCATGTTCTTAGGATTTGATTACCCTCTCCATTATCTCTCACCTATTGTTAAGTTGCTGATGGTTGTTGATTGGCTCAGACAGCCTTTGTCCAAGTAAGGAGAAAAAAAGGCATCAGGAGCAGAAACTGATCAAGTTACTCTGGATCCGCCACGGATCTCAGCTTCCACACGCTTACTGTTCATTACACGGATTATCAAATGCTATAGGTTGTTTCCATAAGTGAATTTATTAATTTATTAAAGCTAAAAGATTGACAGTTTGAGATGCTGATTGACTTGTAGTCTGTTGAATGGCTTGTTTGAAAATCTATAAACAAGTACCACGCACACGTTTAGTCACATAGTTTGCTTATCTCTTTACTGCAAACGGTCAGTTTCCTTTCTGGATTCTTACAAAACATCTGTTAATCATCCTTACATTTTATCTTATTATTGGTAAAATAACTTCCAATATGTAAATTAATGGAAATTACTCAAGAAACGTGAAAAAAAGGGGAATCACATCTGTGTTTGTGCAAACAGTTTAACTTAAAGCCCTTTATCCCATCATGAATCAGGAAGACGGCTTGTTTAATATCTCATGCAGTTAGTAAAGCTGTCATAGATATGTTTTTGTCTGTTCCGATGATCACACAGCTTGCACTTAGCTTAAATGAAAACATCACTGGAAAGCATTTTGTATGTTCTCTCTAGTACTAGTATTGTCTACAAAGACGCACATTTTACAGGACATTCATCTTACAATCATTGTTTCTGTAACTGTTGTCTCCCCTGACTGGTTACTGAGTTCAATAGAAAAAACCCAAGCAGGAGGCCTGTGGATTAAATTTCTTTCCAATTACATTTTGTAAAGGATCAAACAGCAGCTTGTGGTGAGGATAATACATTTAAGGCTAGAAATCTGGCATATTTAGCAAGGTTTCTATTTAATTTATTATTTAAAATGCAGATCGCATTTCCCTAGTGTTCACTCAAATTCAGAAACACTACCTAAAGGAGATCCATCACCAGGAAGAAATAACTTTACTTTAACCAAAAGTTGTATATATATTTTAAGTTGTTTTTAACCATTTTATAACATTGACATTTATATCAGTCAATGGCAGATGGAGGAGTCCACCCATGAGGAACACACCAAAATTCTTCCCATTTCGGTCTGCATTTGGCAAAAATAAGTAAGATTCAAAAAGACAAACAGCATATAAGGAAGATGAAACCAGATTATTGCCTGGAGTCTTCAATGTTAAAACATAGCTTTTATGCATGCAACATTAAAACCATCACAGCAGGGGAAGGTAGTCAGTGGACTATTCATAGGGTTACATATTTGGTTCAGTGTAATAACGAAGAATAATGAAGACGAACTGATGAAGAATGAGAGGTGCTGAAACACTTCCCTTTCTTTGCGAATCCACCTTCATTATTCTGGCCTCTCAGAGTATTTCCACAAAATGGCGCAGACAGCCTCTCCCTCCAATCCCTGTTCCTCCTTTTGCGGAAGTGCCCCAGAAGGCCTAGTTCACGGAAAAGCGGAAAAGAAAGATGACAGAAGAACAAGAAGAGCAAGAAGCAGGGCAAATAGACAGGGACGCGGAAGCAGTTGGTGAAGAAGGTAAGGTGTGAGAAAGAGCGGGAGAGCATGTATGAGTGAGTGGCAAAAACAACAAAATGCAAACAAGTTTTGCACTCTGCTTCGTTTTCATTTGTTTAATTGGTAGTCCCTCCTCGTTTCCAGGCTATCGTTTGGATGAACTAGCATGAAATTATGTCCCATCTAATCTATGGCCTGAACACTGCCCAGGTGCAAACCATGCTTTACTGTTAAATTATGCACTGCACAAGGATACACTGGATGACATTGGATAGGACTGATGGCAAGTGGCACATACCTTCTCATTAAGACTGTCTTATTCATATCATAAATGTAAAGAGGGCTACAATATAATATTGCCTTTAGAACACAACACAGTGGGATGGAAAAACTGGGCACTTAAGTCCTACTAAACTGACCTAGAGTTTCTATTAGCCTTTGCGCTTCTGTGACCTAAAGTCCTTTGTTTCCCTGCCTGGGTGCGGATGGACACTTGGAGAGGGGAGCTGCCTCTGCACAGGAATAATCAGGTAAAATACATACCTGGTGTAGAGCAGCTCCTCTCTGCTAGTGTCCGACACACATAATCCAGAATTCACAGCAGGCTACGACAGCAGTGGAGAAGCTCAGGCTACTACAAACAAACCCAGAAGGTCTGCTACTTAGGGCCCCCTACCACTCCGTGGCCCTGGAGCAATTGTGTTGTTATGCCTTTCTGACAGATTTTTCTGCTACAATTTAGCTCTTGCTGACCTTGCTATTCTGAACTAGTTCCTCACAGAAAATACCATAGAAACGTATCATAGAGTTGCATGTCCTTTATCGAGGCTGATAGCATAGTTATGGGTGCAGAATGGGGAATTTCTGTTGTGCACTGCACTGAAGCCATATCTATAGACATCCAGCTCTCCATGAAGCAATAATAGGTTTACTGCTTAAGCTACTGGATATATAATTACATGATCACTAATATAAGAAGGTATTTTTAATCTTATTTTAGACAGTACTGCATCTCAAAGTTAGCCTATGCCTAGGGCCAAGTTCATTAGTTTCTGTTGCAGATGATTATGTAGATGCTTACCCTCTATTTCACTTTCAATGCAAATAACAGATGACCTCTAGCTATGTTTTTAACCAAACTGAACACAAATTGGATTGTAAAATAACTCCATCTTGCGAACATTTGACTATAACTTTGTATGTTTATGGATGTTTGCACAGCTGTCTGGTAGACGTGACTCGTACCGAAGCAGTGTGTTTAGCTTTATGTATTTTAATACATGTGCGTCAAGATAAACGTGGGAAATGTGCCTTAAACCCTATGCACAACAACGTGTATCCGAGATTATATATTTTAACAATACAATGTTGTCTTGCAGCGCTAGGGGCATATGCTTTAGATACTTCTATATGTAAACCTTGAGAAATAGTATATGGCCCAGGAAGAAGCAGGCTGGGGCATTATGGAAATATGCTTGAAATCTGGATTGCTGGGCAAATAACTAATCTGCCTTGTCTTGCAACAACTTTATTTGCATTCTGGCTCCTGTAGTCTAGATTACATTCCATTGAGGGTAGGATGGGGAACTGGTTGAGACCTAAACATGTGTAGCAGTGTACTTTGTCCATACCTGGGAACACACGCCCCCTTCCGCCCACTTCACCTTTAAATGGGGATGTTTCCTACAATGTGGGCAGTGGGAATACCCCCAAATGTCAGCGGAACCGTCCACTAACGTCAGTGGGCAGCCCTGGCCGTGTCCTGCATGGGTAGGCTCCGGGTAGCTGGAGCCCACAATTTGCCAGGTGTGAGAATGACTAGGCCTTAGGGGGAAGGTCTGGGCTTCAGTGCACAACAGAATAGATTGCCCTATGGGGGGGATCAAGCACTACTGCTAAATGGATCAGTTACAAGGGAGTTTTCTGATATCCTTAACTGGCCGATTTGCAATATTAAGGACTTTGCCTAGCTTCCATAGTACTTGTGCGCCAAGAGGTGAAGTGATAGGACGTAACTCATATTCTGGCACTCAGGAGTCATAATGGAGACTTCAGAGGGGTATTAGAGTTTAATATATTACTGGTCATAGGCTATATAAGGCCTATATAAGTTACCTAGAGTTACTGTGAACACTTCCTGTGAGAGATCAATCAAGAATAGCAAAGTAACAATGGTTATATGTTATAGTTATATGTATATATAGTCTGAAAAAAGACATGCGTCCATCAAGTTCAGCCTTTTCTATATCTGTTAATTTGTTGCTGTTGATCCAAAAGAAGGCAAAAAGCCCAGTTTGGCTCTTTCCAATTTTGCACTAACCAGGGAAAAAAGTGGGGGTGCGGACTATAATCGGGGTTTAGCGCAGGGATGCGCAATTCGTAACGCCTGGTGCCCGGGACATGCAGTTCAGGGTGCCAGGCAGGTGTTTTTTTTTCTCTTTATCATTTAGCCCTGCGGCCAAGCACTGCTACAGGGGACCTGGATCCTCCTCTCTTGCAGCCGGTGGGCATCTGCAAGGTGCAGATAACCCTCACTGCTGCCGGCACTTATGCCGGGTCTTCTATGATGGAGCACTCCCTCTCATGGGCTTTGTGCAGGGGCAGGGCTAGTCATGTGTAGTAGGGCACTGAGTAGGGAGTAGGCAGAACACAGGGAGGGGGCATTGCCACACACCACTGCCCTGCCTGGAAAAACAAACTTACCTGGAGACTCAGGAAAAGTTTCTATTTAAGCTGCCAATACTACTATACACATGCAGTGGATTTTTATACAATTTGTGTACATTGCTATTTTTAACTGTAAACATTGTTGGCTTATTAAGACTATCTAACAGTAAAATGTAAAGTTTCTTAAAGTGACAACTGCTTTAATTTATGCTTAGATTCCAATTTCCATTAGCAGATGAAGCCTTTAGGAACAGGATGCATGTAGGCAGTTTTAAACATTTGTCACACAGTTCAAGTTATTGCACATAAAACCTGAATTTGTTTCTTCCTCAAGTACTTGAGCTCTTTAACAGACCACATATTACAGATCTGCTATTATTATTAATAAAGATGATTCCTTGCTGTACATTTCGAGTTTTGCAGCACAGAAACAGTAAATTAATTATGATTCATATTCAAAGTAGAGGAACATAATGTCTGAGTACAGATTTAAACACCGTTCTCTCAGTAAATAATGCACTTTCTACCATGGCAGTAAACTGTAACCTTTATCTAATTGGTACTTTAATTAATCAATATGTCAGTGTAGTTTAGAACAATTATGTGCATACTAATGTACTGTACAAATGTGATGACATTCAGTATATTAGCAGTTGATAATGTATGCAGTGGTTCACATTTTCAATTTTTCACTTATAATTTACCTTATTTTGTTGATGAGGTCATATCAGCTTTTAGTCTTTCATCTAGATTTTTACTGTTTTTAATCAAATGTATTTTTCATGCTGGATTAGCTTTGTTTCAGAAACAAATTAAAATAAAAGAAAACATACTAAGTAGAAGGAATGATTATATGTAGAAATCCAAGAGACTTTAATTGCTAAATCCACAGGGCTCTCATAACCCCCCCATTCAGTCTGTCTCAAAAAACAACTGCCTTCATCTTAAAAGCATTGCCCGCATCAGTCCCTTCCAACACAAGATGCCAACAAAGCTCCTGTCTATGCCCTCATTATCTTCTCCTCTAATTTCTAGTTCTCCCACAAGATTATTATTACACGTCTTTCTCCCTGCCTTCAAACCTTCAAAAAATCTCTTAAGACCCACTTCTTTAATGATGCTTACAACATTACACGTTAACGCCTTTCCATATTCCTTTAGCTCAGGGCTCGACGATCAGCCAGATCGCCATGGCGACTGAGAAATTTGTCCTGGCAACTAGGTCAAGGGCGTCCAGCGTACGGCCCGCATGAGCAGGATCGGACTGCCCCTGCTCACAGTGCAGCACGGTGTGTGCAAGCCGGCCGCCTGGTGGGCCGGTTTAATTTTTTTTAGGCAGCCGGCTTGCACACACCGTGCTGCTGAGTGGCAGCGCCTCAGGGAGGCTCTTCATCGTGCGCCTTTCAAGACGTGACGCTCAAGGGAGCGGGGCTCACAGAAGAGTTCCTCGTGACGGGGAGAGGATCGTCACGTCGGAGGACAGGGGGGGGAGAGAAAAGAAAATGTAAGTTTAAAAATAATTAGGGGTTTGAGGAAAGTGGACCTATATTTAAGGGAGGGGGGATTTCCTTGGGACATCATTAAAACTGTAAATAATACAAAAGTGGGGTGGCTGGGTTTTGAAATTACAAAATCAATATAAACAGGGGTGTGTGTGACTGGGGCTAATACACATGGAAGTGGGGGCATCAATAGACAAAAGGGTGGTTGGGCACCACATAAACTAATACTAAAGGGGGCATCACATTTATCACTATAAAAGGGGTGGGGACATCAATCACAAGGGAGGAGGGATGGCTGGGGCCCATCAATGCACATGGAGGTGGTGGCATAAATGCACAAAGGGGGCAATACACAAGGTTGTGGGGCAGAACACATTAATCAATACTAAAGGGGGGTCTGGCTGGGGCATTAATACACAAGGGACAAAAATATAAAAGGCGGGGTTAATGACAAAGTAGTGTAGAATGTAAATTTTTATATGCTTCGTGGTGGCTTAGCCTGTCTTGTTGTGTGTGTGTGTTTATGGGTCTCAGTGTGTGTCAGAGCCTGGTGTGTGTGTTTGGGTGTCGGTGTGGCAGAGCCTGTCTTTTTGTGGCAGTGCCTGTCCTGGTGTGTATGTTTGGGTGTCGGTGTGGCAGAGCCTGTCCTGGTGTGTGTGTGTTTGGGTGTCGGTGTCGCAGACACAAACAAGCCACAAAAAATATATTATTTAGAATATATTAAATTATCTGCATAACTTAAATGCCCACAACGTTTGGTTCTTGTCTTTTTTACGTGTAAATTTAAGATCTGTTATTTTTGTCATTGAAAATATAACTTTGTTAATTAAAAAAAAAATCCTGGCTCCTAACTTTTTTAGCTGGCTCCTAGATTCAAAACAAATTTGTCAAGCCCTGCTTTAGCTCACCTTTCTCTCTCCTGCAATACCTTTACCAATTGTGGCATGCCAGGTAGACGGTTAAGAGCACCAAGTAATGGCTACTGAGGAAATGAGAGCTTTATACAGCTGTCTTGTGTAGTGACATTGTATGTGTGCGGCCTTGGTGACGCTGATTTGTACATTCGTGACACAAAAGCTATGTTGATCTTGAACCTTGGTATGGGTCTTTATGTATGGGCAATATATGGCACACACCTCTCTCAACACATATCATCTATTGTCTCTCTCATTTATGTTACCCATAAAAATTATATATTGTATTTTTTTGTGAAAAGATTTCCAGAGATAACACATTTAGATTAAAATAACTTTCCACTCATATAATACCGTAAATTTATCAACATTTAACACAGTGGTGTCAACCCTAGACTTTAGCTATTTTTTTCTCAGAGAAGGATTATCTGGTAATTACTAATTTTATTAACCCCTGATACTTGATACTTACCAATTGCTTTGTGGTTAGTAAGCTACATTGTATGCTCATAGCCGATTAATTATTTGGGCAAAATCCAGGCTTATTTATTAGACAGCCTAATTCTAACAAACAGGAAATAAATACACCCCCAGAATCCTATATCCAACACTAAAAGGTTAGGAATCAGTAGTGCATTATGAACAGCTTGCCGAAAAACATGTTTTATATAAATAAAATTCACTTACGGATGTGAATCCACTTTCCTTTCTTGATAGTCACAGATGACTCTTGTGATGCTTGTATCTTCACTGGCAAACTAAAAGACATTTTCTGTAATACCCCATAAGACTTCTATTTTGTATCTATGTTTTGACAAATTGTCGATTAAATTTCCTGGCTAATAAAGCACCCAAGTTAGTTCCCAAATACGCTTCTCTGATTTTTAATACACATTCTTGTATTCAATCTACAGGTAAAGGAAAGGTCAGCAGACGAATGGAACAGTATTTGTCTAACACTTATATTAGGTATCTTTTTAATATGGTCATCACCGGATTAAAAATACAGATACATGAGAGGCTTGAGAAAAAATATATGATTTCCGGTAATGTGGAATTATTTTTTCCTTGAATAAATTATTACATATGTATGGGCTTAGGTTCCTGTGAAAGTAAGTTATTTATCATTGTTGCAAATGAGACGGTGGTCTTCTCAGACATTGCAGTTATTTTTAAGCTTTAAACACAGACGATTGGGGAAAGTGTAGCTTGGAGAGCATGAAACGATCAGAACAACAACCGTGTATGGGGACCACAGTGAATACCAACTGCTTTGCCGCCGACCTGTTATGTGTAAGTCTGCGTTACACCCCAAATTACAGACATACTTAAGATCCATATTTGTGTTTGCCAACAGTCATAAACATACAAGGGGTTTTATTACTAACCTTCAGTAGCTGTTACACCACTGTTAGACACTGTTTTTAAAGATTGAATTTAAAAGAGTGAGAAATCTATTATTGTAATTGCTTTATTATGATCGTTCCATTAATAACGCAGTATTTCTTGGTCATGAAATGTAGACTAGCATTTTTTAAAATAGAATATAACAATTCGATATAAGGTCATCAGAGAAAGTTTACCATCATGAGCTGTTACTTGCATGTTTAATGCTGTCAGTCAAGAATGTTAAAGGGACAATACAGCCTCCCAAAAAATAATGAGTACATATTAAAGTACTTTATGTATATAAAAAAATAATTTACCTTGGGGAGGATGATTTTCTCTACTGAATGATTGCTTCAAGCAGCCAATTACTGTCAGGAAAGCACTCCCATTGAAATCAATAGGATCTGTTTCTGTGCTTGCTCAGGTGGCATTTTATTAGACCACCATGATGTGTGTTGTGCCAGCACTGGAGGTGACTGGTGGAAAATAGTATGCTGGAAGGAAAATAGCAACTGTATATGTATGGTGGTTCTGTGAAATCCCTCCATACATTTGTAAAGAGAAGATCATGATAATTTAAAGGTACCTCTCGGCTTTAAGGTGCATATGATGGCTGAAGTATCCTTTTAAGGCTAAAGATGAAGCAATTATACAGTCTTAAAGCTGTCTGAACATTATTGCTTACATGACTACTGTACATACCCTTGTGTGCACTTTTTGCTAGGTCAAATCTCTGTTATGGACTTATTTCCACAAGTTGCACAACAAATTGCTTATATCTGTGCAGACCAAAAAGAGACGGCTTGTCAATCCGTTGTACGGACATTTGGTCTATGACAATGGACTGTTGTATAAAAATATTCCTATGCACCCATAGTTATCTACAACATAGACCGCTTAGAGCTGCAGCCTCCCTTGCAAGCCTGGGGTTTTTGGTAATATTATGATACAATGTACCTGCAAATTTGTCTGGCTTTTCTGTTGACTTAATACCATATAATAGTGTGAACAAATAATAAAATTAATAATCAGCAATATCCCCTTAAATATTTCTTTTAGCACCAAATGTAAAGACTGCTTAATTCTAAATAGAGCAGCCGAGCATGATTATAAGTGATTGCTCCTGTAAAGTCCACCGATGCACTATGCCAATGGTTGCCTATAGTACCAATGCATTATGTTTCTATTTGGTTTTGTCTTATTAGTCCGTAAGTCAACCAAACACTTAACTATTTCAGCTCAATATCAACAGAAAGTGATAAGAGAGTAATAATCTTTTCATATAACTGAATCTTGTTACTTGATGATATATACTGCCTAATACCAAGTCTAAAAATAAAGGAGGGGGGTGACTGGAATCACTCTGTATTTTCATGTACAGATCTTGGAGCATTAATAAGGCAGGCATCCTATGACGGCGTTGGTCTAAGATAATGGACTGCCTACACATATATTTTCAAGTGTAATGACACTTTTGCTTATTAAAGACCTCTCAGCTGAAGGGGCAGCATATTATGAACTGGATGAACCATTCATTTTCCTGGATGCGTTATTCAGTATTTTATGCTAAACTAGCAATACACCATTCATTTTAGTACAATGATCCTTATGTTCAATAAAACTGAAGTGCTGGATCATAAATCATTACAGTCATTTATTCTACATTAGACACATTAGCCATTATATTCCATAATCTATTACAATAAGGTGGATTTAAATGCACCCCAAGGAACTGCAATAATAATGTGAGAACCAAATATAGCAATTAAGGATAAAATATGCTTTAACCTAAAAGTGAGCTGGTTGCATTGACAGCTGGGAACTTGGAAAGGAATGAAGTCTTGGTAAGCCGGAGACCTCGAAACTAGTATTCTGCGGATGTATTCTACGTCTAATGTGTTCTAAATAAATCAAACAAAATTAGAGGCTAGTTAGCACCCTATCACCTAGACAGTAGGAAAAGATTTCTAAAAAAAATGCTAGCATCAAGAATCCCAGCATAATACTTTGAATGCAGGATCTCTACTGAATACTGTATGAAGAGCAGCAAATGCTCTCCCCGAGAGGTTGTAGGTCCTTGTAGCATGGGTCCAGAGCCACCGGAATGTGGTGAGATCTAGTTGCCAATATATTCACACAACTGCCTCCCTTGTCCCGGAGAACCTCTGTAATTTCAGTGACATAAGGTTTGCAGGGCCAGGTGGTCTGGCAGTGATTGAGTAAATTAATAAATGTGTCTTAGCCTCCAGCCGGCTCTGCTTTTGTTATAGGTCTACATCTGTACTGTCATTAGTTCCCTGGACAGATGGTCATGAGAGAATACAGAATGGAACTTCAAACGCCTAGTACAAATCGCATGTCTCCCAAAAATTATTTTTCTTTACTATTGTTAAGAGATGTCTACACTGACATACAGTATGTAAAACACCAAAAATGTATGCATTTGTTGTCTTGTTCTTGTATCAACTCACATATACTTTAACATCTTATACACTGTAGAAGACAGCAAGACCAGCTTTGTATGTATTTGTTACAATGCTATGAAAATGTATGGGAGCAAAAAAAAAAAAAGAGTAGTTGCATTTTATATCAGCCCTCTTATCAGGACACTGAACATCACCTAAATAATTATAAGTATATAGCTTGATGAAGAGGAGAGAAAGAGACAAGAGGTTACTGGCAATTAAAGGCCCAGAGGCTTAGATAAAATGTGGGTGGCAAATAAGTGAAACAGCCTTCCAACAGAGGTAGAAGAAGATAATATGGTGAGGGAATGTAAACTTGCAGGGTAGATATATGGCTATACTGAATTTAAGAAGAGACCAAGGGCCAACTGAGGTTTACAGAAAATAATGGGACAAATCTTTGTTAGCTGCCATTAAATTCTTGGTGCTAAATTCCCCTTGCACTGCTGATCCACTTTTGAGTCCAACTCAGTCCTGAATAAAGAAATGGGGCTATTCTCCCTAATGTGGATTATTACGTGCGCGCTTGTAGGAACCTGATAAAATGCATAAATGAAGTATGCAATTGTCAGCAAGAAAAAAAACACATGAGGGAAATCTAATGGTTCTTCAAGAACTAGCATTTCCAAGTCAGTTATACCCAGCTAGAATATCTGTGAGAATACTTCATATTAAGTAAAATGACTAGGCTGCCATACTATCAATGTTTTATGACTTCTTTTTAATCAGATCTGTTTAGCTCATGAATCTGTATGAGACGTTGATGCAGCCATCTGAGCTATGTGAGGTGGTTATCAGCCAAATGAGTCTCTCAACGTCAAAACCGCAATAAATCCACCCGTCCCCGAGATTCATAAATAGACCTTCTGGTTTGAGACATTATTGTTTGCCCTACAGTAAGAATACATGTCTACAGGATTTCAAGTGTTCTCCCTTGATCTTGCATCGTGTGTTGTGTTGGATATTAATTCACGCTTTACTGTTCTCTTTTTAATATTTAAAGTCACAATAAAAATTGATGTTGTTTACATGGTTTAAAGCTCTTTTCTTACGAAGAAGGGAAGAAAGAAAACTATGACTATTTTATAGTCCGCTGTATATTCCCATCCTTATGTGTGGAAGTGAAATTATTTATCACAGACACAGAAAGCTCTTTTAGTTAAACAACTCCTGGGTGCTTTTATTTAATTTTAAAAAAACACCCTCTTTCTGGATAAGAAATAGGGAAGAATATCACAGTCTTGTTAAGCAGATAATAAAGGGTGTAAAGAAACTAGTGAGTAAATATTCATGTAATGGTAAAAATGGCCATTACTGGGAAATCCACAGCCCCACCAATGAATGATGCATATTAAAATTTATTTATTTAAAATTTATAAGTTATTTAGTATGGATTTACCTATAGGGGAAAAAAAATACAATACAATTACCTTTAGGAGAAGCTGCAGCTCAAGAGTTGCACTAAACTGTTCCCTTTGTGGGCCTGTTTTCATGTCACTTTTGGTTGCTTCAAGCAGCCAATCAGTGGCAATAACAGAGAGTGCTTTTTTCTATGAATACAGTGTGCGTGTGCTTTGGCAAGCGGGAGGTGTGTTTGGGTGTATGCGATGGCTGGAGGGTCCCTTTAATACCTCAAAGAGACAGAAGACAAAATGAATGTCTCTTTGTAATAAATCTTTAGTTATCATTAGTCATATATATATATAGAGAAATGTTGACTTGCTACCGGTTCCCTTATACACTAACGTCAATTGATCCCACTTAAAATGGCCATGAAGGCCATCAATGATAGTGATATAAGTTAAAAAACAGAAAATAATTTAAAAGAATTACATCTAAAGCCTGCCTCTTATACTAATGACTGTCCAAGCTGTACATCTGTTCGTACAGGCAACCGAGTGTTTTCTTTTCAATTAACCTACAATTTAATGATGTCAAATTACCCAACAGTAAGGAAAGGGATGACATTGGATAATACCGTAGCATTAACCAGTGAATATGTGGGAAAAGAGATTCATCTCCGGCGACTCTCGGTATTTCACCCAGAACCTCTGGAGATCAGAGATGATTAGCAGGCATCGAGGGCCAGTGTGTTCAATCTCCAGACTGGGAAGCTTTGTGCTCTCCATCCAGGTTCCATCTACTCTCTCTGTCCCTTTCAAGTTGATCTCGGCCATACTCACTGCTATGTCCTATATGGCAGTCCTGGAAACTCCCCAGGTATATTCATCTCTCCTAAGTATAGACTGTTGGGAGTACAACTTCAATCACTAAGGGTGAGAGAGATTTATAATAGCTTGGTTACAAGAGCCTGGTCCCAGCGCTGCAGGATATGAAACCTGTCATACATCACACCCTTTTTTGTGTACAGATTAAAGAAAAATATCGATGTGTCATGCTACTTGTAATAGATCTGATGGCAAACAAATCTAGATGTAAAATTCAACATACTGACCTTGATTTCCACAAGCTGACTCAGAGGATAGGTCTTTTTTTCACTAATAAATCACTGAATTCGATTTTTTGTATTTTCACACATATTACAGATATGCATTTTTTGGACATATCTTAATATTCTTTTATGCTTATCTTTTGAACATCCTCACATTTATAGTCTACAGAAATATATGTTTTTTGTAAAACCACATCTGGACATATTTTGTTAAAGGGAAGCCGCATGTTCAAAAAAAAACAAAAAAAATGATCTTTACATATATCTATCGCTATATACAATAGTGTAGTTTAGCATTCGGTTTATTTTATACATGCAAACTTGGAGGTCACCACTGTAGGAATTCATGTGGTATTTTGGGTGACCTTCTCTGAGCTGGTTCTTTATGGCAGTGCTAATTACGTCATGCTAATCTAATGAAGACTTTCATTAGTCAGTATGAATGTCTGGGAGATTAGAACTGAGCCATTCTACAGTTTACCACAAGACAGTATAATAGGGAGTCAAAGTGTATGTCTTAAGCTGGGATCCCTGGCCGTCTTGTTAACGCACTTCTCAGGTCCCTCGGAAATAGTCCTACAACGTTCCCAAACAGCAGTACGCAGTCTTCGGGAGTAGAAAGTAGTCTTCTGGGGAGTTGTGGGGAAAGCAATATAACTCATTTACAAGGACTTGTTATCGGCTTTTTCCCAACCAATAAGGCAGATAACTACTAGTACTGAGTGTAGCTAAGCAAGCACCACTTTATATACCAGGTCATTCATACAATAGGAATGTGACTGAACAATTCACTCCCAATGTCCCACTCAATTCAGTTCATCTCTTAAGCTTTTCATTTGTAATTTCTAGGGAATACCATGGGAGCAGCCATCTCAACTTCTTGTCCGCTGTATATTGATGGTCACTCCTCATCATCAGCTTACCTCTTCCCTTTTTGTTTTTACTCATTGGTGAAAGTTGTCCCGGCTGCCTTTACAAAGGTAGGGGGAGGAAAAGGAGATAACACCAGCATATAATAGATCTGACACATATATCAGCTTCCGTAAAAGAGTTCCTTACTTTTACTTTGAAACCAGATAGGCCCAAAAACAAACACTGAATAGCAAACATAAGCATATATATTTATAACATTTTATTTTGTTTAGCGACTGCTGACTGTGTTTATATATATATATATATATATATATATATATTATATATATATATATATTGTGTGTGTGTGTATGTATGTATGCATATACATGTATATATACGACTTGGCATTTAAAAAATAAACAAGGTACTTGAAAAAACAGCTAGCAGGGAGTGATGATACATTCATCTAGTTTCCACTTATCTCTTACACCGAAGGGACATTTTCGATTACACAGAAAATGTAATCTCTGTGTATTTGCTTACACACATTGGATAAAATGAATGAAGCTTAATGACACTTCCAGGTCCATTAAAGGCAGGGTTGGGAATTAAAATAGTCAAGGAAGCAATTAAAACAGATAGATGACTTCTGTTTGATTTGAAGAAAAAGAAAACAAATATTTTTAACCACTCGGGCTGTCGGCTCTTTCAGGGTCGAGGTATTGGAGCGATATGGAGGGAATTACGCCATGCTGTATTTTCATTAAAGATTCTATTTTTTTCGTTAATTTTTCCAGAATAATAGTAAATGACAAGTGAACTTCATATGAACTATAGGTCAGGAAAAGATTTAATATTGGCATTTTTAATCTAAAAAAGTCTGGTGCCAGAAAATCAATATGTTTCAGTTGCAGCATTCGAATGCAATTTTCTTCATGTAACGGGGCCGCTGATTTTTTTTTTTTTTTTAAATAATGAATAATTCTGAGGCCTTCTATGAAACAAGCAGCTGTATTACACGGTAACGACATCAATAACACATTACATGTAAACAGAAAATGAACAAAAAAATCATTCAAGGCCCTTTTCAAACGGGCGTGCTTTTCATCAGTGCTATTACAGGTTCCATTCACATTATCGGATTGAACCATGCTGCATATCCAAGGTGCTGACAAGCCTTGATTACCCAATAACTCCTGTATTCCTTTCAGGCAGGTTCACCGAGAGGACATGAATGTAAGGCCTTCCTGTGGGGCAGACTACTCTCCACAGAGACCAAGTCAATGAAATCCAATGCCCTCACACTCCTGTTCTTTAAACTGAACCGAGCATTTCCTGCTAAGCAATTATGACTTTTCCGTCTTTGTTCTCAAACGGGTTCTGATAACAATTAATTGTGCGTGAGAGGAGCCAATCTAAACAATTTAAGCTCCTTTGTTCATAACACTGCAAGGGACGCTTGATCCCTTCGTGTACTAAATCTATCCCGGGATTTTTTTCCCATGCTGCTACAGTATCAACAAATCCTCTTTTCACAAGCACTTTGGATGGAATGGAAAATGAATTTGAAGTCCAAGCCTTGACATCTTATACGATGCTGTCCAAGTGTTTAACATTAGTTAATATTATTAAACACAGGAGAACGTAAGAACACTCCATTTGAAAGATAGGCCTATTTGGAAAGATCTCAAGTGGGACTTTTTCCACTAAGAATCTACAGGGAAGGAGGATTTTTTTTGTTATTTCTTGTTTGGCTTAAAAGATAAGCCTGATCTATTGCTTATGGAAAACTGCATGATGACTTGGCCAATAAATGTGGAGTTTGCAGACAAAGAATGCACTAACATCTGAGAAAAATAATGTTATAATTAAACTGGAAATTCCCATCATTGATTTTTTTCTAGGTGCAATCACAATGCTTCCCAAGTGCTTCCCTTTATTGGGATTCCATTCCAACTGTCCTTGGCACGTTGCTGAAAATTCATGTGTTAATCATGCCAGACTGGGAGACAAGATACTCTGCTAGCCACACTCCAATGTGTCCATCCCATCTTGAAGATTAAAAGGCGTGTGGACATGTAAAAAGCATTTAATATGTGAACATTAGTAGTATGTTAATGAGTTATCTAGCATCATCATATTCTGGAGTGCTGTCCAATTACTAAAGGGGTCATATCAAGTAGTGCATAAAGGGTGAGTAGTCTACCATCAAGAAATCTCTTTACTTAGACATTTTTATATATTTGTGGTATGTGGTGGTAAATGATCACACATGTTATATTACAATATACAGTGAAAACAGAGTATACGACAAAGTATTGTGTCTTGTTTTCTTTGCTTTTCTGTCTTCTGATGACTTTTAGTGGCAAACTCCTGGTTCGCAATGGTTAATCCACATGGAAGCTAGGGCCACAGGTCTGTACTCTCATGGCTTACATAGTTAAAAAAAGTAAGAGAGAGAGAGGGGCACCCAACCACAAGCCACTTTGCATGTGTAAAATATGAAACACAGATAGTGAGTGGAGATAATGTATAACAAAGAAAATAAAACAAATGAACGAAACAACAAACTCAACATTCCTTTTGTAGCCCTCAGATGCCACTGAAGCTGTGTGTTATAAGCATGAAAGGTAATGAACCATCCCATCACTGTAGCCCCAGTCCCAACAAAACTCGCTAAGGGGAATTATGTCAGGTGTGGGGAATTATTAAAGGAGTCTTTTGTTTTAGTAGACTTTACCAAGTAGATTTTTTTTCAAGATTTCCCTTGTGGTCTGCGAAATTTCTTCACAAAAAGAATATTGGTTTATTCAATTCAATAATTAGTTAGAGTACTAAAAGTACCACACTTGTTAAAAAGTGAAAGTGTTATTTGCGGTCAGGCTTCAATAAGGAAATATATGAGACATCATCAGACACAATATAAATAAATACACTGGCCACAAACTGTCTTTGGTGACCAGTTCCCAGTAGGGAGCGTCTAAAAGCAATATCTCACCCCTTTTAAGTGTTGTTATGGCATTATGGTGACATGACCTGTTCTCTGCTCTCTTCATCTCTATAGATCTGGAGGATGGCGCATGCTGTTAAGGTCAATGATTTGACCTTTAAATTGCATGGGTTGTAGGTGCAAAGTTTTAAATAATCCTTGACGCTTTGTGGTATTTTTTGGATGGTTGTATAGGAATGCTTTAACCCTTTGAGTGCCAGTGGTTAGGACATGCTTTCCTTGTGGAAAGCAGTGCTCATTTTCGTAGTTTCACTGGCGTTAGATTTAGATGACAACCTTTTAAGCTGCTTACACTTTACTAAGAAAGAAAGTACAGTATATATGTTTTTTTGGGACAGTTAAAGAAGCTGCTAGTTGGTCTGTGACTGATCAGAAGCTTTATATTCACTGCTAATAATAATTTTAAAGGATGCACAATTGCTAATAGGAGAGCCCACAGTGCCACCATGCATGAGATGGGTCTATTTTTGGAGCAATAATGGGTCCTACAGAATGTAGGTTTATTTGTTGTTTAATAAAATGACCTTAAAATACTCAGGGTCATATTTACATTCTGCGCTTAACACAGGGCAGAGCCACCAGCCACCCCCTCCGTCCTTACTGATGAGCGCTGGGACATGACATCACATAGCAAAGGTCCATGTTTTAAGGATGTATGGCGCTAGGCAGATATTAACTATAGAGTCTGTGCCAGTACAGCAGAGTCCTCCATAATGCTAATAGATCTGTTCAGCTGACACAATGGTGATACAGGAACCTGATCGCCCAAAAGGGCAATTGGCCCTAGTCGGTCTAGGGCAGAATAAGCCACTGATCATATAACATTCCTTGATCATATAACTTAACCTTCCTAAACCAAGTTTAGGAAGGTTAAGTATTTTTAAATTTGTAAATATATCCATCTGATGCACAGCCCATACGACCCTCAGACTTATTTATTCCTTAGTTCCTAGCTAGATGATGGAGCTCTCCATCATCTGGGGACCAGCCACACATAGGAGCAAGGTTAGTCCAATGCAGCATAATAAAGGTAGGGAGTTGGAGGGAAGTGGACAGGCAGAAAGTGGGCTGGAGTTTCCCTGACAAAGAAAGAAGAAGCTGACTTCGAGACTCAAGGTAATAAAAACTGCTTTACCCAGAGACTCTAGGTTGAACCTAGAGAGTTCCCAGGCTTGCATATGTACTTCAAATATGTAATATTTTTAAGTCAATAGATTAATTATCTTCTGCCTGGGTTTGGGAGACAACACTGAAAGTTATGATTAGCACTGATAATCCATTTCCCTCACATCACTATTTCGTAGGCATCCCACACAATAGGAAGCTGGGTGTCAGGCAACATAATAAGTCGGAAATATTCCTGATATCTGTTTCCATTCAGGAAATGCTACAGCTGTCAAAATCTTGTGATTAATTGGGACAACTGAAAATCTGGCTCAACGGCACAATGTCATGGAAAGGAGCTTCGTGACTGCATGGAATAATATTCAATTTTGTGGACTTTAACAAAGTACATTGGGCAGGATAAATTTGGAACACGAAGTGGAAGCTGAAAGACTAGCAAATTGTATGGAGAGTCGATAAAGCTAGCGGAGCGCGACATGCCCAAAAAATGTAGAGTGCTTTCAAATTAAGTTATAAAAATATCCGTTTCATCAGTAAAATCAAGACCTGTAAAGTACAAAATGTAGGGCTCTAGGTATATATTATTCTGTATGTATGTAATTTATAATTTATCTACATATTGCCATAAATTTGCAGAGAATCTTTACCCATTGATTTGACAAATGCAAATAAATACAAACTGAACATTCCATTACATTTTTAAGGAATCATCTGAAATGTAATCTATTTCAACAGTTATACCTACGGTGGACATAAAGCACACCGGATACTTATCGATACTACCATTCCAACTACAGATCAGGTTCTGCAAAGAAAGTTTAGAAAGTATATACAAACTGGCTTAACTGTGCCACTTAGTTCTTATCAGCCCAGGAGTGACTATGGGAACAAAGTAAACTCCCAAAAAATGGAAAAAATCATGGACCACTGTAGCAACATCGCACCCCCTATCAGAGAGAACCACCAATGTTTTTAAATGAAGGCCAACATCCTTTTATACCCTCTTTTCACTATAACTTCATAAAAGCATTCTGTAGATTTGGACTTCTGTCTCATTTCCCTCCTTCCCTCGTTGCCCTCTACTGAAAGCAGAGAGCCTTAGTATGGTGTCGCCCAGGGCTGGTCTTAGTTACAGGTAATTTACTGTTGGTGCCCCCCAGTTCAGAAGTTGGTCTGGTACAATGGACATACTGGGGCAGGCACAGGCATTTAGAGTGCAATTATTGTTTTTTTATCAGTTGAACAGAACATTCAAACATACACCTTAATCTTCTGCATGAACTACATAAATCATCCCATCTGCCAAACTAGTCTATGAGTGAAGAGGGTATTTAAATAAATCAATTAAAAAAAAAACAAATGACTGCATCTATATTGTGTAGTTCATTAATTTTAATAATGTGTAAGTTTAATTTAATAAAAAAACTGTTTTTTATTCCCATGTCAATAATATTTACTACAATCCGTCACAGATGTCAATATTACAACTATCAAGAATCCATTTTCTGGTGGGCTTTCTTCAAATATGCTGTTTGATGATAGATTTGTCACCTTTGCAAGTCTATTTATCTAAAATGATGGTTTTATTATCATCTCTCAGGATAGAGAGTTTTCGCCCAATTCTGCACATCAGACAAGGTAGCATTCCCTTTATACATTTCTGTATCTGCTTTCCTTAATCATTTTATTCCAGTGGTAAGATGTATTAATTGGCACATACATTAAGATGTGTGATGTTATTAGAACGTGCTGTGATTTCATGCTATTTTAAATATTACAACATGAAACATTTATGACACGCTTGTATTTTCACATCAAGACACTATGCAAATATTTTAACACACTGGACTGGGTTCTATTACCCTTAAATCTTGTATCCTTTGTATCATTAATGTCCAACTTTTAAGGAGGAACATCTAACCGACAAAACTTTTAGGATGATCAAATTAATTTATTGAAATTGATTTGCATGACCGCGTACTTTCAGAGACATTTGTACTGAAAATGAGGATATTAAGGTAAGATAGTGCACACACATGTTCAGGGGCGTAACTAGAAACCTCAGGGCCCCGGTGCGAGAATCTGTTAAGGGCCCCCCAACCCATCTATCCCTTTCTCACGATCTCCCCTTTTACTCCCTAACCCCCCTTCTCAGGATCTCCCTCCTCCCTAATCCCTTCAGGATCTCCCTTCCTCCAACCTGCTTCAGGATCTCCCTCCTCCCTAACTCATTTTCAGATCTCCTCCCTAACCCTGTTTTCAGGATCTCCCTCTCCTCTAACCCCTTCTCAGACTTCTCCTCCTAACCACACCTTCTCAGGATCTCCTCTTCCTCCCTAACCCCTTCCCACCTCAACCCCTTCACACCCACCACCTTCTACTCTTCATCTACCCACTCTCCCTACCCCTTGTAGGTCATTTCTCATTTTCAACTTCCTGTAAGAAGTAGGCGTGAATTGAATGGTGTTTTCACTGCTGAGCGCCGCATATGGACGCCATTACATGCCGGCGCCAGCGAAGCGCCGCACTCGGAGACAACGCCACGCTCCCAACACTGCACTTCGCAGCGCTGAGGCAGGCGGCGGCGAAGCAGAGTCTCGATTTCAGGCTTGCGCTGCCGAGCGTCGCCAGCAACCGCTCGGCACCCCTTGGGCCCCCCTGACTGGCAGAACTCCAGGGCTCGGTCGCAGTTGCGACCCCGGTAGTTCCGCCACTGCACATGTTGATTTTCATTGTTTGCTCTTCCTTGTACTTCTTGACTTAAATTTAAAATTACTCACAGAAACAGAGAATTCCTTGAGAGTAGGACAGCTATACATTAATAAATACATAATTACAAAGCTAAAACCCCCATATATTTACATAAAACAGCCTTTTCATTGTACCTTTAATGTCATCTTATAGCTTTACTCTTCTGCTCAGTCATCATCATGATTCTATTCCCCAAACTCTGGTTTGATAACCTATTAAAAAGCTACTAAACGCTACTTTTATACAGTATTTTAACAAACCTCTTCTTCAAAGCACAGTCTGTAAAAAGCATGTGTACATTTTGGCAGATTTTTTTTGGTCCTGCCAGGAGTGTTCATTAATCGGAAAATAAGATTTAGCTCCAAAGATGAAAAGAAAAAAAAGAAAGGAAAAAAAAGTTTAAAATGGAATCCGATTAAGTACCGTAAAATGTCTCAGCTTTAAAGTTACTGTAACCAGCTTCACAAATTCCTAGGGTTTCTATAATACTCTATTGGTCACTATATATATAATATACACACACATACACACGAACAACTACATTGGGTCTGTCAGCCAATAACACGCTTTGTTCCATGCATGCGCACTTTTAGTCTGACTGTGAAATAAGAGTGACAACATCATTGGTTCGGCATACATCAAATGGGGGGTTTTTGCCCTAAGCTGCATTACAATTACAGTTCTTATTGTCCGCGGCCTGTAAGGCATTCCTCCGAAACGCGATATACCATACAAAGTAACTAAGAGACTACGAAGCACATCTTCGCTAAATTTAATTTGCAAGAAGAATTGCTCTAACTACAAATAGAAAGGTAATTTAAATCATTAGTGGATTACCGATTATACTTCTGAGCGGAGGACAAAAAGAGATGCTCCTTTGTGGTTTCACGTTTTCTGTTAGGACTTTGAATGTAAACATTGTTCTAAAGGCCATATTTTCTTTCCCCGATCTTTAAACGACAATAAATAAGACCTTGGACAGCCATACAAGCTGCTACTAAATGTGAATGTGAATGTGTCTGTAGAAAAGACTGACTTTCAATCAAAGTCTATTGAAAGAATGGTTGGGTTTTCTAAAGAAGCATGTTGTGCCTATTAACCAAGTTACAAAGGGGGCCATTTTGCTGATTTATGTTCGGTTGCTATGGTGATCCTGTTGCATAGACTGGCAGGTGGAACCTCCGGTAGCCATTCTCCTGGTTAGTTTTCTGGCGGACGGCAGTAGTATAACTTCATTAAGAAATAAACACTATTGGCTCTATGAATTTAATAACCTCTCTATAGAGATTTATACACGTATATTACTTTTACCAAAAGGAAAAATGAAACGTGCGTAAGAGACTTACATTTTGTTTGTGTGTAGCTGAACCCACATAAATTACACATTGTTTTTCGCAGGACGTGAAGGGCTTTCTCTAGATACCATTATTTTGATCATATAATGTTTTATTAAAAAAATATAAAATATGGTAAAACACTTGAACTTTTATTTGCAACATCATTAACTCATCATCAAAAGCTAATAATAAAACTTGCTAAATAGATTTAATGTTTTATGTGTTTTTATGTGTTTGTGCAAGTTATAGGGCAATAAGGACAAGTAGTCTATTGCTATTTCAAAACCATTTTTTAAATTACATATTTTTTAGACAACCCAGTTTATTCAACTTGGGGCAATTTGACACTTTTCATGCAGCCATTTTACCAACAATC
>VKOC01000006.1:24133792-24155566 GCA_009364415.1 Spea multiplicata
GGCGAGCAGAGGAGTCCTGGATTTCTGTCAGTCAGGGGGGCCCAAGAGTTGCCGAGCGGTCGTTTTCAGCAACCGCTCGGCACCCCTTGGGCCCCCCTGACTGGCAGAACTCCAGGGCTCGGTCGCAGTTGCGACCCCGGTAGTTCCGCCACTGCACATGTTGATTTTCATTGTTTGCTCTTCCTTGTACTTCTTGACTTAAATTTAAAATTACTCACAGAAACAGAGAATTCCTTGAGAGTAGGACAGCTATACATTAATAAATACATAATTACAAAGCTAAAACCCCCATATATTTACATAAAACAGCCTTTTCATTGTACCTTTAATGTCATCTTATAGCTTTACTCTTCTGCTCAGTCATCATCATGATTCTATTCCCCAAACTCTGGTTTGATAACCTATTAAAAAGCTACTAAACGCTACTTTTATACAGTATTTTAACAAACCTCTTCTTCAAAGCACAGTCTGTAAAAAGCATGTGTACATTTTGGCAGATTTTTTTTGGTCCTGCCAGGAGTGTTCATTAATCGGAAAATAAGATTTAGCTCCAAAGATGAAAAGAAAAAAAAGAAAGGAAAAAAAAGTTTAAAATGGAATCCGATTAAGTACCGTAAAATGTCTCAGCTTTAAAGTTACTGTAACCAGCTTCACAAATTCCTAGGGTTTCTATAATACTCTATTGGTCACTATATATATAATATACACACACATACACACGAACAACTACATTGGGTCTGTCAGCCAATAACACGCTTTGTTCCATGCATGCGCACTTTTAGTCTGACTGTGAAATAAGAGTGACAACATCATTGGTTCGGCATACATCAAATGGGGGTTTTTTGCCCTAAGCTGCATTACAATTACAGTTCTTATTGTCCGCGGCCTGTAAGGCATTCCTCCGAAACGCGATATACCATACAAAGTAACTAAGAGACTACGAAGCACATCTTCGCTAAATTTAATTTGCAAGAAGAATTGCTCTAACTACAAATAGAAAGGTAATTTAAATCATTAGTGGATTACCGATTATACTTCTGAGCGGAGGACAAAAAGAGATGCTCCTTTGTGGTTTCACGTTTTCTGTTAGGACTTTGAATGTAAACATTGTTCTAAAGGCCATATTTTCTTTCCCCGATCTTTAAACGACAATAAATAAGACCTTGGACAGCCATACAAGCTGCTACTAAATGTGAATGTGAATGTGTCTGTAGAAAAGACTGACTTTCAATCAAAGTCTATTGAAAGAATGGTTGGGTTTTCTAAAGAAGCATGTTGTGCCTATTAACCAAGTTACAAAGGGGGCCATTTTGCTGATTTATGTTCGGGTGCTATGGTGATCCTGTTGCATAGACTGGCAGGTGGAACCTCCGGTAGCCATTCTCCTGGTTAGTTTTCTGGCGGACGGCAGTAGTATAACTTCATTAAGAAATAAACACTATTGGCTCTATGAATTTAATAACCTCTCTATAGAGATTTATACACGTATATTACTTTTACCAAAAGGAAAAATGAAACGTGCGTAAGAGACTTACATTTTGTTTGTGTGTAGCTGAACCCACATAAATTACACATTGTTTTTCGCAGGACGTGAAGGGCTTTCTCTAGATACCATTATTTTGATCATATAATGTTTTATTAAAAAAATATAAAATATGGTAAAACACTTGAACTTTTATTTGCAACATCATTAACTCATCATCAAAAGCTAATAATAAAACTTGCTAAATAGATTTAATGTTTTATGTGTTTTTATGTGTTTGTGCAAGTTATAGGGCAATAAGGACAAGTAGTCTATTGCTATTTCAAAACCATTTTTTAAATTACATATTTTTTAGACAACCCAGTTTATTCAACTTGGGGCAATTTGACACTTTTCATGCAGCCATTTTACCAACAATCTTTGCCAAAGCTTGTAGAGTTTTTTTATGATTACAATTCTGGTATCAATTAATTGAGAATGTAAAGGTTTACAAGATATGTGTTCAGCAACATTACTAAATTAAATGTAATAATTTAAATATCATACACACACACAGTCCTCTCCACAGAACGTAGCTGTGATGTGCGGCAAAACGTTTTTGAGCTTCACAAAATTGGAAGTGGCCATCTTCACCATCACGGCAATAAGTAAGAAGCTCCACTCAACTAGAAATGTTATAAATCAACCTGGAAGAGGACGTGTGTCTATATTGTATCACCACACTTGAAGAACATGGTTTGAGTGTCCTAGTGATCCTCCAGGGATCACATCTGGAGAATTGCAGAAGTTAGCTGCGTCTTGGAGTCAGAATGATGTTTTTAATACAGCATTTTGTTCTAAATTCAGAGTATGAGGAACAGCAACTTTATTAAATATTTTTTTCTTGTTCTACAGAAATGAATAATAACAGATCAAATATAGTGGACAATATCATGTGTTAAATTAATATTAAAAGCTTAATCATCACAGAAAATATTACAATTAAGAGGAAAATGGGCATTTAAACACTAAGTGAACTAATAAAATCCAGGCATATTAGGATGATTATGATACTAATGATGTACGAGTTTAGTGCAAGGACTGCTTTGCCTCAGTTACATTTTAATAAAAATAACATTTCCAGAAGAAATCCATTATTTTACAATAACATGGTACGGTATCGCACTGCAATAAAAAAATCAAAGATGGTAGTTTTAATGCAATTGCTATGTAGAAATGGCAATATGGGAAGGAAAATAAAATTATCATGTAAGTACTGTATATTTCATACTAACTATAGACATGACATACTTCCCCACCTCCATGTATGCTAATGACACCCAGACACTGCAGGGGCTTGTACCTTTTAAGTTCACTCCAATGTACAATCCTAAGGAGTATATGTGTATAACCTTAAATGGAACTCATCACCATCACAGCTTTTACTATTGTAATACAAAATAATCAATGGAACTGTGAAGATATATACTTTAAGGGCTACTGTAACAGGGTTGCTGTTGTTACAGGGTTAAAACCAATGTGTAACAATGTTAAGTTAGTAAGCTGCTGCAGCGCAGTTTGGACTACCATAATTGGAAAAGTAACAACGGAGATAAGTTAATGGAGGAATAATCATGCATATCATGAAAATGCAAAGTTAAGATACCTTTCCCCATGGCATTCATATATGGCAGGATTTAACCCCTTAAGCCCTTAAGGACCAATGACAAGGTAGATCATTGGTCCTTAATATATATATATGTATATATATATATATATATATATATATATATATCTGCGTAGACACAAGTAACACATTCCATGCTCCATCAACACGCACATTCATGCTACACACACAGTACACATGCATGCCTCACAACACTACAATGCATGCTGCACACAATACACACCATGCATGCTCACACAACATGTACACATGCTATGCTCACACACGACCATGCCATGATCACACGTACACATGCAACACATAACATGTTCAACACACATGTACACATAACATGTTCACACACACAATGTACACATACATGTTCACATCACATGTACACATACATTTACACACACACATGTACACATAATAGTTCACGACACACATGTAAACATACATGTTCACCAACACATGTACACATACATGTTCACACACACATGTACACATACATGTTCACACACACATGTACATATGTGTATATATGCGTGACTCCGATATGTTCCTGTCTCCCAGTGCCGGTTCAAAATAGTTTAGAAAAGGGCCCTTCCAATTTTGATTTTGCCCTATAAATACCAAAAAAGTTGAAAATCCTAGGTAAATAAAGAGGTTTCCAAATTGGCACAGATTAATTTATATATTTAGGGGATTTTTCCCCCATTGGCACTAGCTGTGTAAAATGTATATACAAGTAATACTAGTAATGAGCATAGGGTTTGTGTGTTGTCTTTCTTCAGCCCCACCCCATAACCAAAACACATGGACAAACTAACATGCAAACGTGCTCTAACACCCATTGACTTTAAAACACCAAACACTTACACATAAACACATATTATTTTTGTCCTCTCTATTGCACCATCCACTGTGGGTTCACCACTGACATTCTAACATTATGTCCTGACATAAACACATTAACACCATACAATTACACACATAGATGCTGACATCAAACACCTACATACACCATACATCTGGGTTCCAAAGAGATTTCACAGTATTCTCCCTGTATATATGTAGGCATTCACCTTGATATTAAGAAGCATATCCACATATCACAATGCACATTCATGTCTTATTACATCTCAGATCTAAATTCTACACAAAGAAAATTACACAAGTAATGCATCCAAATGTAAATAAGGCACAAAAACACAGAAAAAAAACTAAACCAGAACATAATAAATAAGGGAATTCTAAGGGAATTTCTTTTTGGAAAGAAATAAATTAGAAATCAGTCCAAAGGACTCATCTTAAATTTTAACAGTTCATTGTTTTTTTTCAGGTATTTATCTCTCTTTACTGCAGTTGTAAGACTGCTAATACTTTAGAAAATGTCTAACTTTGACAAGCAGGTACTGAGCAAAAGGGGATTATTGTAAAGCTTTTTTTAAGTGGCAGGTCCACTTTAATTTAATCATATTCGGCTTGTGGAGCACTTTGTTTACTGCGATGCATCTATTATCCAACAATATTTATTACACATCCAGTGTAATATGATTTGGAACGGCATTTGGCAAGAGGTGTAAGTTTGCGCCATATCATGGATGTAAAGGAATGATCCAGCTTGGGGCTGTAGACGTTGGACACATTTTAACTATCATCTTGTAATGATTCCAGCTGAATGCAATAACACCTATTGAACACTGAAATGTGCCCTCCCGTTGAACCCAAACACAAGTAGTTTCACCATTTTTCTAACTAATAAATATAGTTTTTTTGTTTTTCACCTTAAGTATTTCGTACAGACACATTGGGTGTATGTGTTAACCTGGTTATTGTTGGCATGTGTAATTTTACCGTATAAAACCTAAACAGATATTATTTAGATGTGTTTCTTTTCTGTGTTCCAGACTTAAACCTAAACTGCAGTGATTGGATGACGAAAAATCCCAAATTCTGATGACATGCCTCCAGTGAATGTCTTCAATTAGCTAAAACACAATTATATTCCATTGTAATGAAAGATTTTCAAATCTTTTTTTTTTTTTTTAAAGTAAGTTACATTTGGTGTCTGTCAGGATTACCGTCTGACAACACATGGGAAATAAAGTTTTATGTTTAACTATACACAGAAACATATGGTTGGGTGCACTACATGAGAAGAAACAGGCGTCCCTTCATAGCCTTCATCTAATCGCCTACATTCGAGGCTGCACATATGGAAAAAATAAAACAGAATTTTCCTTATCTGCATTACAGTATTAGGGTCAGAGACTTAAACGTTAATCTATAGTGCCTTTAAAAGGGGAACTATGGCTTTCACAAATATTACCAATTTTAGCAAAGTTCACCAATACCATTTATAGTAAGTATAAATGCATCGGAAATATTTACTATAAAAGAAAGGGAATATACTACCATGGGGAAGCTAATATCTGTGGAGAACTTGGAAAACCAATCATATCTAATAACATTCTTGAACTTTGCTTATAAAGGCTGCCAGAACCAATCAACAATCTATCGCTTAACAATAGGGAGCTACTAATTTAATGGGGAGGTATAATTGTGTAGATCCTGAGAACTGGAAGTTAGGATGGCTGGTGTCAGTATACCATGGGGAGACTCCAGGTAGACATTTAAGGCGTGTAAACATACTGCTTACTATAACCATAAAACATTTGCTATGAGTGGGACTGGAGCCCTAATTCCGAGATTCTCGCAAGTATGACACCAATTTCAGGCCCTGCAGATGTTTGTCTAATTCAATTCTATAATTTTATAGCTGTATTATCTTCTAGAGTGGCACGTGGTATGTAATGCTTTGTAATGTATTACAAAGTAAAATTAAACTTTAGTCCTGTTTTGCATTAAAAGATAATCATGATAATATAAAAATAATAATTTGGATTCATTTCCAGTCATTATATATTACATGGCATATACATGACATATACTCATATAGCGCCAGCAGATTCCATGGCATATACACAGCATGAGACTCGAATTCATTAAATCAAGATTTCCTCTGCGTATTCAGCTTCCCATTTTGTCTAATCTAAAATTCCTCTAAAGAATGAATGAAGTTTAACAATGAATTGAGCTTGGGCGAAAACAAAATGTTATCTTAAGTTAGGTAAGCTTTAGTTATTGCAGTATAAAAAATCTGAAGAGATCATAATGTTAACCTATTTATGTATAATCATCAAGCTGCTGCCAGATTCCTGGGCTAAGTAGCGTTTAAAAGACTTTCTCTAGTAAGGAGCTGCCAGCAGATCTTAGATAAAATAACTTGTTCCTGGCAGTGTCAGATAACAGTTAAACTCCTCTCTGTCATCATGATTCCCATTGATAAATAAACAGGTCCCAATCAGAAAATCAGTCTGCTATAAAATAACTACAGAACTAAATCACCCTCTTGTTGCAGGGTACCTACATAAAAATGTGTTATTTTTCTTATTATCCACATTGTGATCGCTTGCACCAATGCAGAAAGGAGACATGCATTTCTGCAACACGCTTTCTCAAAGCTGTTCTTCACTCATCCTCTAAAGACCTCATGGCCAGTTACAAACCTACCTGGGGGAGGCAGATCGCCCTCTCTTGGGTGATCTGTATGCCGCTGCTCAGTAGACCTGTTGCAGTGGAGTGATCAGTGGTTGTCATATCCCGGTGCTCACAGTAAGGATGGTGAAGGGGGTGGCTGGGGGTATTGCCCTGGGTCAGGCCTAGGACAGCACCTGGTAAACACACCACTGCCCATGGCTACTGTATTTCAGCAACACCTATCTACTCTTCAAGGTATCCTAGTCACCTCTCATGATGATGCTCACACCTCTAGTTGATCGAGTAACTGAACTACATATAAAGTTTATCAAAGATCCATGGTTGCAATCTATATGGTTACTGGGCTTCACCCTACTGTTCAAAAAGACAGAAAAGGTATAGGGAACCCTAACCCTGTATTATTCATATAACTAAGTACTATACTACTTACAATGGATGTAAATGTACACGTAAATATGAACTTGACATTAGGTTACAGACACATTGCAAAGAAACCCAATAAAAAGCACAAATAACAATTACAAAGCAATTCTTGTAAACTGACTGCGGAACACGTTGGCAATTTAATATTGTTAGCAAGGCTGTTACTACTTATTAAATAAGTAATAGATATCAATGAATGTACTCTGTTTCTAAAATTGTAATTCATATGATCATATGGAAAAGCTAAGTACTACATTGTAGCTTATTCTCCTATCTTCCAGTTATATGAAGTAATTATTAAAGAAAGTAATTACTCTAATATACACATTAACTCACAGTCATTAAAATCCTCCAAAACACAGCGACATGATGGCTTAGGCTATTAGAAGGCTTGGCAGCCACCCAACACCAACAATAGCTTCTAATTAATTGATCTCACCTCTAATCTGCTATTGTTAGCCCGGTGCTGATCATTTGTTTGGTCTACAGATCCTATTGCCCCTTTCATTTGATTGTATTTGTTACTGAACCCGCTGTATCTCTTTCAATTAAGCACAGGTTAAGTGGTTCAACCGCAAGAGAATAGGAGATAATGGCACCAATAAAAGTAATCTCTTTAATTTGCTAAATGGATTACAGGGAAACCCCAGCCAAAGTGAAGTCATACTGAAGCTAGTGGCCTTCACTTGAACTATCTAATGCTTAACCTCATAAATGCCAAATGCTGTGTAACAAATCTGTCTGAAACATGAGGTCTCTACTGTAGCTGTTTGCCCGAATCTTAGGAGCATGCTGAAGGATACTTTATTGTGCTTGCACCTGTACTGTGGAAGCAGTGCACAAGACTGAGTTAATTTTCCAAGGCCATTAAACTGTGGTTGGAGTTCATTTTGTATTGTAATTACATAGAATTCCTGAAAAGAGTCTGGCAAAGATGGTTAGGAATCGGATATATCTTTGTTCTCAAATACGAAACATTACATTTGTGATGCACACATGTCTATATCCCTTACTAAGAAGCGGTAAGTTGGAGTTGCTGTCACTACAGTAGGGGAAAAAAACGCTCAAGCTCCTGTATGGTACAATTTTAAATTAGAAAGGGCAGCCAATGGACAGTAGACAGACTTTACTTTTTATGTTATTTTGAAATATGTCATCTTCCCTGCTTAGAGCCCATCAGCATGTGATGCACATTAGCACAATCAACAAGTACTTCCAGCTGGACCTGCTAAGAAATCCAGTTGTGTCTACATTACTTTCAACATACACTATATGGACAAATGTATTGGGACACCTGACCATTACACCAACAGGAACTTTTATGACATTGCATTCTAAATACACAGACATTAATATGAAGTTGTTCCCTCCTTTGCAGCTATAACAGCTTCCACTCTTCTTGGAAGGCTTTCTACATGATTGTGGCATGTTTCTGTGGAGATTTTAGCCCATTCATCCACTAGAGCAGTTGTGAAGTGAGGCACTTATATTGGGCGAGAAGGCCTGGCTCACAATCTCCATTCCAGCTCATCCCAAAAGGTGTTTGGTGGTGTTGAGTTCAGGGCTTTGTGGGGGCCAGACAAGTTCTTCCACACCAAACTCATCTAACCATGTCTATATGAACCTTGCTTTGTGTAGTGGGGCACAGTCATGCTGGAATAGAAAATTGCCTTCCCCAAACTGTTCCCACAAAGTTGAAAGCATAGCATTCTCCAATATGTCTTTGTATCCTACAGCATTAAGATTTTCCTTCCTAAATCCAGATTTCAATAATTAAGAGTTGTGTCCCAATATATAGTGGTGCACAAAGCAAGGTCCATAAAGACATAGTTGGATGAGTTTAGTGGGGAAGACCTTGACCCGCCACACAAAGCCCTGACCTCAACCCCATTGAGTACTTTTTTGATAAATTGATTGCGAGCCAGGCCTTCTCATCCAACACCAGTGTCTAACCTCACAAATGCTCTACTGGATAATTTGTCAAAAAATCCAGCAGAAACACTCCAATATCTTGTGGAGAGCCTTCCCAGAAAAGTGGAAGCTGTTATAGCTGCAACTGGGGGAACAACTACATATTAATGTCTATGTATTTACAATACACAGAAAAAGAGATTGGAATACAGCACCCAGTAGTGAGATGGTGCACAAGCCAGGGTACCACCAAGTCCTTCTTTCTCAGAAAGACCTGTGTGTTGAAACGTTGCCTGTGTGAAATAAACTCACCTTATAATTCGAGTGCTGCGCCTCTGCTTCTTTATTATGTATTTACAATGTGATGTCATAAAAGTCCCTGGTGGTGTAATGGGCAGGTGTCCCAATACTTTTGTCCATATAGTGTATGATGACCAAGACCATTTATCACTCTCCATATGTGGGCCATTGGGGGGTGGGATCAGGACTAGTCTGAGCTAACTGTTCAAAGGGGTATTTTCTTCACAGGGGGCATCTTCCAATGTTCCTCCCACTCCCCAACAATCCAATATTAGCTGGGACAATCCCCACCTAGCATGCTGCCAACCAAGCCCTTAGGCAGCTAGCCACACCCATGTGCGTGGCTATCCCTGTCCCTTCACAAAGCCACTGCATAGAAAAGGGGGAGCCCCAGATAGCTAAATTATTTTGGTCTATGTAAGCACATCCCATCCTTGCACCAAAAAGTAATATTCTGCAGTTGATCAGGTTAACAAAACCCTGCTACGTTTAGGTGTTTCTATTTCTGTTTACTTCAGTTTAATTAAGAAGGAAATAAAAAGTGAGGTAAATAGATAATTAAGGTTATTCTCTTCATTGCTGATGTTCCAACACAATTACCGATGCCAGCAGTGCTCACACAGTGTTACCTCTGAAATTTAATTAGATATATCACAGTTGTCTTATTTAGCATTACAGAACTGCATTATTTCCACTGGCATCTTTTACACGTTACAAGAGCATCTCACTTCTTTTAACCCTATTAGCTTTTAATGTCTCAAATATAAAACTCACTGGGTGTTATCCCAAGTATCTGATGTGTAGCACAAAATTCTACCATTTCTGGCCAAAGATGGGACACTCTTGTTTTAGGGGGATGATGAGAAGCAGGAGTAGGTATGGGCTTTATCAAGAACTTTTAGGTTCCAGCATTTCATATATATATTATGGATTTAGGATCATTTAGGAAAATAATTATGCATTTTATTTACACATTCTAAAGAACACTGCAATCAGGGGCAGGCTGGCCAGGGCCATAATTTTCAAAAGAGAGCCAGTCCCACTTGCGGATACAGATATGTAAGATGGGTTACAGTGCTGATATCTCAATACTGTATTGAAGAGCAACAGAACATTATGATACATTCCACAGTGTCCCACATTACTTTAACCCCTTGATTACCCAGCAATGCCCCCTTAACAAGTCTGTGTGTAACCCGACTCCCTTTTTTAAATTAAATAGAATTCCCTAGCATTCCGCACACTGCAGTATAATGTAACCCCTTGACTGCCCCCAGATCACCCACTGATCCCTCCAGAACCTTTCCTTGTGCCATGCGAGTGCTGCTATACATTCAGAAAATGCAGTTTTAAAAATATGTGCTATTCTGAGATTCATGCTAATTGGTAGGACACTACAATCAAAAGGGGAAGATTTGGATTTATTTTAAATTGGGGCAAAATCGGCACAAAAATCCTAAGTACAACTATACAGCATGTTCTAATTCGTGCCATATGTGTATATATATATGTAGTGTAGCAAAATGGCTGCGTGGCAAGTGTCCAAATGATCCTAGGAAAATACCTAGGGTTTTCGGCATTCAGGAAATATATACTCTTGTGGGGTTAATTTGAGCTGGTGGGGTGCTAAACCTTTCCAAATGTGACATAGGCACAGCAAAAATCTGAACATTTCTAATTTGGAACCTGTGATTTGTGGCCTGTATGGTCCTAGTAACATGAAAAAACTACACATATGGGGTATTTCTGTAATCTGAGGATGCAGTTGAACAAGTGTTTGTGTATTTACAAGGATTTGTAAAAAAAAATGCAGAAAATTAATATTACGGCAAGTTTTGGCAGAAATTTATGGCAAAATGGTTGCATGGCAAGGGTCCGAACGATCCTAGGAAAACACATACAACTGACACTCTCTAATATAAATCACGAATTAACAAAGCCATGATAGAAATGGTGCTTGTTAATTATGGGGGTAAACCCCTCTGCCACAAAGGGGTTAACATAGATCAGGAACATATAACGTATTGTAGTCGTATTGGCTTCATTACAACTCATACTAATACAAAAATTGTAGACATTAATTTTCTACAATACTACAACTTACGTTCATTGACACTTTCTAATCGTAAGTAACATTTCTTGCAGAGCTACGAAGTTGTGCAAAATCACAAAAAGCCACATTATGCGCAGTTTTATTGCTACTGTTCTTCATGCACCCTAAAGTGATCTTTCACTCTAACTACTAAATTACTGAAGTTACAAGTCCAAGATCCCTCCCAGGTGCTTTTGTAGTGAGTCTGAACAAGGACAAATATGCTTTCTGACCGACAGAGGTGAAAGACATTACATCTACTTCAGAGCTGCTCATTTCTATATTTTTGCTTAGAGAATTGTTCTTTTCTTCCCCGAGGTAGCGCTTAATCCTGTTCATACAGGCATAATACTGCATAATGCAGAGTTATGACCACCCACGCTGTTAAATTTCACTGAAGTAAATCTGGGTTAAACGCATTTTATTGTTTGTGTAGTTGGCTTCCTGTCTTTATATTTTATGTCAGGGGACCAGGAGAAAACATATGTTATTGCTGCCGGACAATGAAGGCCAATTTAAAATGACTTTAAGTGCCTCATTGAAACAGGATGATACAAGTGAAAATGTTGTTCTTTCTCTTGAAAAAAAATATAAAAAAAAATATAAAACACTGGATGTTCAACCTACTTCTTGACTATTTCTCAACACAATATGCATTATTATTAAAAGAATAGAGGATTTTCTGTTGCTCTCACTCACTTATCATAAACTAACACACACTCAATTTACCACCATGCACTAACACATATACACACTCTCTTCTTCTCCAGCTCCACAATCTTCCCCTATCCCAGGCTCCACGAACCCTTGGTTTACTCTTGACACCCTAATACGATGTATACACATACATGCTCATGTAAAGACCATACGCTAACATACACGCACACTCTAGCACCACATGCTGACACACTCGCAACATACATTAATAAACACCTCCACAAACACCACACACATGCCAACACCATACATTAATACACATACCCTATCACCATACCGTAACATGCTAACACAATACACTTACACATGCATATGTACACACATTTACCCACAGTAATAATGTGTAAACTCACAACTATGACTAAAAATAATAGAAAGCATAACTAAAAACATGCTGTGCTGAATTTCATAGAGGTAATACCCATCACATTTGCAGAGGGAGCTTACATTAGTCTACATGAGACTCATCTCAGGAAGAAAAACCACTAGAAGCTAATAGGGCAAGAGTAACTCACAAGGACTCCACAAGTTCTAAACTGAAATCTTTGTGGTTGTAAATTACCTAGGTGAGTTCTCAATGTGATAAGCCAAGACGACCCTTTAAATGTGAAACATGATAGTGAACCCTCTTAGTTGAAATAAACATCATCTTGGAGCTTTAGGCGTTGGTATAAAGGTTGCATGTTAGAAGGAGAGACAGATCTTTGATAGCATTAATCCAGCTGTGGCCACGGCAAGAGGACAGATAATATGTTGCCTCAAACGCAGATCAATTGAGAGATACTGCTCATCAATGAAGATGGAACTTGGAGCAACCATTATGCAAGCAGCGATAGCCAAGTTTCAGAATGTAATCCATGTCAATTGGCATATGAATAAATAGTGACATGTATAACAACGGTGTTTTTAATGAAAATGTCACAAAATTTTGCATTTAAATCTACGTAAGCATTTAGTCTTCCAGTATGAAAAAAAGCACAGTTAGAGAAGAAACACAACAAATCCAAAGAATAAGCAATTGTTTCTTTAGTTTTAATTTTTCTCTTTGTGACGTCCCAATTTGCATTATGTGCATTTAGAGGACTTGGGCACCAAGGCCACAGCTGTGTTTCTCACTAAAGGAAACCCTTTCAAAAAGTGCTTGATCACCGCGCACAGAACGGAAACTAAAGATGCTTCATTGTGTTTTACAGAAGAAAAGAAAGTGAATACATCATAATTTATTTATACAAGGCGATCGAACAAGGTGTGCAGCTGTTGTGTATAAAAAACATTTTCTTTCTCAAGCTTAATGGATGTTTTTGAAAATCCAGTATATGGCCTAAAACGAAACGATCACTTTTCGTCTTTCGCATTTCCTTGTTCTGATTAAGATAGCATGTATTGAATGAAAGATGAAAAAAATAGCAGGCATCATTGTCTTTCGGAACCTTGAAAAATCCAAAGAAATTAAAGATACTGTTTCTATATGTAATGTGATTACAACTTGTATTCTACTTTAGAAATTATCTGTTCATGGACGACTAATGCATTGTACAGAATACTAGCAATGAGAGAATCTGAAAAATACTTTATTACTTATCTAATAATAATAACAATATTGTTCTTCTTGTGAGGTTTGGATAAATTATAATGGTTAAGATATAATAATAGACTAATTTATTTTTACTAAATTGGGCAAAGTTTTAGGAACAACATGGTTGAATGGACCAGAGCCTCACACAGTGCATGTTGGGAACTGTAAAAAGTTCTCCATTTCAGTTGAGAGGAAATGAAATATGTGTCATATAACATGAGTAGTTCTTGGTTGGCAGAAGTCTGTTGCATTTTCCCTTAGAGATTGACTCTTTCTTAGAAGGCCTACATATAATGCATTACACTAACCTAGACAATCCAGCATAATCATGGATTATGTTGGCAATATATTTTATGGAGTGATACAAGTGTTTTATCTTGTCTGTGTAACTCAGGTGAAAGATGGCAGGCATTATCTCAATACGGTATTTAAGGGACAACAGTTTTGTGCACTGAATTTACTGAAAAAGTAGATTTTTCGTACTGAAAGAAACAGATGGGTGACTATTTCTAAGTATTGCTTAGTTGGACCCTTAACAACTCATCAAAGCTGTATGTCATAGCAATGATATCTTAGGTCACGGTCTGCAGCAAAAGTCACATGTTACACCACTGATTTAGACAGCTCTTAACATATCATACAGATGAAGAGACAAAAATATGGCCAAAGTGACTTAAAAATAGGTCCATTTTTATACAGAACTCCGGTCATGTTATGAAAGTGTGCAGAATACAAGATACAGAAGTTCTTATAGAATTTTGTTTTAGTGATTCCTGTTCAATGTCAATGTACAAAAAATGTCTATATTCTAGGAAACCCAGTAAGAAAATATCCATAATTGGCATTTGCCTCTACAACAGCGTTAAGACATTTTATTGCTTTCCAATTAACACTACATGAAGATATTCCTGAGTCAGGAAGAGATAGATTTCTTAGAGAGTGGCCTTGTTTGAAAAATGTACTTGTCCCTAACAGCAAAGACATACAGTAGACTCTTTTGAACTCCTAAAGTGCCCATATTTTAATTTTAATGCAGAATCCGAGGGGAGAGCTATGTTAGAGGAGTAATAAAGAACAAGTTATTGTATGTGCTGCTTCATTTCCGAATGGCTCAAAAGATTAATGCACTCATCTGCATTACTCTCAGCAGCTACTCTGAAATGAAACATTGGGTGCTGTAACATGTCCTTTATTGCTTAAATAACATATACTCTGCTAATTTTACCTTGTCCTTTCCTGATACAATTTGTCGCTGATACAGACACACAAGCTTCATAGAAATCCAATTATCTAAAAACATTCTCAGGTCTCTCCACTTACAATTAATTTTCCAGTATGTTCTCTTGGAGTATTTGAAATAGTAAAACAGGATTTTTTTTTTGTTGTTTTACCACGAGAAATGAAATGACCAATACTCAATAAAAGCAAACTAAATTATAAACAAGCGTACCATTTCTCAACGTAGGGGAGACACACATGTGACCAGGAGCTACTGGGAATGAAAATCAGCTCTGGCACTTTAAGGCCAGTAGCTGAAAAAGGACATGCTAGCGGCCACCTGCTGGATACCACGTTACCTCCATCTGGGTTGTTGCTTACAGTGTGTGAGCTTCTGTCCCCTGCTTGTTGTATAGTGCAGCATGGCGTCCCATGCTCATAGAAATCTATCATTGTGCTCACTGAAAGCCAATGATGTTCTTCAGCTGATGCTTATACAGGAAGCTAAGGTTGCTGCTCCCACAGACAGATCCCCATACCTGATAAACTGCAGGCTGGAGTCACAAATGGGTGACACAGGATGCCAGTGGTTAATGCAGAATGGATGGTCACACACAGCTGGGTTCAATACACTAAATGGGGAGTCATTCCAGCCAACGGTCAGTACACAGAGCAGGCCAGGTACAGTGCACAGGTAGGGCAATACAGGATCAGAATAACCAGGCAGAAGAGTAGTCAAGCAAGCCAAGCATCAATAACACAATCTCTAATTTAGCAAAGAAAATAGCAAGACCACCAGAGGGTATTTGTGCTGAGCAGTTCCGGATTTTTAAATCTGGCACCAACTAGCCTCACCTCCAGCCGCATCACCAGCATGCCTGCAGTATTTTCCAGCCAGCGGCGACGAGTGGACGACTGTGATCATCCCAAATCGGGACTTCCCAGTACCGGGTCCCGGTGACATGGCATCATTGAATTGAACTTAATCTGTAAGCACCATTACATCGGTTTATTCAAGGGACATTCAGGCATCATATGTCCTGTAAATTTACATGATGTCCCCCCCGGCAAACGCATGGGGAGATTTTGCAGAATCCTTCCATGTGCATTTGTCCCTTCCCCCGACCCCCACACTATTTTGCTGTGCAGGAGAGGTGTTTGGCCAAATAGACGTCCAGACAAGTGACATACTTACCACCACTCAGCTCCAGCTCAATGGGAGAGAGCGTTCCTGCCACAGAACTGCTTCACCCAGACAAAGAAAGGCTCTGCTGCCCCTTTCCTGAAAGTATTTTATTTGCAAATAAAAGTATTAGGGGAGGCTACAAATAATTTTGTATTTGGGAAAAGAGACAGATCTGTACGCATTGGTAGCGAGTCTCCAACACCATTTACCGTGCATTCAACTGAGGAATGGCACCACTTAGTGTTAACGCCACAGCAATGATGTCTTGCAAATGTCATGGAAAGGTATTTGAACATGTTTTTTTTAATACACTTCTGTAAGTATTGCGCTGGGTTTGAGAAAATACCAATTGTTTTCCATTTTACATCTGTATGCAATCACCATAATGTAAAAATAATGGCAAATAACCATTTCTGTAAATTAGATCCACACCCTGCAGCCAAACACAACACTACAGATGAGCTGCTACAGGAAATAGCATTTTGGAGACACCATGCTTGTGAGTGATAATTTTAACCAATAATTCCTTGGAAAACTTAAATTCTACGTACACAGAAGTACCTTTGCTATCCAAAATTGGGCAAGTCAAGAATTCACTTTATGTTAATTACAAAAGCACATCGTATACACGTAAAAGCAAACATCTAAAGCTTCTGAAGACTTATATTATGGAAAAGACAGATTACTATGTTCTTCCTGGTACACTTTTCATGTTATTTTGTGGAAATTGGCAATTTCATGAGCTTACTGTACTACTATCATACCAGCAAACTCCATGGAACTGCGCTGCAGGCAATAGGTGTCACAGCTAACTCCAGGGACTCTTGAGAATTGCTTTTGACTGGAAAGAGGGAGGCTGATGCTCTCAAAAGCTCATCCTTAAAATGGAATGTACAGTAACTCCAATAAAAAAGGTATTATTTCATACTGCAATGCTCATGTATTTTACATCTATTTTAATCAAGTTTAAACTGAGCAAAAATCTAAGAAGTAAAGTCAGGCTTCCAGTGGGATTCTTCACCTACTTCTAACAACACTTCACCTCTTCTGACCATATCTGGCTTTAGGCACCATCCTCTTATTCCATCTTATTCTTAGTCCCAGTTTCACCTTTTTGTTACATTTTTCATGGTATAACTCAGTACATTAGTTATAGTAGTTATAGTAGTTTAGGTTGAGAAACGACTTGCGTCCATCAAGCTCAACCCTTTTCCTATTCCTTGTTAAATGCTGTTAATCCAAAAGAAGGAAAAATAACCTTATGTCAGCAAATTCGAATTGTGCTTTCAATGGGGAAAAAAATCCTTCCATTATTATAGTAAAAAGGTGACATGAGCATTATATCCAGTCAATTGTACAAAAAAATACCCCAGAGGTACAGTGAGCAAGTTTCCTAATACAAAGACTGACAGTAAGACTAGAATAGCGTGCCAATGCTAAAGTCTATGAGGACCAAAGGTGTTGAAGACATTGTACGACCAGCATTTCCCTGCCATCGACCTCCTAGGCACCCCTCAATGCTTTCTTTTGATGATCATGACAATGTCTTGGGACAGCGCCTCGTGGCTGATTCACAGAGGTGTGTCACTCTTAAAACGTTAATAAACATAATTAAAACACAATTGAACCTGGGTCGTCTCTGGTGTCTGGAGTGTGCGTCATGTCTCATATATACAATATATAATATCCTGTGGCACCTTCCCTCTACAGATTGATTACATTTTTCGCCTGTACTTATTGCTGGTCATACCACTCAGTGTATTGGAAAGTTGTTATTATAAGTTCTCTAAAAGGTCTGTCCAATGTATTTATATAGCCCTTCAAAGTGTTGATACATTTCCTGACCTTTTCCCTCTTTTGTGACATTTTTAAGAGTACAGGAGTGGGCATCAGTATCTGTATGCCTATAAAGGCTTGCAATACAAGTTCTGACACTATAATAGATACCTGCTTGCTATATTCTATGCTATTTTATTATTTCGATATTTATTAAGTGTTTTCTTTCTACAGCAGAGCATTCTTGAAAAGTTGTTTACAGCAGTTTGTTGTAATTTATGTCTTAAGTAAAACAGTTGATGAAATATGTGGACATTACTAATATTCTAAGACTCAAAACTCTCATTCACTCTCTCTCACGCTCTTTAACTGTTTCCCTACATTCTCTGCCAACAACTTTCACTTCTGCCGGCCACTTCAGCATCATGTATCTTCTCTTTTCTCTTCAATCTGCTATCTTCTATCTTAATCTGCATCTCCATGGACATAACCCAGTGGGAACTTCCACAAAAATCAGGAAGAGGACATCACCGCAAGCGCCATCATTTTGGCAGTTACTCCTGCGGGGTTATGTCTGTAGAGATTCAGATGAAAATGAAGATGACGCAGGAGTGGGTTTGGTCAGCAGAGAAGGTAGGGAAACATTTAGAGAGCGTGTGAGAGAGTGAATTGTTCCACAGTTAAAAATGCCCCCAAATTTTCAGCCGAACCGAATGGGCAGGGAACAAAATTTGTTGCTCTAGTAAACAGTGGATTTCAAACTTCAGCAAGTTATTTTTCTCAATTAAACAGTTTTAAAAGGCTACAGGATAACATTAGTATTAGCAGTGTGGATTTGGCAAATTAAGAGACACTCTGGATTTGTTCTAACTGAAAAAATAAGTTACAATAATACCTTTTTAATAGCATAAAGTTGTTCGTATTTCATAAACATTTCATAAATTATTTAAAAATAGTTCTGTCCATAAAGTACCAAACATCACAATTTACTGTAGAGCTGTACAAACTTGTCCTTTTAAAGTCCCTAAACACCTACCATTAAGCTAATGGAAACAAAAACAAATCTGCCAGATCGTCTGACAACAAATCTTGCTTAACATAAAAGTTAAAATTGTGATGATTTAAGAACCAAAGATAAGTAAGTGTTGAGGTCATAGTTGTCCTGTGTGTGTACTTGGAGTGTATTTAAAGAACCAAAGCATTATACAATAAATTTATGAGTGTTCCTCAAGGCTCTTAGTGTTCAGAAGAAAACATTTGAAAGACGTAAAACATTAATATGAGGTATGTGGTGGCAACATACACAAAGCTCTGTTCAGTGGCGTTAACACAATATGCTTCCTTTAGGAAGCAGGGCTTGACAAAGCCACTCAAACTAATTTACTGCTTCTCTGTAACATACTTATCATCAAGCTCTCAGTGTGTTAAAAAGTTTAACCAAAGTTTACAAATTTTTCATTCTTCTCAATGTTAACAATTTATCGATGTAGGTGAAACTGACAACTTGTAAATCATTTATTGGAGGTTTAGAGGCATACTCAGGCTTGTCCACTCACATCATACATTTTATGTCCAAAATTGTGCCATCTCTCATACGGCAATTGAGTAGAATGTCCCCTCTACCCCTTCTCATGTGAATTATTGGTACAGGCCAGTAGGAATATTGAGCGGAGAAGTGGTCGGCCAACACTGTGGTTTAACAAATATGAGCTTTGCTTTTTTCTAAACAAGAAATAACCCTTAATGTTTACTACAAATTCTATTGAACAATGATTTCAGAAGAAGAGTGTAGGTTATTTGTGTAAGTGTGTGTGTGGGGTGCCTAATACTTCTCCCTAATACTGGAAATTGGAGATCTGTGCCCCGGTTTATGTGTACTGCATCTCTAAGATGGTTAGAACAATGGTGGTATGTTCTAACCATCAAAGAAAGGAGTCACATGTGGGGTACCTGCACCCCCTGCAACCCCCGCTGTTACACAATTGTTTTTAAAGATATAAACAAATAACAAATCCACTGGCCACAAATCACAACAATTGATTGTTGCAGCGCTTGCTTGACTCTACTCAAACTCTTCCAAGTTGTGCCCATTTCCTGGCCCTTTTCTATCTTACTCTTGGCTAGTCTCGTTCTGGCTGCCATATGAACAGCAAGACTTGTATGTCAGCATATCTGCTACTATGATCACACCCAGTCTGTGGCTTCCTGAGATACAGATGGGTTATAGTCTAAAAACAAACCTTAATAAAATTTGAATCCATTTTTTCCTATATAGCTAGTACATTTTAATAGAGGATGTTCTGCTTAGGGGCGCCAGTATGTTCTTTAAAGTCCCTTAGCCTGTTGTGTAACAGATGGCCATTTGGAATGAGATCCACTGCTCTTCAGAGAAACATCCAATCACTGTAAATAATACATTCACACACTATACAGAATAGCACATTGGCACACTGTATAGCTTCAATAAAGTGTGTGTATAGAATTATTTTTAATGTGCGATGATGCTTTATCTCAAAAAAACACATTTACTTATTCTCAAAGCTAAAGCAAATATGTATATGCAAAGAGATTACGTTCTGCTGGTTCTTTAAATTAAAATAATAGCCATCATTTATTAGTCAGCCTGGCAAGAAAGACAAAAAGCTGGAAGTGAATTCCAGCAAACAGGGTTGAGGCAATCAACACAAGATTTAAGGCTGAGATAAAGCACTTCTATTAGCATTTTAAAAATATATGATATATTTTACAATAAAATCTTTATTAAAATCATAAACAGCAATAACAGGGACATCTATGTGTCAAGCAACAGCGTTTTTGTTTCAGCTGTCAAGTGAACCACTGTGCAAACTAGATGTTGCATGCAGGAAGTGTTTATAGCAGGAAATGTATAGTACAGTAAATTTCTCATTCTCATTCTTAGATACCATACCGCTTTAAAAAAAAACATATTTGTACTGAGGCTGTTTTAACATCTATTTCAGTGTATTCACATTCATGAAAAAAGGGGCTTTTTTTACATACCATTCATCTAGTTTAATATAAAAAACACCCCTTTTCCGACTCATTTACAAAAGTTACTGAAAAAAACATATATTTTTGAAAACCAGACACCCAAATGCTGGTATTTTAACACTTTACATACTTTAAGTGTGAATTTATAGCTCTTGGTATATTTCGCTGCCAAGGAATAGCCCAATTTGTTTTCAGCAACAATTATACATTGATACCACCCATGCATAGGTTTGTTGTGTTGTTTTGGAGCTAAAGACATTTGGTGCATGGGCTGTTCAGGTTTTCAAATGGAATTTTGACATGTGGTCAAATTAATGAACATAATGCCCATAACCACCACAGTAAAAACATAGTTCCCTGGTGAGTGGATGTCTGGTTGGTGCATAAGTTCCCTGGTTGGTGCATAAGTTCCCTGGTGGGTGGATATCTGGTTGGTGTATAAGTTCCCTGGTTGGTGCATAAGTTCCCTGTTTGGTGCATAAGTCCCCTGGTGGGTGGATGTCTGGTTGGTGCATAAGTTCCCTCGTGAGTGCATGAGTTCCCTTGTGGGTGCATAAGTTCCCTGGTGGGTGGATGTCTGGTTGGTGCATAGGTTCCCTGGTGAGTGCATAAGTTTGCTGGTAGGTGGATGTCCGGTTGGTGCGTAAGTTCCCTGGTTGGTGCATAAGTTCCCTGGTGGGTGGATGTCTGGTGTGTGCATAAGTTCCCTAGTGGGCTGATGTCTGGTGTGTGCATAAGTTCCCTGGTTGGTACATAAGTTCCCTGGTGGGTGGGTGGATGTCTGGTTGATGCATAAGTTCCCTGGTAGGTGCATAAGTCCCCTGGTGAGTGGATGTCTGGTTGGTGCATACGTTCCCTGGTGGGTGGATGT
>VKOC01000006.1:24155666-24172120 GCA_009364415.1 Spea multiplicata
GGCCGCACTCATTTTTCACTGTGAGAAAATATGGCCTTGAATAAGATATGCAGATTAAAATAAAGTAAATGACACAAAACCTTTACTTTTCCTCTCACTGATTTCTGGGCCTAGAAAGTTTTGTGACTACAAATTCAGGATTCTGGGTAAGTTAAAATGAAATAGTTCTATTTATTTTAGGGATGCACCGAAATGAAAATTCTGGACCAAAACCGAAAATTCACGGTTCACTTAGCCAAAACTGATAATAAAAGTAAGTTGCACACCAAAATTGTACAAAAAAATTATATGATTGTTAACAGCAATCTCGGGCATACCCAGATTCCAGCATGTACTGGTTGGCTGGGCATTGTACCAGTATTTTTTTTTCAATTTTAGTGTGTTACCACACTTTTATTAAAATTAACACACCACAATTGGACAAAAAAATACAACAATGTGACTTGGCATGATAGGAGTGTGATTGCTAACAGCAAACACACTCTTTTCATACCCAGGCAACCAGTAAATGCTGGAACCTAGGCATGATGGGACTGTGATTGCTGTTAGCAGATTTCTGTTAGCTATTAGCAATCACACTCCTATCATCCCAAGTCAGCCAGTACATGCTGGTACAGGGTGGCTGTAAGTGCAGACCCCATACTGCTGGCAGCATCAATACACAAGGGGGGCAGCTAGCCAGGTTTCAGCATGTACTGGCTGACTTGGCATGATAGGAGTGTGATTGCTAACAGCAATCACAGTCCCATCTCATGCCTAGGTTCCAGCACTTACACATCCATGCTATCACACACACACACACACTAATTCATTCATTCACAGATTAATTCCCTCAATCACGCATACTCATTCAAACAACCTCCCCCACCCCCTTAACTGCACTACAGCTCTCGATGCCGCTCACAGACTTCAGCAGGGGGCGCGGCCTCCCTCTGCGTTCTCTTGTACTGCACAGAGGAAGCAGGACTGGAGCAGAGTCATGTGATATCACGTACATTAACGTGACTTTGCTGGGCCGCATGTTGGATGCCCCTGCTATACATGAATGATGTGTAACTTGTGTGCATGATGCAGGATATATCAAAGTCTTGGACTGGACCTTGAAAATCAGGTATGGACATCCAGTCTGTTGCAACACCGGAGTTGGAGCATTGGCCTGCCCTGCTCTCCAAATGCTCCAGCCCGGGGACCAACACATACAATTTACTCATCCTTTGTGCAGAGACTCTTCCTGGGGTATGCGTGTCACAATAAATATTAGTTAAGTTAATTATTGTTAATGAATTAACAGGTGTGGTAAGGGAAAAAAGAAAGTCTGGCATCTTAATGTCTTTTTCAGTCAGTGGCTCCCACTCTAACCCAGTTTTACTCTTACAGCATGTTTGTACACTTCCCATATTTCTTTACTTTCCAGTATCTATGCAGAAAAATGGACATATTCATAAATATATTGGAGAAATTGCAGGCAAAGTACTGGGTGCGTGGAAACCCAAATAAGTAATGATGTCAGATGTAATTTATAATACCTTGTTACAATCAGTGAGCAGTGTTTCAAATCTCCTACCTGAAAACTGTATGGGTTTGTATCTTCCCCTTATTGACTGCCCTGATTGCCGTTGTATCTCTTCCAACACTGTTTAATATAAAAAGTTGTGTATATGGGATTTTTGTTAATAGTACAAATATTATGTGATCATTGTATTTTAAAGGAGCAATCATTTGAAACTTTTGACAAAAGTATCTATTAAAGGAGCAGTCTAGTCCCTAAACTTGATTTTTTATTTTTAATGAATATTGGTGTCCATTGTACAAATACTCTAATAGATTTGAATGCATGCACAATGGATTTCCATTGTTTAGTTCTTAGAGTTAGAAAATGAGACTTCTGTCTATTTCCTTCGTTCCCTGGGTTGAAACCGGGAAGCATTTCTATGCACATTAGCAGATGCTTCTATTGAATTTAGCAAAGCATAAAACAATCCCGTGTTTGCTTGCACAGCATCAGTGGCTGCTGTTTTCCAATTGATTTCAAAGCTGTGCTTGCTGCTTTTTAGTAGAGGTAGCTGGGCAGGGCCAGACTAGGGATGACTAGGTGGCCGTGGCACTTTAAGGACATTGGCCGCCAAATGACGTGTAAGGAGCAAGCGTGGGTATCCAGCCGACGGCCCCACCTTACGTTTTTGTATCCAGCCAGAGGCCTCCCACTGTAGGACTCGATCTGCCGCTGGAGTGGCAGTATCCGTAAGTATGGTTAATGTGCTCGGTGTGCCAGATGGCCAGTCCTGGCCTGCAGCTGGGAAATGAGTTACATGAGACAGAAGTCTCATTTACATATCTAGTAATTAAGGAATGCCTGCACTGATTTGCATGCAGTAAGAAGCACTGGAGTCGATGCAAAATGAATTCCAATGTGCAAAACAGGGCTGGGTGCTCTTTTAAGCCTCTCCTTAGTCTGCATACTGTTGTTGTGTGACATGTTCTGCAGACCGTTTTGGCCCTGTATGTTAGCCAGTTCACGTGATGGTTCTTAGCGCTAAGGCAGCAGCTACCAGGAAACTTAATGGCATTTCTGAGTGAAGTACTGCTTATTTAGAGGAACGAAGGACATTGTTTGCCTCATTGATCAGAGAAAAAATACTGCTCTGATGGAGAAATATATTTTTCTATTTGTCTTTCTAATGTAGTTGTCATTTTCTTTAATACTTTCATACTTTAAGATAGTTAATTATCACCTTGGCCATGTACTTTATACATTGTATACTTTGTATATTTCTACATGTAACAGCCTTCCCTACTTTGTTTTCATGTATTTATTAAAAAAAGCAACCAAAACCCCCTAACTTGGTGAAGAATGATTACCTTTAATTTCTCTGTGCAACAATTAACTCAACAGCTTAGCATTTCAATGCCAATTTTCCAGTAAATTACTGCAAATGGGTGATTTTTGTGAGTGAAAATAATCTCATGCAGGAGTTTTATTAAACTGGTCCATTTTAAACATGTTTCCATCAGCTTTTGTTCTACATAAATAATGTATTGTAGTGAATATTAGATGCAATGCCTATTTCTTTTTCCATATGAGTTTTATAAATAAAACAAAATAATTCAATTACAAACCTTGCTGATGGGCATATAATGTGCATCAGCCAACCCCTATGGGGGTTTAGGCACGTTGTCACATCCACACTAATAGGGATTTTCACCCTTTCAGAGCATGTAACATTTTTTCTATAAACCTATAGGTTTTACTTTATGTATTAAAAATATAAAAATGGTGTGTGTGTATTCCTAGTGTATAGGACCTCTAGAAGCCAGTGGTCTGGAGCATATAGTATAAGTGGGAGAAACCAATATCACTACAATAACACTATCAAACCAAACTAAGTCTCCATAAAACATAATAAGCAGAGTATGCATAGAGGGCACTCCAGTTACTGCTCCCTACTACTTTCTTCATTTTCTGTGCAAGCTGGGGCATCTTTAGACAATCCCTTGTGATTATGAGTGTGCTCTTGTAGGAAATGCTGGGGTAGAATAATATCCTGGTGTCCTTTGATCTTTGATATATATATATATATATATATATTATATTATATATATATATATATACACCCACACCCATATACACATGCTGTACTGTACATACTAATTGATGAATATTAAGCTCTAAAGTAAATTTAAAGCTAATTTAAACTTCAACTGAGGCACACATTCTGTCAAAGTATTTCCATGATCTGTTGTTAATATAAAGTAAACTTTAGAAATGTCAGAACTGTCCACTATGCGTAAGTGTATGTGAGTATGAATGTGTATATGTGTTTGTGTGTCTTAGCATGAGCCTGTGTTAGTGAGTATGTGTAAGAGTGTGTGCCAGTGCTTATGTGAGTCACTCGGGGGTCACAAGGGGTAAATGGGGCAACTTGGCTTTACCTGCCTCCGTGCCAGAAGATACCAGCCTACCCCTGTTCTTTGCTGGAACCCATGAAGATCCCAGCCTGCACAATCAATCTCTTCACAGTGTTTGTAAATATAAATTGTTATGTGACCTTTACTGTTCAATTTTGATTTAAAAGGGTCTTCTTCTTCTGATCATACACAAGCATGATGTTCAGATGATGAATTGTCTGTACAAGGTTGTTAATGTCAATACAAGGCCACATAGATTTTTAGTTGTTAAAATCAATATGGAACAGTGTATTGCTACATGACCTTTCATGGTTTCTTATTGAGTGTAAAATAACCAAAGACAAATCTGAACTTAAATAAATTATTTATGTTTTCAGATAATAATAAGAGAAAGGAATACAATCCTTCTGTCTACAATAACCGAGTACCAGAAACACACTGTTGGAATGCTATCACTTTAAGTAATGTCTTTTAGTGAAGAACTGTATTTGATCTGCTTTAAAGCGGTTGATTAGGAGGTTTCTCTTTGGCCTCGAACACACTTGCTAACTTCCGATGCTTGGCCTTAAGGCAGACTCAATTAATTGTGAAGTTGGAGAAAAGTAGCTGAGAGGAAGGTGCTGGCCAAAAAGTATTTGCCCTGATTTTGTTTGAGGTTTCATTGAGTTGAAATGTGCATATTCACAGGAACCTAACTTTAAGCGTATTGGGTGAGGAGGTACTCCATTGTGGCAACGGGCAGCACTGTGATGATTCCAGGTTTATGTGCTGCTGTAAAAACTCTTCATACAAGATTATTCTGAAGAGTTGTGACTGTCAGGGGATGTGAGGACCTGGTATTGGATACAATACGTTTGTCACTCATTTGGCAGATGTGAGGGTCAGATATGTATTGTGTATATTGTACTTGCAAGAATTGCTGTTGCTTTTTTCTACCACATTATGGCCCAACTCATGCTCTACATATTTGGTATAAACAGTGGAAATTACCCCGCTATACTTATCACGTGGAAAGAGCAGGATCCCAGAAATGCTTAAGATGTACAGTGTTTGCTTTTCTTTATGAAAATCACTTGTATAAGGAAATTACGTTTTAAAAGTCCGCTGACCTACGTCTCGTTATATATATACATATATATATACATATATATACATACCACAAATTTCATTTTTTTGTGTGATATGCATCCAAAACATGGATACAAAGGAGATTAACGTATCTGTCGACTAAGTGTCTTACGCATGATGTTTGCAGTTGGTCCACATTATTTAACCCCTTCTGAACCAGGGGTATTTTGCACTAGAGGACCAGAGCAGTTTTTGTGTTTTGGTATACCTTCAACTATGAGTTATCTTTTTCTTCATTACTGTACCCACACAAATTATATTTAAAAAAAACAAACTAAAAGGAATTTCTATTATTGAATTAAATGAATTATATTCATTTGTGCAGAGACAAAGGCAAAGTTTACCGACATTACCTATGTCATGTAATATTCATGCAGCGACCATAGTCAGCAACAGCCCCCCTCCAATGATCTGGGTGTGCATGGCGATACAGCATTGACCATTTTTTTGTGACGTACCTGGTACGTCAATGTTTACAGAACAGGGTTAATACTATGGCCTGTGTGGTGGCTCATAGCATAAAACTTGTACCGTGTAGGATTTAGTTAATGTAGTGGTTTAAGACTGTGTGCTGTTCAGTTATTTAATCGAATACCCAGATAATTTAGAAATTTATAAACACACAAGTGGTTGCTATTCTGTGATTTAACAGAAATAACATCGTAACAATCTCACATCATCAATAACATTCTTTCTTATAAGCTGAATGGTATATGAAACTTATGGAGGACCTGTCACTTTGAAAGTCTTTGTTGGGTGGGATAACTAATTTATTTTTTTTTGCTTGTGAACAAGACAAATTGCTTGCCAGCATGCACATGCCTCCTATAGCAAAATCAATGATACAGCAATTTAGCTGAACTGTCTTTATAATAACAACACGAAGTAGAACAATTAGCAAAAACGATGTCAACAGAGCATAAACACTTATAAGTTAAAGTAAAGGTTTTATGAATTCATTTTGCCATGAATTTCATTCTTCCATGGGCATGGACACACTTTCTCTTTCTCTGTCAGTGGTAAGTGAGAGAGACATATAAATCGGTATACAATGAGCTCCTAATCGGGGAGAGCATGTGTATTCTGGTCTATCCTTGCAAGTTCCTCGTCCTTCTGCTTTTCCAGTAGCCTTACTAAATCAGCTCACTAGCCACCCAACATGCCTACACAATCACTAGTTGGTTAATTTGACCATTAAGATAAGAAACAATCTGTTCTTCAGTCTTTTTTGTATGACATATGGCTCATTGTATTTACATGCCAATGGTAATTGCCCTACCATTTGTACACAGCACACATAGGGCCCCATCCCTTAATTGATTTAGATCATCGTCTTATGCCCAACCAATGGTGTTGTACATCTTTCAAGTGGTTTGAACTAGAGATAGCTTTAGGAAGCCTTCCTCTGTGCTGATCTGCTTCAATCAGGGAAGTAATTTATTTTTCCTCCAGAAGTACTACATTCCTGGTTGAAGCAGCACTTTTTTTTAATTAATGAGACCTGGAAACCTCACAAATCTTCCTTATCAGACTTAAGTGAATCCTCTAACAGATGAAAGCGACCTGCTCAATATCTGTTAAAACTCAGCATGTTTCAAGTTGGACTTTTGCTATATTTTCCTTTTTTTCAAATATACTGTAGTTGATTTCGGATATGTGCATTTTATATTTACTAATCTAACCAGAATCAAAAGTTATTGACATGAATATTTGCTCAATTTGTAATATACTACAGAGGTCTGTCATGGTATATATTTGACCAGAGTAAGCACTCTTGTACCACAGAAAATATGAGCAGATCTGCATACGCGGGAAGTTCCCTGGAGAAGGCACGCACACCTCAGTATATAAGAGCCATCTGGCTACACGTAAGGGGGTGAGGCAGAAGAAGAGGCAACACTTTCCCTCTTTATTGGAGATTAAAGGCTTCCCGGGAGGAGCAATAATTAGCCATGATACGTAGATCCTCCAGGACAAATACAAGAAATGCACAACTTATATCGCTATCTGAGATCTAATAGTGATTTCATGGTGGGCAACTGCTTGCGTTACAACAGTGTCATACAAGCTTATGTTGAGTGCCAACGTTCTATCAAAAACGAATCATTTTTTCTTCCATAAAACCTGTAGCTATGGTGTCCTGCACAAACAAGTATATAGAAACAAATCATTTAAAGGTAGATAAGAACTATTCAAGCCATCTAGTCTTCCCATTTTCCTGCTGATTCAAACTCCTATCAGTTCTTGGTCTGGTCCCATATGCCATGACTATCCCATGCCTGTTTAATTTCCCTCACTGTATCAGCCTCCACCATTCCTAATGGGAGACCGCTCCATTTATCTACTACACTGTCAGTAAAACCTTCTTCTGTCACATTTACATCTAAGCCTTTCAAACTATTTTTAGACCATGACTTCTTGTTCTAACATTTCTCCTACTTTTAAATAAGCTTCCCTCCTGTACTTTTGTTAAATCTGTTTAAGCATTTAAATGTTTCTATTGCATTTACCCCTCTCGCTTGTTTACCCAACGCATACTAAGGTTTCTTAGTCTTTCCGGATAGTTTTTTTTAATCCTGCAAACCACTTGAAATTTTTGCAGCTCCCCCTCTGAACTGTCTCCAATGTGTCAATATTCTTCTGGAGATGGGGTCTCAAGAACTGTACACAATATTCTCGGTGAGGCCTGACCTGAGATCTATAAAGTGGCAGAACCACCTATACATATACCTATTATTTTGTTGTTTTAAAATCCTGTTACTATGATTAGCCATTGCAGATATCACTGTTTTTAATGTGGTATCCCTTATCTTAATTTATAAGTAATATTGTTTTGATAGCAACCGCATATACACTGGGATCAAAGGCTTATGCTCAGTGCTGTATTTCTGACATCTGAAATATATTCTTATCTTGACATTCCATTTTGCTATAATACCCCCAAAAAACTCTTGTTTTATTTCCCATCTTAAAGATCAAGAAGCAGCTGTTGTTGCAAAAATAAACATCAGAAAGACAAAAATAAACTTTTATGGGACAATAGGAGGAGAACGATCAGGCACATCAATTTCCCTCAGCAGCTGCCATTACAGGCAGCACTTTACTGATTGTGGTTCATGTTTCAGGGGTTTTTTGCTGCTGATGTCTGAAGTCGTTGAAAGCTACAGATTCGCACATAGCGTAAATACTCACATTACCAGCTAGAACGCCCCATAACAGTTATGCATTGGATGCGTGACGTGACGCCAAACACAAAACTATGCGGCCCATATGCTCAATTTGTGAAAAACAAGCCAAACAATCCAAGCATTAGGATATTTGTGTTTGTGCATGACATATTCGGGAGTCTCAGTAACACAGGTTCATTTATTTTATGGACAGATAAAATTAAGATTGGCAGCTCCAGAGTTATTAAATTTAGGCTCGTAAAGCGATTACAGCCATGCTTGGGACATACATTTGTTTCTAACGCGCAGCAAACATTGTACTAGGTGCCACATCGAGCTACATAATAAGCTATAGCAGTAACTTGAATTGTTTTCTGTCCAGGTAGTCATAACATCTGAAATTACTGTGTAAATATCAAAATAGTTCATTCGTATTTAGTAAAATATACAAGGAGATCAGATGTGTTCATATTGTTGGCTCTGTAAGTTTAGTTTACTACACAAGAAATTGCTTTAATAAAATTAAAGTAAGCAGCTACGTGATATTACCACCCATTTACATTTTTTGGAGCCATTTGATACTCTAAATATGTTTTTACGTGCAACTGTTTTTTATATTCCTTTTGAGAGGCTATTTGCAATTCAGTTTTGGGACAACAGTCCAATTTTGGAGCATACCTCTTGGCATTAAGAATTCTAGACACAGACGAAAACCATCTTTAAGGTCAGCGTTTGCGGTCGTTGGTAACATCCAATTCTCAATTGATGAAATGTGTAAAAGTATTGTGATATATATGGTACATGCTGAAATCCTCTACTTATATATTACACCTACTAACTGGTTGTATTGAAGGAATGGAAAGTTGGTGGCACAGTAGAAGGCATGTGTTTGCCCAACAGCTGAAGGACTTCATGCATGTCTTGGATGTGTATATATATTAGCAATACATTGCACATCCAAAGAAATAGTATGGGTCTAACATAGTTTCTATGTCAAGATTCCCAAACATATATCATTGGTTTTTAATCTCACATCAGTGCTCCCTTGCCTAATGCGTGAGCCTGTTCTGCGAGGGTCTTTGAGCGCACTTCTTTGTGTCTGGTGTACATGTACCGGTGACCATCTTTGATTGTTACCTGTGTTTGGTCTCTGCACACCCTGACCTATTGACCACTTTCTATGAGTCTTAACATTCGGGTAATGCTCTCAAATCCCAGTGGCTCTAGAATATTCAAAAGCTCAACCTCTGCAGAAAAGCAGCTGTTGAGGTAAATAATAAGTGTTCCCTTTAGATTTAAAGTCCTGATGGCTGCACACTACAAAAGGGCGCAACCTCTGTGGAAAAGTGGTTGTCACAGGTGATGACTTATGAGTAGTGTGTGTAGTTTACATCTGCGAGGGTCTTATTAAACGCATCATTTTATTACAACTGCTACATAGAAGAGATGTGGGAAATTGTCTGTACACTTCACGCAGCGTAATGGAATTCTCATAAAGATGTTAAATACAGTTGACAGCTTCCCTCAGTTCAGTTATAAATCATCATCTCCCATAGTAAGGCATAATGAAGTTGAAACTAACCTTAAGCATTACATAGTTAAACAGTTTGCATACCCTCATTTTCGCATTTCACAGTTCTAGAAAGCCATCATGGCAAGAAGAAATATTGCTTACTTTGTGTTCAATTCCTTATAGGTTTCACGAAGAAAAATGTTGTAACAGCTATTCAAGTGGTTTTGACCTCTAACTGGGAAATGAAGCTGCCCGTGCTTTCTCACAGGAAATGGGACAGAATGGGAAATTTAGTGTAAAATTTAGAAAGCAGGTAGAGGTTTATGGGCGATCTTGATTTACCCAGCATTCTATATGGAAGTACAATATGCAATATGCAACTTTTAAGTGTGTTGTGAGTGTATAAGTCTGAATGCTTTCTTTGTAGCTAATGTTTTTGTAAGTACCAAACATACTTTAATAATAATAATAATGATAATAAGTACATTATGTAGTAGCGCGAATGAGACCAAGGAATGTCTAAAATTGCAAAATAAAATTGTAATTTGTGATAATGACCTGAAGGGTGAATTGTAAATTTCCCTAAAGGGCATCAGCTCCATTCCTGTGCTGTGCAAACTGTGGTGGAGAAGGTCACTTGGTTTAGTAGGGTTGCAATGTTGTTCCATTAAAGCTCTCTAAAATAAAATACTTTAGTGGAGTATTTTTCTTGAAGCAGACCTGTTATTGTTTTCAGAATATGATCGCCAAGAACATTTGTTTTTAGTGAGTTACCACCTCAAAATATCTTCATCCCACAATGAAAATAGGTTTTTGGGATTCTGTGCTCAGTGGCAAGTCCATTGTGAGCTCCAACAAGCAGCTGAACTTGGAAGGAACAGGCTTTGAACTTAAGCTCTCCGATCTCCTCAACTTGAGGGCTACAGTTTATTCACTATTGAAGTCAGTGGGAACTGACCTCAGAAAAACGTCAAAGTGCTGTGAACTTGCCAAACACTCCCAGTTCAAATGTTGTCATACGCACCTGAGTTGCACTCATTATTTTAGCCTTACGGCAAGTGCTGCATGGTTCCCTGTTTCTTTTTAAGTGTCTTTAATGTGTTTTGGAATTGATGCAGAAGCAGACTTTCTAGAGCGGACGGTTAATTAGATGTACATAAATACACAATGGACATGTTTATATGTTCCAAGTGATTTCATGGCCCTTTCTTTACAAATAAGCAGATAATCAAAACAATTTACAAGACATTACAATGATATATACGTGTGATTGACAATGAACTTGATACGTTAAAAGTTCAAAACATAACTAATCTGAACAGTTAACATCTGTGTGCCCCTTTATTCTGTGCTATCCAGCGTATGCATCCCCCAAGGGATTAAGTTGGGCATCCCTGTGTTAGGCTAAACTTCCATGAGATATTCTTTTGAGATTATAAAGCAGATATCAGTTACTTCATTTGATAAATTCAAAATGAATGAAGCATTGCTAGCGTTCTAATGACTTGACTCAAGGCTGTCCAACCTTATTTTCACAAAACACAAGGTTTTATTATTTGTTGCTTAAATATACCAATATTTATTTTTAATTTATGTTAATTACAAAAATTCTATAACAATGGCAGGCAAAATAGGCTACTGGGAGCGGGAGGATGACCAATGCCACCCAGAATGTTCTGATTATAAAATTGTAGCCCACTACCTTTTTAATTATCTTGTTATATGCAAATTACACATCCAGCCACTGGAATATGTATAGTGGCCCTATCTATGGGTGGGTTTTCTATGCAGTCCTTTTTCATAAATTTGCTTTCGGATGGCTCTGTACTGCATGATGAGCATGCTGTCTGACCACTGTGCTGGGCCATTGTATTACTGGGCCATTGTATTACTGGGCCATTTGGCTGGGATATTACCTTTGAGCTAAAAGTTGCTGCTCCTCCGCCTGCCTACAAATTTGTGACACGAGAAGGTTGGACACCCTTTGGTCTAATGAATATAAGGATTATAGACATTTGTTTATTAACATAATATGGGTGTGCAGCATCAGACCCGGTCTTTTTGGAGTATATTTGTTGGGTTTTGTTGAATATTTGTTATATTTGCTGGAAAGTGCTTTTTTTTTTTTTTTTTTTCACTTGAAAGAATTTTTTATTGAGACATCCACAGTCGACAGAAATGGGGTACAATCACAAAGCATCCGATATCGGAGTCGACGGTACATCGTGCAAAGAAATACAAACAAATGTACATCACGAAGAACATGTACCAGGACATCTCAAACATTTTTCTTTTAGAATGTAATGAACAAACTAAATAAGACATACTCTGGCAGTGGAGAGAAAGAAAGGAGAGAGAGCTGAAAGAGGGAGAGAGAGAGATATTGAGGAGGGGGAAAAAAAAAAGAAAAAGGGAGAACCTTAGGTCGGAGATAGTCGCCCTTCTGGCTTGTGGATAGCGCATAGTGCCCAAGACATGGCCCTGTGTGGTGGGGCAGAATGTGTGTGTGTAATATGCATCCCAACTTTCCCAGGTGGATTGGAAGATGTGAGTGGTATTAGTGGCCGAGTGAGCCATGTACTCATAGGTGCGAGTCGTTGTGATGGAATACAGAACGTCTGAAATAGTAGGGGGAGAAGTTTCCTTCCATTTGCGGGCTATACAGATCTTAGCTGCATTCAACACGTGTGCTAGGAGTTTTCTATGTGTATGTCGTAAAGATAGGGGGAACATGTCTAAAAGAGCTACCTCAACCACCCGCTCCACTGGGATGGCAAGCAAGGTAGTAATAAGAGTAAAAACGTCAACCCAGAAGGGACAGAGCACCGGGCAGCTCCACCAGACGTGCAACAGAAAGTCTTTTTTTTTGTGTCACAGAAGCATCTCTGTTCCTGCAATACATAGATGTCAAGCTCTGTAATTAGCTTGCCCTGGCATTAACTGGAAGCACTAACCATGTGGGATCAAACTCCTTAATTAACAGACTTTAAAGCCTAGCTTCTAACAGCTTCTTAAGAGTCACAAACTACATACTGATCACAATAAAGTCTTTGCATAGGCTACTTTTTCTAAGAAGTTAAACAAAGCCATTAAAAAAGGAAGATTGTTTACAATAACAATCATATTTTATTGCAGTGACTTTTACCCACCTTTTTCTAATGTAAATTGGTAAGAAAATGTAAAATTCTGAATAGGTTATAGACATATATACTTTAATCTAGTTCCGTGTCATTGCCTTTATTGATAGTGCCCTGATTACTATAATCCGGTTGGTCTGTCCATGTTATTGCACATAACATAGAAACATCTCCCAACTGTAAGAAGGTAGCTTGTGGATGCACATATCAATATACAATATTTGTTTTATTGCTGTGAATGTTCTTAAAAATTGTATTTTTTGGTGTGTTCCACACACTTCCAATGTGTCTTATAATGGCAATTGATGATACACCTAATTATTCAGTATATTATTTGCCAGTCTAGTCTTAAAGTAGCAACGTACCATCCAAGTGTCTCCCCCAATGTCTGTCTGCTCGTGGAGTTCCAAATACTTGGTGGGTTTGGTTTTTTCACAGTGTTCTATAGCCCTTTACATATCAATAATGGCAACAAATATGTTTCTAGATATTTTAATTAAATACGTTATGCTTGTTCTTTGCTGTTGTGTGTGAGCACATTTGGTGTAAAATGTTGACTTGATTACCCTGTTCTGTTGCTTATCCAAAACAAGCTTCCACTATCCCCACTACAGTGAACTTAACTCTCAATATGAAGAGCCTTAGGAATCACAGAGGCTCCATAAGACGAGAGGCTCCACATTATAACTGTGGCGTTGAGGTGACCCTTACAGGGCTGGCCCTATGCAGCACAAGGGCACTGAAGGGGCTTATAAGGCCACTCAATTAACTATAATGACCACATTCATCCATGCATGCTGTGATTACTGGGAGCAGGCCTGACAGCTTGGCTCCCTCTGTCAGCAGGCCAGTATTGCTGCCTCATGCTGGCACATAGAATGTGATAATGATTGAATATATCATACAAACTCGAACTATTACATTATAAACCTGTTACATTATAGGGGATTTACAGACCTGAACTTCTGATCCATAAATATAATACATACCCTGAAAGTTCTGTCCAGGCCTTACTTGGATCTCTAAAGGTCCTACTGCTGTTAATCATATTGTGTAATCAGGAACGCAGAGCTATCTGGTCAACAGACAGAGAGATCAGAGGGAGAAGAGGGGAACAGAGTTTCTCCCTCTTCAAAAAAATAATAAAATATTAAGAAATACAATTCTTAAACCCTCCTTATGGGAGAGTTCCTTGAGGTTTAGGAATCCCTAGAAGAATGAAATAAAAACAAACGTAAAGAATTATACATAAAAAGGTTGCCTATTAAGGGAAATCCATTCATCTATCTAGAGGACATTTTGTGTGTCCATTACCCTTTCACACAATGTACATTTTGTTTATTCATCACATGCAATGACATAAAATTAAGCAATATCTGATCACTCATGGAGTATTTCATTAGTCTTTCTTAGACAGAGATTGATGACACTTTGTAATTGAACTGAACAGGAGCAACATATTTAGCTTAAGAATTAAACCATTCTGTTTTCCATAAGTGCATGGTTCAGCAGAGATAGCTTAATAGACAATTTGCTCTTGTTTCTCCTCTTTAAAACAAAATACAATAAAAAGCATTGTTTCCCCATGGATTATCAATGATGTTCTCCAGTATGATATCTGACATATTATTCAGTGGATATTTCTTCATTAGTTCAATAAAACCTCAGCAAAAAATTCTCAAGTGGAGAAGCACATTGCACATTTCCGGTCTGCAGAAAAGGTTAATTTTGTTAGAGCAGGGTTTGAGAAACTCTGTGTGCATGTCTGATATATACATACTGGCAGGGTGTTTGTAACGGAGGAATAGTTTATACATTATTAGTGTTCCCCAAGTCATTTCTTAGCTCCATTGTAAACCGTAAGTCAAGGCAGTGCATTGCGTGTGCAGTCTTTACAGGAAAAAATACTAAGTAATGTTGGGTTTATAGTATTGCATGGAAATAGCATGAATATGCATTCATTTCCTAACCAAAAATGTAAAAATAAACACGTGGTGAAGACATTGCAGCGTCAGAGCTGCTGCAGAACGCCCCACTGCGGTCTGCATTTGGTTTGCTTACAGCAGCCAATCAATTCCAAAAAGCCCTCTAATGGAGGTCAGTAGGAGCGCCTTCTGCCCATGCATATGTGGGGTTTCAGTAGACCCCCTGGAACTCTTCTTTGAGCCAGTGCCAGCTGGCAATACGTGGAATGCATCACCTGCAACATGAACAGCTGGGTGAAAGAGAGCTAATGAATAAATGGGATTCTCATGAATCCCTATACGCATTCACATGCAAAAAAACTCAACGTAACATTAAATTGCATACAATGATTAAAGTGTGAATAAAGAAACAGAAAAATATAGAATTTGATACAACATGTGATTCTACCCAGTCAGTCTGCCTTTGCCCAACTTGCTGGGAAACTTTTCTGGTTTTTGGATTTTTATATCTAAAGAGCATTGGTTCTCATGTATCTACTTTCGGAATCAATTAACACCTAGAAGCCTACATGTCTTAACAAAAAAATGGATTTGTTATACTTTTCTGTTGTACGTTGCTAATTTTTGTGTCATCAGGAATAAGAATGAGACAAATGTAGCAGTGACGATTCTCAACAATTGCAATTTAGTTTATATATAACAAATGTAGGTAAGTATTACATATGATATTAAAACAAACACAAGTCCATGTTTAGTTCTATATTTTTATAGTTTTGCAGCTCAACAGACTATCGTTACATTTGGCAGGATCCAAGCTGTTGGAGGGTTCTACTGAATTCAATTGTCAAACGGTAGCAGAATGCCAGGTGCATGCTGGGAAATGGCATGGTCTAAGTCAGGGGTCTCCAAACTTTTCAGTATGAGGGCCACATCATATATTTTACACATTGTTGTGGGCCAGTGGAAACATAAATACATTTTATAAATTAATGAACACGTTTCATTTGGACTAACTGAATAACTGTGGGTATAGCTCAAATGAGAACCACATGGAGATAGAGTTGGACCATTGCAGGTTTAGATTAACCGAGAAACATAGATTAACCAAAATGCCTATGAAATTTTTTTTTTTTTTAAATAGTATCCTAAGAAGATCTTCCATTTTAAAAAGTAAGTGTACAGTGTTGAAGCGTTTGTGCGTGTCTGGATATGATGTCTGGTGCAATATGATGCTGACAGGCAGATGCACAGTGGATCGTGGTAGATCTGTGGCTCAGTCGCACAATATATTTTCGGACTGCCAGCCTCATGACCAGCCCTAGGTGAGGCGGCCTACTGGAAAATTCCTGCTGTCTGGGTAGGCCAGTTGGCCCTGTAATGGCAGATGAGGAAACGTATGTACCAACCAGACATCCATCCATCAGGGAACTTATGTACCCACCAGACATCCACTCTCCAGGGAACGTATGCACCAACCAGACATCCACCCACCAGGGAACGTATGCACCAACCAGACATCCACTCTCCAGGGAACGTATGCACTAACCAGCCATCCACTCACAAGGGGACTTATGCACCAACCAGGGAACTTATGCACCAACCAGACATCCACCCACCAGGGAACTTATGCACCAACAAGACATCCACCCACCAGGGAACGTATGCACCCACCAGGGAA
>VKOC01000006.1:24178923-24231164 GCA_009364415.1 Spea multiplicata
TGCCCCCCTGATATGCCTTATAGCCCCTATATGCCTTTTACCCTTGATATGCCACATGTCCCTGATATGCCTTTTACCCTTGATATGCCTTATAGCCCCTTTATGCCACTGTGCCCCTGATATGTTTTATGCCCTGATATAAGAAAAACTGACATCGCTAAAATAGGTATAAAAATATAAATATAGACAAAAAAATAAATACATAATACAATATAAATATATGGACACTATAAACAATAAATCAAATATTAAAGCAAACAAAAAATAGAAAAACACAAGTTAAAGAATGCACATAATTAATAGATCCCTAAAAAATTCTACCTGCCCCACCAGGGGTTAATATATCAACAGAAGAAACACGGGGTGGCAGAGAGGTTCCAGGTCTCCTGCAGCTCTGCGGGGGATCTGGATTCTAGTGTTATAATCCGATCTCTATTTGAGGTTGGGTTATAGAAGGAGGGGAATTTTAAAACTCATTTTATAAATCGATAAAAATCGATTCAACTAATTGATTATGAAAATCGTTTCATAATCGATTATTATACATTTTATCGATTCGTTGTTGCTGCCTTAAAAATAATAATAATAATTATAGAAACACAAATGAATAATTCAGCCTAAAAGAAATACTAAATATTTTGTATATTTTGTAATCATGATTTCTAAAAATATAGGAAATTAACCCTTTCAGCAGGAGCACAAGCTTTAGGGAGAATATGTCGTCTCAGTAATTATATTAAGTTTATGCTTAGAGGAATGACGCCCAAAGTGAATTCTGACCTCTTTTCTTATAGCAAGTAAATTTGTTATTGATTTCATATTTTTTTTCTGCGGCTGTGAGACGGAACACAAGTTTTACTTTTCCTATATTAAGAGAAATACATATTTAGCAAAAGTATTCTTTACAATAAAATAAATATTTAATGAGACATTTGAACAATAAAACAATAGGCATTTGTTTTGTTTTTAAAAACTTCTCAGAGATGTTGTGAATCTGAATACCAAATATGCAACAAAATAAAAGTTTGTGCGGCATCCGCTCCCTCAGAGAATTGCTTAAATATCGCTTGAATTTAGTTCCAACTGGGTGGCAACTGAGTAGTCATGATCTCCTGGCTCTTTGTGTGAATCTTTAATGCCTATGGGGCAAAAGTCTAAAACAGAATGGGGACATCTTGACTTTCTGTGACCAGAACAGAAATTGGTGCGCTGAATTGTCTTTTATTTATTTAACATACACATGCAATTCCTGTAGACATGCGGGGTGAAAGAAGCAATGTTTCTGCCCCACGCAGTCTTTATTTAAGACGAAAGCCACCCTGCGTGTCTCCTCTACGGTTCTACCTGCCCTAAATGAGACACGACCAGGAGACAGATGAATTCATACGTTTTTAATCATTGACTCTATAAAAATCATTGTCTGGAGGAAAAATATTCTGCATCGTCCCCATTCTTTTTGCATAATTTTTGCAGGACAATGACCATTTTTTGTTGCCACTGTCCCACTGTCTCTGGTAGCTGCCTACAGTCCCACCATGTTTCTGATATAGGGGAACACAATAACAGTATTCCCTATGGTAACTGAAAAAAGTGAATACATATCATCAAATGGCTCAGACTAAAAAACAATAATAAATGCCAATAAGTGACTGGGGTTCTTCTGATCAATGAGCATGCCATTATTGTTTCTTTTGCTGAAGATATCAGACCTTGTTTTTGAGAATTTCGCCAATTCTTCCTGTACGTCACGTGTGCTTTTGCTGTGTTGGATAAAGATGATTTCTGATTTTAATACAAAACAAATGTAAGACTCCCAATAAGGTTGGAAAGATGCTTCATAGCCTGTTCTCCGTATGTTTCTTGCCAGTTGATGAGCCCAGTGAAGGTCGAAACGTATGAATAGGGTTTGTTGGCTCCCTCGAGGTTGCCTCACATTTTGTTTCTCGACGGCCCAAGGGGCGGAATCAGACTGATATGATGACGATGGAGAGTTTTCCCCTGCAAAAGAGCTGAAACTCAAGGATCCCAAGTGGGGACACACCGTAGGGCAGGCTATAACGGGGCGGGTAGTTCTTGGTTGAGCGTCTCATATATGTTTTGGATGGTTCTGGAATCTGCCTTATCGGTACCAGTAGACTAGCTTGTCTTGGCAGGACACAGCTGACCTTGTAGTAGCCCAAACCCTTTTAATTTGTAACTCTGCACTAGGGCTGCAACTAACGATTATTTTCATAATCGATTAGTTAGCCGATTATTTTTTTGATTAATCGGATAAAAAAAATGAATGTACATTTTTCATTTTTTATCTGATTAATCAATTAAATTAAAGTGTATTTAGTAGGTCTTTTCCTCATCACCTGTTACTTTCACCACTAACCTGCCTTTCGTATTTGTACCATATGGAGGTGGTTATACACTTACCTTTTCTATTAACATAATGCTACCATAATTAACATAATATCATTGCCACATAAATAATACGTATAAATATAATAAATATGATTTTCTCTTGTTTTGCATGTACGCTCGTCTTCTGTTATTTCTTGCTGCAGTAAGTTGGCTGATAAACTATCTTCTGTGCTTCTACTCCCTGCGTCGGAGAGGGGTAGATGTCTTGCTGTAACTGTGCTAATCTCTTAACAGAAACGGCCTCCGAGACACTATTGAACTGTCAGCCTGAATCAGGTATAATGGATCTCCATGAGAACTCTATCGTGTGTTCTGTCTGCCGCAACCCCGGGTCACCATGTTAAGCGTGACTTCTATCCACACGCTGTGCACAAGACACATGCACAGAAGATGCTTTATCTGCTAAGTTAAAGCGGGAAGAACTACCATAAAACGATACTAGACTTAAAATAGTATGGCCATGTATTAAAGGTGAAAGGGAAAATCCCCCTCATCTGTCATGGCACACATCCAGAAACCGGCACGGCACTATGCACTGGCATAGAACTGATATAATAGAGATAATAGACAAAACGCGAGCATAATGCTCTTTCTAGAGTTACGATATTGTATGCCGTCTGTGTAATCGTATTGTCTGTACTGGTATTACATTTTTCTTTTTAATTACTTTTTAACGAAATTGAATCTTTGGATTGTCAAGAAGGATCCCCCCACCCCCGGGGACTTGGTCCAGAAATTTCAAAATAGATTTTAATTAGGTTTTTTTAGGAAGGTTAGGTAGAAGGGTTGAACTTGATGGACTTAGGTCTTTTTTCAACCTTATGTACTATGTAAAATTGGTATTTGATTTATCACGTAAAAGAAGCAACCTATGTAGAAATGTGTAGAAAAGCATGTACAAAGGAGACATTGCGTTAACAACCAATGTGGTGTTTTAATGAGCCATACTATTATTATTTATTATTATTAATAATGCATTTACGGAAATTTGGATTATTCCATGCATTAACGATTCTTTATTTAGTAAATAGTGTGTCTACGAAGGACAGCAAAATGTGGATGAATGATTATAATCAAACCCATTAAAAGAGGCGACATATGTACATGTGTATTTGTGTGCCTCTGCTCCCCGAGTGACTTGGCTATTCTGTGCGTATAGAGAGAGAGAGAGGTCAACATTAATAAATGGTTAAATCCATTAGGTGAAATCTGATTTGGCTGCAGTTTCACAGACTACCAAATTATAGTTCATTTACCCATTTAACTGCTAAAAGAATATACATCAATAAATAACCATATAGTCAATTGTTTTCCCGGCAGCTATATGGTAGTCATAAGCTATCTCTTACTTGAAGTTTTGACCGCAAACTTATTATTTTCTTTTCTGCTGAAAAAAGTATTAAACTTTTAAGCAACATTGGACAAAACCCAGACCCCCATGTCAGCGTGGCAACTAGGGAATGCATGCTGGCGCCTAGAGTTTCCCCTGCTGGATACATGTACTGGCTCTAGTAACTCATATGTCTATCAATGTGTCTGGCTGGTGGCTCCATGAAGAGGTGGCTTTTCCTTCCTAGGAGATGCTGCGGTCATGTGACCCTATGTCACATGACCCGCATCAGAAAGGCAGCTCCTGACCCCTGTTAATTGTAACAATGCAGTTTGTCTGTCTCGCCTATTTCAGAGACCTTCATGGATCAGCATATAGTCTTTGTTAGAAAACAGGAGGCTTGAGTAGGGCTTTAACTTGCTGGAAGTTGTATGACCGTGAAAAAGCAAAAAAAAATCAGTAAGTGTTTTTATGTTAAATTCTATTTATATATAGAATGTATACTGTAAATAGTATGAATGTATATTATATTTATTTTCAAAGGCTTTGTATCTTTCTGTGTTCTTTTGACCGGATTTTCTCTTACAAATTAGATTTTCTGTCCTATTGACATCTTTGTATTAGTAGAAAAGTGCTCCAAGGAGTATTGGAAAAAGAGGGGGAAAGATGGGAAAATCGCCAGTATGTATCACACTGTAGATGGCCATCTAGAGAATTTAGATTATTGGGTTTGTCTTGTTTTGTCCTCTTGGTAATTAAATTATGTCTAGAACATTATTGTCCTCTCCCTGATTTATACACCTTTTTAAAATAGGATTTTTTTCTGCTTTGTGCTGAGAACAAACACATGATGGCAACTTTAGACTGAGTTTTAACCCCTTTGAGTGTCAGAGACAACAGGAATGACCATGTTTCGGGGATTGTTGTTTTATATATATAGATTACATATACTTGAGCTAGGAGGTTGCAAATCTGTAATTGACGTTGAATGTGCGCACGACACAAGCCAACAAATGTATTACGTTTCTGCGTGGATAATGTCTGGCTGTGAATGGAGCAACATACCTCAGAACATTTCTGACCAGTATAGTAATGCTAAACAAGGCACATTTCTTGAAAAATACTAAATATTGTTTTTATTAATATATTCTATACTCATCTGTACAATAATATATTTTTATACATGCTTAGTGATGCTTGATATTTTTTATGTAGTAAAAAAAATTATATATATAATATATATATATATATAAATTAGTACCTTGTTTCCTGTGTGCAACGAAGTATCTCCTCAGGTGCTACATTTGGGATTATTTCTATAATATCTCCCACGAAGACCTGTCCGTTCCATGGCTGGGTTCCGTGTGAGTCTTTGATTGTTCCCGTCAAACACCAAAGAATATAGACAATCAAGTTTGGTGATAAACCCAGTCCATTCTATATTCTTTCATGCTAGATTAGGATCATTCCTGCACGTAGCCGCTGGGGGAAAATGAATTGAGCGCACATGCATGTAAGAATCATCTTACTGAAATACATTAGCTTCATTAGATCATGCCTTTTTATAAAGTTCTGGAAAGTCAAGAGCTTCTTGTACCCAGCATGTCCTTACGCACCCAGTCATTCACCTTATCTTCATGTAACAACCCACATCAAAGATCAAATCCCAGAAGCAGTAGAGAGGTGCATCTGGTGAATAGTGAAGTGAAGCATTGGTACATCAAAGGGGCTTTGTGCCAGGTGTGTCAAAAACTTGCTTCGCTACTGATATGTGCTGCATGAAGCCTCTGTGTCATTAGGAGAAAACTGGTATAGTCCCCCTCCACAAAACAGACGACTTATTCCATTGTGGCAAGACGTTTGCAGCGCTCATTGTAAATGAATTAATAGGCCTGTCGGAGATTGTAGTGAAAGAGGTGTTGCATCAAAGGATTAGCATTAGTTGGTATAAATATTGTATACTCAGACTCTAATTTGAAATGTAATTACACGGTAAAGTTGATGATAACTTGAGTCATTTTCATGCCGCCTTAATGTGGATTACTGTAACGTTTTCTGTTTCTAAGAAAAAAAAAGCAGCACATTTTTCTAAATGAAAATATGCAGAAAAAAAAGAAAGGAATTCATTAGAACGTTTTCTCGCTATGACATAGAATAAAATGTAATTTAAATGTGTGGAATGCAGAAAAAAAGAGTACTAACAGTTTAGATTTGTAAAGGTTTTGATAGGCACAGAGCTGGACAGGTGATTGGTGACCCTGAATTTGACAGACAATCGCTCTCATCCAATTAATCACTCTACTTCACACATACCTAGAATCACACAAGATCATTGACACGGCCTGAATAACAGACGTATATGGTCATATAAGTGTTCAATGAAGCATAAAATCTACATGAAAAATATTTGGGGGACGTATTGTATTACACCGGAAGCTGACTTTGTAAAAGCCAATTCCTGAAACTGTTGTCTAAAGTTACTTTAGTTACTAACCCTGGCTTTACACTGGAGTTATATCTCTATCAACAGGAAATAATACATTTAGATCTGTTCCTACACCGGCAGTTGTATTAATATCATTCAGGGCCAGACTGGCAATAGTCGGGTGGCCCTGTTGGCAGCTGTCGGTAACCTAAATGTCGCTGGGCATATCTAGTCGCACTTGCCAGATGGCCACTCCGGTCCTCTTGTCATTGTTTCCATGTTCCTGTTGTACAGACGAGGTCTCGGAAATAGGTAATGGGTACCTACTAGCTATAAAGCAGCTTAATTCCTATAAGATCCAACCCCTCTCCTCTGTTTTATTAAAATAGATAGTATAGGTGATGTAAAAGGGAAAACTGATATAGTCCATGACATGATGGAGTCTTTGGACAAAGTTAATACCTTTTTATTGGGTCAACCCAGAAAAAAACGTAGAGCCACATATGTTTTTTGGGACGTCTCCTCTTAGGATCTCTGCGCTCTCAAAGGCTTATGAGACTCTTGCCTATAGGAGACCTAGAAGGAATCAGCATATAAGATAGACCAGCCTATTAAAATTTTCATTCATGCTATTATTATGTCATAAGTGATAGCCTACATGATAAAACATTGAATTAGGAAATACATCGGCATGATTTATTCATTTCCAAAACAAATTGTGGTTTAATGGATTTAAAGTAGGGTTATTTCTGAAAGACAGAAATGGTATCACTAGCTGACTTTAATCTGAGCTATTACCAAGTATTGTGCAGACTTATTTCAGAAACTTTCAATGGGTTTGGAAAGTATGGCACATCATTTGTCCTTTTAAAAGCCCCAGATCTACATTTCTATCTTTTAACCTCTCCATGTCTGTTTCTTGCTATCCCCACCCCCGCCTTCTTTTAAGACAATACAGTAATTTCCTAGGTTTTCATTTCTGGTCACGCTTTCACAAAACAGCTGTGCCTTTCTTATATACAGATCTGTACGGACCCTCCAGAACATAAACGCTGATTTCCAGCATCGTGACAGAGAATACATTTACATTCCAAAATGATCTGATTGCTGTAACTCTTGTGGTCTGGCCAAGAGATGGGAAAAGGTAACAAAACAGTAGAGTAAATTAGAACTTCTATACCCTGGGCAGAGTTTGTGAATAGCGTCCCTTCCCAAACTCATATGCAATGTTCATAGTTGCCTACTGTCACACATTTCTCTAAGCAATCCCGACCTAAGCAATCTAAGCTAAGCAATCTAAGCTAAACCTGTCAACCGTTCTTAATCTTTACAAGGATATGACCTTCTCATTCACATGGTTTGTCTTATGTTTATGGCTCTTATTATTAGTTCTTGTATTGTTCCCTCATTGTAAAAGATCCAAGAAATCGGTTAACCCTTTATAAATGAAATGTACCAATAGTTACAATAATGCAATGCTATTCAAGATTAATAGAGTAGGAGCATAGAATTCAAGTTTTTTTGTGAAGCCTGACAGTTCTCCTGTATAAACAGGTTAAATGATGAAGCAATACCAATTTATATATTGTCAAGAGTAATAAATGCATGCGCACCGCCATCAATAACCCCTGTATTCCACATCAGCCGTGTCCTTCACTCTACATTGCAGTTGAAGTGTGAAATAAATCTGGTTTCCTGACTAAGGTTCAAGTGACTTTAAAAATCTTACATGTTTCATTAAAAAGTGTCGTTCCACTTACCTTGCAGAATTCAATACTGTTATAGCCAAATGTAACATATAGTAGATCAATGCTTCAAATAATTCTTAATCCAAAAAAAATCACGTCCGAAGTACTTTCAGGGAACACTTAATTGTCATAGGATGTGAAAGCAGACACTCATAGGCACGTCATTAAAAATGTGTGTTGAAATTGTGTTTGAGAATAAAATAGCCGATGTTTTTTGCACACAAGAGCATGCGATATGTTGTATCTGTGACAGCACCTTTACGGGATGTGTTATCACATTGCCCCAATCTACGTTTTTCAGTATATTGTACTGCACACTAACTAAAGCAGTTTTATTCTCTTTAGAAATATATGCACCGTTTTGTGTTTATTCACCCAAAAGTCGAGCAGCAGAGTTGGTAGAGGAGTTAGCAGGATCTCTTATCTTCACTATAGATTATTAAGGTGATCTTCTGCTGCAGGAAGTGCTTGGATGTGCTCTGTAATGTGTAGTAAATATTGAGCATTCAGTTATACATTATGCAGGGCCAGCTTAGCTCCTGCTGTTGAAACACATCAGTGTCGGTCCTTTGTAGTGAATAGCGAAGTAAGCGATTTGAAACCACAACTATCTTACAAACACCCGTTACTACTCCCATTTGGGGAATTAACCCCTCTGTGTATATTAGGGGGTCAGGTATTTTAGTTACCATTTCTCAGAACCTACATAATTACCGCCTCCCTTCTCCTTGTTCACTTATCGCTGTGATATATGTCATCATATGAACTTTCATGCACATGATAGCTGCATGGATTCCATACGTTTCTGTGTTGTCTACAAACGCATGGGAGGATTCAGCACCCCCCCCCCATGCATTTGTAATCCCCCACCTACAGCTAAATGCCTTGCAAGAGATGCGTTCGACTGAACACTTCTCCCTGCACGTGATATACTCACCCTCAGCCCTCCCCAGAACACTCTGACCATGGAGGAAGCGTTCATCTGCTGCAGTAGGGCTGCCTCTTCTGGGTCAGGTAAGGGATTTTTTATCTTTGGGTATTAGAATAGTGTATATGAAAGCATTGCAGAGTACTTTAATATGTATTTGTCCAGAGTGGGGGTGTCAGCGACAGAAAATGCCCCTACGTATCTGATTGTTGGCAATTGGTTGTAAGGGAGAGTAAGGATAATAGACGGAAATTTAGCACATAATACCAGTTTCGCAACTCTGACTCACGGGTATCGCGTCTATAAGTTAAAATATTAAACAGAATATATCAAACACTGCCTGCCAGTCAAAAGTTACAAACTAAAGGTTTTTTGAATGCATTTAGTTATATCAAGTGGTGCGACAGGACCCTTTTACCACCAGAAACACGTTTGTTAACCCAGTATTTCAGTTAGAAAGAGGCAGTGGAGTGGACAGTGAAAAATCATAGGACTGAACTGAATTATAGCCCCCATTATTTTCTACACATGTGCGCCACTTATCAAAGTTGTCTTTGCATATTGATCAATTGTCTTCTTTTTAATTGTTCTGGCTGCTGAAATATAAATAAGTTAGTGTCTCTCCAGCACATGCAGCATGGCGTTGTAAGTGATGGCGTTGCTTAACTTAATTCTCTTTTCAAAATCCGATAACTCATCTACGCCGTTTGCATCTGACTCTTGTTAATGATACTCCGTTCGTTGTATGAATCAATCGTGAATAATTTTATCCTTCAGAGAAAAATGATGAAGAAGCATTGATCTCCGGGATCAGTGCTGCAGAACCTTTACAAGACAATTTGCATAGCCTTGGGTAACCATGTACCCCATTGCCTTGTTATAATGTATATAAAGCAACAAAGCAATATTAGTGATGCCCCAAAATAAATTTAAAGCTTGTAACCCTTAAATCTTAACCAAAATTCATCATCTTGCTGCAGTTGAATTTATGTACTTGAACTTGCAACCTTGTAATGTGACACTGTGCCATAGATCATGGAAGGGTTAGTTCTTCTAGCTGACTTGGAATCTCTGATTATTTGGTGCTGCTTGATAGACCTCAATTGACAAATTTAGCCGGTCATGTTTAGTGCAGCAGTCAGATATATTGGTGATATTAAAACTTCTGAGGCAAATAAAGCAGCTCAGCGGGGGGTCAAGAGGGTGCTTTATGAATGCTAATTACATTTAGTTTTAATAGCGAGCCTATAAAAAAAAGTCAAAGGTCTACTTGATGGATCAAAAGTATCTGTTAAATGTTCTGTATGAGTGGTTGCATTGTAAATTAATTCCACATAAGCTTCAAGCCATTATAAGCTCTACAGAAATTTTAAATTAACATGTGGTTGGAATAAAATAAAAATAAAAAAATGCTAGCCTGGCCTGGGGTGGGTTGTTGGTTTTGCTAAACACTGTATCCATGGATCAGGATTGGTTACATATACATTGGTTAAAAAATATAAAAAGCAATTTTAGCCAGTTTGATTTAAATATCTGTTTTAGTCCCATGTGGGTGTCTCTGCACATATACTTATAGGTGTAAAAAGATTTATTCTGTATATGTTCAACTCTAAAAGAGTGCTGGGACTTTAATGGTGTATGGATCACTATTCAGAGGCATCATGAATGGGGGCTATGATGACCATAGTGGCATAGAGCAGCAAGCCACAGGAAAACCCAGTAAGAATGTGCATACTGATGACTGAGAAGAAGTACAGTATGCTCCCCGCTGAAGCAACGTCTTCTCCTGTAAAACACATGTATAGGGTGTCTGCTTTCTTTATGTGGATTCTATTGTGCTTCCTGATAATCTCTTTTATGGTTGAGAGAGGACCCAGGGGTTGATGCAGCTGTTGCTGCCTAGCGGTGCTATATTGTGAGTGCAATTTTAGATTTTCATGTTTAAACATGTTTTATTTGTTTTTCATGAGTCACAATAAAACACAAATGAAATAAAGCATACACATGTGGGGTAGGCAGTAGACTTGTGCATTTGGCTTAGTACGAATTGCAAATTTACTGAACTATTGGACAGAAGCAATTCATTCGCAGATCTACATTTACTCTCACTCTCTGACTCTCATTCATGTTCACTCCCTCTCATGCTCTAAATTTTTCCCTACCTTCTCTGCGACCCTCCATTCAGGGGAGAGGAGGTCACTGCAAGTGCCGCCATATTGCCCTCAGTTCACATGAGGGCAAAATGACGGCGCTTGCGGTGGCGTCCTCTCCTCCGATTGGAGGGTCGGTAGAGGACGTCACTGCAAATGCTGCCATATTGTCCTCGGTTGGCACTTCCGGTGATGTCCTCTTCCCTGATTGGAGGGTCGGTAGAGGACGTTACTGCAAACGCTGCCATATTGCCCTCGGTTGGCACTTTCAGTGATGTCCTCTTCCCCAATGGAGGATCGGGAGGATGTCACTTGAGCACGGCCATTTTGGTGGGGGGTTGCCGGGTTATGTCCACGAAGATGAAGAAAGAAGATCCCAGAATAGCGATTGCAGAGACAAGAGAAGATGAAGATGGAGAAGAACATGCGGAAGGGGAAGTGGTCGATGGAAGTGGTCGGCAGAGAAGTTAAGGAAACATTTAGAGATTGTGAGAGACCGATTTAATGGTAATGGGAGTGTGAGATAGTGAGTGAGAGTGAATGTGGGCTTCGAACGATGAATTTTGTTCCAGAATTAAAAATGTCCCTGAATTTTTGGCCAAATCGAAGGGGCAGAGAATGTAATTTGTTGCCAAAAACGAACCTCAAAATGACTCTGAAACGTTTTTGGCGCATTTGCACAGTAGGCAGCTTGATCACATGTTCCAGAGTTTATAAAGAGTCTGGCTACAGTGGTCATTGAGAAACACTAACCTGGTTCGGAGACCATTTTGTTTTGCGCTCCGTGTTCTCTGTTTACCAAGTGAAGTCGGGAGGATTTCTGCCCATACCAATGCCTTTGTGGCTTCCATTAAATGTGATTTATGCCATAATACCACGTGGACCATATTTTAAGGCCTTCAAAGTACTATTACTACAGTGAAATTGTAATGACCATATTTTTGTTTAGGAGGTAAAATGAGAGCTCCTGTTTATTTTTATCATGTATTACACATTTTTGCAATAGGCTAGGGTATTTTGTTTGGCCTCATAACCTAGTTTGGATTGGAATCTTAATGCAGATAGTACCTTGAGGGCTATAGATAAAAGTCTCAGGGTGCATATTAACCCAGGTCCATAAAAATGATTGGAGAGGTTCCTAACCTTATTAAACAATTCTGAATCATATAACATTAAAAGGACCCATTGTGCGTGTAGGCTTGTTTGTTGTTTACCCATCATATTATTTTGCTTAGGTGAATAGTTTGATTAATACCTGTTAACATAGAGTTTTTTTCACATTGATAAATATTAAAAACTATGCTATGTGTAAGTAAAGCAGAATTAGGGATAAATATGTTCAGGATCATATTGAAGTAAATTCATAAAAACCAGACTGACAAAGACTTAGAAAATAAGAAGACATATTTTTAAATAGATGGTTATAAGGTAATACAAAACATCAGCAGTACAATTTAGGGATCCTGGTTCCCAGGATTACTCCCTTTAGTGTTAAAGATCTCTGGTGTGAAGGCAACCTTATCGTGTTTAATTAAGACTCCATATCTGATAAAATGTTACAAAACCCATTTATATTTATCAGAATTTCACAATATTTGGGTGTGGAGGGCAGAATTTGGCAAGTCTACAGCTTTGGTAGGTTCAGTCCTAGCATCTGGCTGACTTGACCAATGTGCAGTAGTTCATGTGGACGGTATCGATGTGTTATGCGGGTGCTGTGGGATGTGGAGAGAAGAGTTTGTTCATGTGGACCTTTACTTATTTTGCTACATCAATTCTTTTTTTGTACCTGACCCCTGGTTAACCTCCAGTCTTTTTCTCGGAAGTCTCAATCTGCAAAGAACTCATATCAGACTATGATGAAAACAAGGTAAAAAAAATAACCACTTAAAAAACTGAAGAAAGGGTTGGAGAAAATAAGCACCACTGCCATCATCCCACTGTCCTGCACTTCACTCTAAAAAACGTACAACTTCTTGAAATTCTCCTCACCTAGTATCTTGCAACAAATAACAGTGGACCAGCCCCTCACCTCCTTCCCAGCACTACAATTCTGTCCTTGCCATCACTTTTTCATCTGTCTCACAGTAAAGACTAGAAAAGTTTTTCTAACTATGGAAATATATCCTTGCAGACCTCTGCCAAGTTTGAAGCGTATCTCACAGTGAAGCGGCAGAACTGAATCCTCTACAGTAATGTTTCATTATAGATAAAAATGAACTCGCCATACTTCACACTCCCTACCAATCATACAGCAATCAATTAAAACTGTTACCGAATTGCATTTGATGAATAACACAGTTGACAGCTGTACCAAATATTTTCATGATTACCATTACCGTACTCCTTAACATGTTTGTCACATTGTTTTATGACACAAAGAAAGTAAAATATAATTCTGTTACGGTATATATTGATGAGTTACATCTACCTTTTATACATGGTCACAAAAATAGGCAATCATTTTCTGAGCACTCTTTTATGATAAATCATTCAATATAATTAATAACATTTATGGAGACAGATTGCATTTAAAATTGAATTCTATTCTGCATGTACGAGCTCAGCCTTATTATTAGACATTTTATCATTTACTGCAAAACAACACATCACTGTAGAGTAATAACTGCGTTATAGTGTGTTCAGACTCGCCTTTTTACACAGTGCTGACCTTGCATTATTATTACGCAAAGCTGATAACATGTTTACATTTTACGGGGAATCTAGCAAGGTTTTCTAGAAAATCACACGTGGTCCTCGGCATGTATCATGCATGAAGTAGGAAGGAACCTAACCCTACACATTTCTGAGCCACAGGCTAGCAGCATATGGACCGGTTCCCTCTGTCTTTGCTGAATCCCCTCATATTTAAGGCTATTCTTATTCATTTAAGCTCATGCATATCGGGTCTTCTAAAAAGTGATGGAAGAATCATTGCACTGTTTGCTATTCATAGGAAGAATTTTCAAACTTTGCACCAGAGTAACAGTAAAAATCTATTTAACCCCTTATGTCCCGCAGTAATTTTGCCATTTTTGTCAGTTAAGTGATTATTCTCTTTTCTTGTGAATAGTGTACCCATGTAAACTATATATTGGTTTTTCAAGGAGAGATAGATACCATAGTTAGATGATTAGCTGAACATTTAGAATGAGAAATGTAATAAAAACCAACGAAAATGAGAAAGAAAAAACACCTAATTTTTTTTATAAATTTTCCCTCTGAATCCTCACAAAATTAGGTAAAGTGATAAAAAAATCCCCTCCAAGTTTATCAATTCAGGTGTCCTGATTTCAGAAATATCTAATTTATATAGATTTTCCATACTTTTCCAGCACTTATAGGGAACATACTATAAGGTGTACATTATTCGTCATTTTTATGCTTATGGCTCAACGGGTTTGGGGTTGTGAACGGGGGCAGGAGGGTTATACTGGGTAGATGTTGTGTTAGGGCAAAGCTTTTTTTTCTTTTTTACTATTATCACTTAGCTCACTTTATTGTTTTTTTAAATTATTATTTATTGTATTATTATAGTATTTTTTTTTTTTAAACTTTTTTTTTTTCCTTTTCGTTTTTCACTCTCCTCCCTGCGATCCCCCTGCACCGATCACACTGTGATCACAGCGTCTGTGCCTCATCCCCTTCCGGGTGACGTCGCGATCGGCATTTAAAAATGTAACAGCTTTCCGGCGATGCTGGCTTCTATTGTCAGGGGGAAGTCCAGGCTGATCTCCCTTGCAGTGGCAGTTTTTACAAATTCCATAAGGGAAAATTTAACATTAACATTGAATTAACAATATACAAAATTAACAATAACATGAACACACACATAGGACATACTGGTACAGAAGGTGGCGTGGGATTGAGACAGAAGGTAACTAATGATGACTGTGACTGCCTTCTACACAGGGCTGGGCACATTATTTTGGTGATGTGAGGTAATGTTTTTAAGTAAAGTTTACACCGTACACAGGGCCAGACTGGCGATGCAAATCAGCCAGTGGCTGGGAAATGATGCACGTGTGGCCACCAGCAAAGTAAATGTCTCAAACTGTCCTCAACATTGCAGCTAGATTATTTTTTTCCTCTGTCACTGTTCCTCATCTACTGCTCCACTGGTTCCACATACCCTTCACAATCAAATTCAAGCTACTGACCTACAGAGCCCTTAACTCCGCACCCTACCCCTATATCTCTACCCTCCTATCGGCCTAATCGCCCTCTTCATTCCTCTCATTACGTGCGCCTCTTGTCTACCTCTTGCCACTCCTGCATCCAGGATCTTAGACGTGCTGCACCCCTTCTGTGGAATTCCCTTCACAGTTCCACCAGACTTTCTCCTTTGTATGTGACTTTCAAAAGCTCCCTGAATACCCACATTTTTTCGAGAAGCGTACAGCCTTTCCTCCTAACACTCTCAGCCAACATCCTGATCAAGTCGTCTGAAGATCCAACAAACTCTACAGATTGTCCTGACTCGGCCAACTCATCCTTATCCTAGCATTCCTCTCCTATTGTTTCACTCCTCCCCCGACCACCGGCTAGCTTGGAAGTAACTAATGCAATTTTATAATTCATTGTGTGTGTGTACATATAAAAAATATATATATATATATATAATCAGTTTTTTTATAATAAAAGCTATTTTTTCCTTACAATTATATCCACGTGCATAAATAGTATTTTGTTTCACAATATCTAAGGCAAAGTGACCTTCCTACAAATTATCTCAGCCACTATATTGTTTCTCCTGCTGGGAAAATCACTGTTCTCTTTCCCTTTTTTTTCAAAGTTTATAATTCTTTCCTCAGAAAACAGAAGGTTTAGAACTGTGAATCACATTCGTTTTAGGTACAATATGATACATTTTAGGTATAATATTTTTGGTAATGCCTGTTTTCATTTTATCCTGCAATGACACAGATGCAGTAGAGGCAGAATAGTTTTTTCTCATATAAGACCCCCTTGTGAATACATTATGTGCGCATATATATTCTAAGACGCTTTCACGATATAAGCATTTTTTCACTTAGACAGCAACCATAACAAATTGGAATAAAAACCAGCCCTGATTGATGTTCCCTCTGTCATGTATCGAGGTAGTGCCATCTATTAAGTGCGGTTTGCTAAGGAAGCAATATTACAAGCATTTGGATGTTTTTCTTATTAAGAAGAAAAAAGTTACCGACATCAATATAACTAGGTTGAAATAATGCAGAAAAAGCAAACTGTTTGAAGCTGAATTTAACGTTTTATCCTTAAGGTAAGAAAAGGCTGTTCTATCCACTCTCAAAAATTAGTATAGACTATTAAAATTCTTGGGATGAAAGCGAGTGGCTGATTACTACATAATAGAGTGAACTATATTCATCTCTTTGAAATATGACCTCACTCTGCCTTTTCTATTTCACAATTGATTCTCTCGTTTCTTTAATGAACTGTTCCTGCAACAAGCTTCTGTGAAACTATGCACATCGTGAAGAACTGAAGAGGGAAATGGCCGTTTTCTAGAAGGCAATGGCTTTCTACGTGCTTGGTTTATAATTTCCGGCAGTGGCATTGCGCTCTATTATTTCATTGTGGATTAAGTCAGCATTGAATTAATGACTTTATTTACTATTGTAGTATGAGAACAAGTGATCTAAAGAACAGGGCTTAATTCTGTTTACTGTGATACATTTAGGATTGGTTTGCTTCTATGGTAGACTGTATCAAAAGAAAACTTTTAGTTTAATTAGGGCAGAAGAACATTATATTTAATACACGTCCTAATGCATAATGGATATAAAGTACACATGAAAAATCTACCGCCCTATTATAGGTAGGTTGACAACAACAGCCATTTTTTCAGGACAGATATATATTTCACAGGTAGCTGATATATCCCAATCACCCAGTTTTTGGGAGGACATTTTTTTTATTTTTGGGCACTGTTCAATGAGCCACCTACTGCCTAGTTTTTGAGAAAGTGGTGACCATGGGCCAGCTGAAACGATCCTGTTATCTTGTTGGACTGGCCCGCTGTGCTGCTAAAGTGGCTGCGTATTACACAGCTTTGTGACGACCTCATAGAGCATTGAAGTGGAGCGCAGCAGTATGATGTCATATCCTGGAACATTGTTTTAGTAGGTCCTTAAATGTCAAGACACATTTAAACATGTCCTAAGCTCTGTCTCTAGCCACTGCCCGAACAAAACTTAACCAGCATAAGTAGTAACACCCAATGTACTAAACATTTTCAAAAACAGACTTACAAAAAAATGTTAACCACTTTAACCCCTTAATGACAAATCCCGTACATGGCTCAAAATGCATTGTTTTCAATGGGTTTAGGGACCGCCCATTGTCCTTAAGGGGTTAAACTAAGTAAAATGCAAAAAATAAGAACACAATACATAACTTTGTAAGCTTGTTTGAGCAGGGCCCTCCTCATCTATTCTTTCTGTAAATCTAATTGTTTTGTTATAGACTACGTCATATCCGCTTTACTCATTGTACAGCGCTACTTAATGAGAAGGCACTATATAAAACAATAAATAATAATATGTAACATTTTTTTTAAGAAGAAACAGTATATTATCCTGAAGTTACAGTTTGACTGCCAGTAGGAAATGCGTTCTTTTTTTCAGATAATCTGTGACATGGTGTGACATGGTATATCTTTCAATCAAACCACAAAGCATTACAGGATAGTCTGAAAGTAGTCTGTATTTGCCGTTATCTCGTCTGGCATCTGACATTAGTAGTTAAGGAATGAGAACCTTCTTGCACAAAGGCAAAATGGCCCATAAGCTCTGATCCCAAATGGGAATTATATGTTGATGAATATTTTCTCTCATCAGCTGCCAATTGCTTCCCTTCCACTGCCATTTGTTACTTTCTCATATCTTATTTGCCTCATTAAGGACCATATGTCGCCCCTTTTCTACATTCTCATTACATTGTGTTCCTTAAACAAATCACCATTTGTTTGCCAACAATTCCAGAATACAGCTTGCGCAACGTATAGTGGCTGATACTTACCATGTTTCACTGCAATGTTGTACAGACACAAAAACAGGCCACAATTATTGGAAGGTAGAAATTTAATACATAAATAGTGTCATTGGCAATGCTTAGCTGACGGCTCTTAGACCGGGAAGCATTAGGTTGCCATAATTGAGGTGTGGGATGACAGATCTTTTGGCTTAAAAGGCAGGCAGTTTTGGATGGCTTAGAAAAGTAGCTTAATTCTTTTAATGCCAGGGGCAGGTCGAGCAATGCACTCGATGGGCTAGTGGTAACTTTAAAAATGAAATGTGGAAGAAAACAGAACAAATTATAATCTTGGCTCCTTGAGAAGGATTAAAGATGCACATGATTAATATAATGAAAGAAAATTGCTACAAATTTATATACAAAAAGACAAAAAGGCCCTTATTCCATTACTTTCAGAGATTAATGGTGTTATCTATGAATAAAATTGACATAGGACATTCATGTTTTGAAAAGCCTAGTACTATGGACGAACTAAAGCTCTTACTGGTATTACTTGGTTAGCAAAATTCTAATGCTAGGGGTAATTAATTAGATGAAAAACTGACACAAAATGCTTAGCTTGCCAGAGGTTGGAAAGCACTGCTTTGTATGACTTCACGTTATATCTACAAGACAGACAGGCATGTTAATGGGCAGGAGATGATGAGCTAGTTAATGAAATGGAAGACAAACTCCTATTTATCAAAATTGTCCCCTCGTTAGACACCTGAGGATTTTGTATGTCAACACTTGGTTAATGAGTGTGTTACCGAACCTGGGGAAGCTAGTAATAAATAACAGTATAAAAGATTAAACACCTAAAGGAGTAATTGATAATGAATAATAAACCACACTTTCAGAACATTAAAGGAACAGATGTGGAGAGGAACACATACATGTTTTACCCCATTGTTAAGGATCAGAATAATTTCTTGTGGCTTAATACTGGTTTATAGAAATAGCCCAAAGTAGGTACATCTGCCTTTATAGCCTTGCAGTGATATTGGTATATTAGATATTCAAGACATCACTGCCACTGACAGTGCAGCCAATCTTAGAATTAACCGTCCATAAATCAAATTTCTGTGCTTGCATTATGACTGTTAATACATTGATATCCTTGCCTCTTAAGATGATACATTTGTGAAAGATCTCTGGGTATATTTTTAATTCTGATTTTTATAATTAAATCACATGAGAGCTGCAGTCTTTTAAATTCCAGGCAATGTAATTTGTTTCTTCTTGAAGTCATTTACAAACTACATAAAATCAGGTATACTACTTTTAATAATGTATCATCTTCACAGAAGGTCACAGTTATCAGACAGAACCTCTGCATGAAGGACAAGAGTCTACAAGACTCTGCATTGTGACAATGAACAACTGTTGACAGGAGGAAAGCATAGTGTGCCGATTTTGCAATGGCATATTCTTTAGTGTCAATTCAGTGTGTGTGTGTGTGTGTTTTAGGAATGCACCGATATATCGGTGGGCCAAACATATCGGTCTAAAAAAGCATTATCGGCAAAATTCAGAAATAAAAAAAAACGGCCGAAAATAATCGGCCTTAGGGGCCCTGTTGTTTACCTGCACGTTGCTTGCACAGTGTGCGATCAGCGTCTCTTGTTCCCGCCAAGGGAAGGAAGAACCCAGAGGAGTCATGTGAATTTATCTCACGTCACATGACTGTTCCGTTTCTGCTTCCCCTGGGGCGGAACAAGAGAAGTTGTGCGCACAGAGAGCAAGCAACGAAGAGGGAAGCAGCAGTGCCCCTGAGGAAGTCTACGAGTGAGAGATCTGCAGTTTAGGTAATGGGTGGGGGAAGGGTGCATGAATGAGTATGCGTGATTGAGGGAATGAATCTGACAATAAATGAGTATTTGAGTGTGTGATAGCATGGATGTGTAAGTGATGTGCAGACCCCATACTGCTGGCAGCATCAATACACAAGGGGGGAAGCTAGCCAGGTTTCAGCATGTACTGACTGACTTGGCATGATAGGAGTGTGATTGCTAACAGCTAGCAATCACACTCCTATCACGCCAAGTCAGCCAGTACATACTGGAACCTGGGTATTTTGATATTGAAAAAATGAAAATTTCTATGGATTATTTGACTTTAATGCATTATAAAAGACTGAGGGGTAAATATTTTTTTTTATCCTTTAGAAAGCAAGCAGTGATGAAGTGTCTTTTTGTGCAACTGGTTAGCTGTGTTTGTCAATTCTCAGTATGGCATCTCATTCTCTGCATGGAATATGCTGTGCTGTTTTACTGTGTCCTCATATTTGAAGAAAACATTGAGCCAGAAGATAAGAGTTTATTATTATTACTACCAACATTAACTTGTTTGCTGCTAGGGAAAGTTGTTACTTGCATTCAGAGATTTGAGCAGATGGATTCCAGGCGTAACATTTATAGGTTTACAATTCTCGCTCCAATAAATAGCAAATTGTTTTACCTAACCAATCACTGGTATGCAACGCCCTGCTTTTTTTGTTTTCTTTTTGTTTATCATGCATATAGATGTAAACATTCCATTTGTTGCTAAGCATGGTTTTCCAAAATTGCGATGCCCTGAGTTTTAGGTCCAATAATATGCCTTAACCCCTTCAATCCCAGGGGTTTTTGGTACCTCAAAGCCCAGAGCAATTTTGCCATTTTTGGGGTATGTCGGTTTAGCGATGATTCTCTTTTCCTGTGAATAGTGTACCCATATAAACTATATATCGTTTTTTCAAGGAGAGATAGAGCTTTCGTTTGATACCATAGTTGGATGATTAGCTGGAAATTTAGAATGAGAAATTTAGTAAAAACTACAGAAAATTAGAAAATTAAACTCATTTTTTTTTACATTTTCCCTCTGAATCCTCACAAAATTAGGTAAAGTGATGGAAAATCCCCTCCAAGTTTATTAATTCAGGTGTCCTGATTTCAGAAATACCTAATTCATATAGATTTTCCAGACTTTCCCAGCACCAGGGAGCATACTATTAGGTGTACAATTTTGTATAATTTTTATGCCTATGGCTTAACGGGTTTGGGGGTTGTGAACGGGGGCAGGAGGGTTATACTGGCTAGATGTTATGCTAGGGCAAATAAGTTAAGTTTTTTTTATAATTTTTTTTTATATATTTTTTACCTTTTTTTGAATTTTTTATATATTTTTTTACACAGTAATGGTTAGAGGTCCTCCTAGGGACCTCTGAACATGCCAGTGATGTCACAGTGACATCACAGCTCACATTATAATTTTTTTAGTATTATTTATATTATTATTTTAATGATTTATTTAATATTATTTTTAAATGACTAACCGTTTTTTTTTTCCAGCTTTTCTGTTACAGGGCGGGAGGGGGAGTGAGAGAGATGGTTTCTCACTCCCCTCCCCGCGATCCCCCTGCACCGATCACACTGTGATCTCTATGCAGGTCCTCACAGACCTGCATAGAGATCGCAGCGTCTCTGTGCCTCATCGGAGGGCAGGATATCCCCGCAGGGGATATCCTGTCCTCCGATGACCTTCCGGGTTACGTCAGCAGTGACGTAACCCGGAAGGGAATGCCCGATCGCGCGTTTGCAACTGCGCGATCGCGCGATCGGGCAGTTTACCGGTAACAGCTTACCGGCTTTCATGCCGGAAGCTGTTACGGGCGATCGGACAGCAGAAAGCCGGCAAAGCCGGCTTCTGCTGTCAGTGGGGAGTCCAGGCTGTCAAACGATAGCCTGGTCTCCCGTGCAGCGGCAGGGATGTGTCCCTGACGCTGCACGAAGGGCTGGACGTACCGGGACGTCCATAGGGGTTTCTTTGTGGGCGTTTTTTGGACGTCCCGGTACGTCTATAGGGGAACTAAGGGGTTAAACATGAAATGATATTGACATTGACTGATATTGCTAGGCAACCAAACTTTCAGTTGTTTTGACATGATGCTTAAACATTAATTCCATTCATAATGGTGAGGGACCCTGAACTGCAATTGCCTAAAGGATCAAGAGTCAGCTTCCTTGTAATTTTCACAAGAATTTTTAAAATTCGTATTTAGTTACTGTGCAATGACATGAAACATTTTATGTTATATGGAATAAGAAATGAACACTTACAATTAGTCTAACTGGAACACATGTCACAACAAATATTTCCAGAATGTGGGAGAAAGAATTAAGAGGTCTGCTTAAAGGGACATCCTTTGCATATGATAGCTGACTGTCTCTTTTAAATCACCTCCAAACCCTCGGTGCCAGCTGGCCATGGCGACTAGAAGCCACTTCCTGGCACCCAGGGTTTTGCAGGGCTGCCATCATGAGTTTGGTGTAGCGGGAGCAACAAGGTGCCCATTGGGGTCACAAAACGCACGCTACCAGACCCAGCTTGGTGCCCTTATGTTACCTGCTTTACCGCACACCCGCAGGAAAGCATAGTGTGCAGAATTAGCGATCACAGAAGATAGGCAGCGGTATGGCAGGGGAGAGAGAAGGTAGTGTTTGTGTATACACTGTAGTGTCAGTCAGTGTGTTAGTGTTTGTGAGCATAAGACGTTCGCGTGTGTCTGTTACTGTATGATGTTATCATCTAAATGTTAGTGGTTCGGGATACTCTAGGCATCAGGTTGGGTAATATATGAAAATAAAAGAAAAGTGATTGGGGAAGAAAAAAAAAGCTAGCTCCTAACTTTTTTGGCTGGCTCTTAAATCCAAACCAAATGTGTCGACCCATGTTGTAAATGGATAAAAGACGTCAGCAGAATGCCCGTTATGGTTTTTTCTCTTTCTGGGCCCAGACAACGGAGGTGGTGGGGCTCCCCATTTACACAAATACTTTTAGAAGCCTGTTCCCTGTTGTTTATGTACACATTATTGTGCCTTTTACAGGTGTAGGACACTGTAATACACTTACATGCAGCAAACTTTTTAAGCTAGAAAAGGGGGAGGAAAAATGGACCCATTTTGAGGTATACATTCCATACGGCCTTATAATGTTGTGCGCTTTGGAACCTTGTAATAAACTAAAATCCCCAATTCAAAACTCTACAGCATTCATGTCATATGACAAAAAGTGTTTGTCACCCTGGCAACAAAATATAACCGGAAAACAAGTCACAATGAAGTGCCACATAGTTGCTGCACCATTCAGCCTGGTAGCAAAATTATTGTGGCACAATCTAGTGATGAACTTGCATCCTCTATTTGAACTTAGCTAAAAATGGCATCTGTACTTTGCCCGGCCTCCCCAAAATATATCATGACACATATATCTCCTTACATGGCCTTTATATATATATATATATATATTTAGATTGTTGGGCTTTTCGTGATGACATGGCACTCCTCTCGTTGGCTTTAAAAATCATGATATGAAGCATATTTACATACACGCAGAAACGGCCAATAATGTGCCAGACACATCATGGGTCAGTTAACAACCGATAACATGCCTGGCACGTCAGGGCATTACATAAGCTTAGATAAGATCACTTTCTTCGCTTAAAGGGTGTTGCTGTAATGCCTCAATGTCAAGGCATTCAGCAACACTGAATATGCAACAGGCTAAGGAGGCACTCAACTCTCCTGAAAACTCAACCATTAAACCATGCATGTCAGTGAAGCCCAGCTGTCTAACCGCAATATGATTACCGTATTTGCTCGATTATAAGACAAGGTTTTCTCCAGAGCAAATGCTCTGAAAAATACCCCTCGTCTAATTGGGGTCGTCTTATAATGAGACCTCAAATAGGTCTGACTATGAGACTAAGATCCAGATCCCCCGCAGCGATGCAGGGGACCTGGATCCTCCTGCCCCCCCAACTTACCGGTGCATCTGAGTCCCCGGTGCTTAGTCTGGGCAGCGTGTAGAGCTCTACCCGATTCGCGTAGACAAATTCCGCTGCTGCTTGAGCGGAAGTTGTCTACGCGAATCTTGTAGAGCCCTACACGCTGTTAAATTATTTTAAATAAATGAAAAATTTACATTCATTTTTTATCCGATTAATCGATTAATCGAAAAAATAATCGGCCAACTAATCGATTATGAAAATAATTGTCAGTTGCAACCCTATATATGAGTAAAGATTTTTCTAATAAAAGTGAGAAAAGGGGTGTTTTTTTCAAATTTTCACCATATTTTATTTTATCTTTATAAGGAAATTAGATGATATGAGCAAAAATGGTATCTGTTCTTGTTCTTAAAGAAATACAATATATAATTTGTGTTGGTACACTAAGCATGAGAGAGGTAAATTACAGTCATCAATGTATTTACACCTTTAAAATGATCCTATGTTTACATGAGTGTTAAATCAAATAAAATATCCACTGTTCATGCACTGTTTTTAATGTTTAGTAATAGAGTTCTGTGCCTCCTATAGCTGGCCATGCCAGGGAGGATGAAAATAATACTTGTATTATGTAAGTGTTCAATTAGCAGGGCAGATCTAGCTGTAGGCAAGCATATAAAAGTGTGCGGTTGTGATATTTTGGATGCATTTAATGTACTTAAGTCTTTTCTTGTATGCAGCATGGTGATCAGCATCTGGATGATACTCCTATTTGTGGGATCTCGCAGCTTTGAATGTAATTGTACTCAGTGAATTATATTTGCTGTCTTTCAAAATGAGGCAATGCTTATTAATTTCCCTCTGGCCGCAGCTTTATGTGATCAACATAAAGTGCTGAGAAAGACATCTTGAGAGGGAGATTAATATCAAAAGCAAATCCTATAGTACCTTCTCAGAACTTTAACCATTTGTGCTGGTTTGGAAGAGAGTAATTCTAGTACAGAAAATGTTATCAGAGTAGTTGTGCTTTGTGGACAGTGTGCCTATAGCAACATAATAAAGGCTCTGGCCTGATGCAAATAAAGGAAGGAGCAACCTGAACTTGAGTTAAATTAAACTCTGCCCTCCATGGTTTTTCTTTTTACCGGGATTGTCCTGCGCTGTGCAAGGCTAGCCCAATATGCCAGCTCTGCCTCCTCAAAGCTCATATAGAGCAGGAAGGTGAGACCCCGATCCAAACAGAGGAAATTCTGAAGGCATCTTCAGCCACCAACAACCTTAACTCCTCCAACACAGTGTTTGCAAATCTTTATCAGGAAATTACTGTAACTGCAGCAAAGGAAGGAGAAGGGTTGGAACACTAAAAAAAGCAAGTGAAACTGCATCTCACATGCATGCTCTACCAACGTTTCAGGAGGCCTATGTTTGGGGGTCAGGCCACGACTAGAGGTGGCAGGGTCACTCGCTCACCATAAATAAATAGCCAGTGCCTGGGGCTCAGCTTCACCTCCCAAGGAAGCCATGAGGGAGATGTGAGATCAGGGGATCCTTCCAACATGATGGATCGGGTCTTATGCAGTTGTGCCCCTTTCTACATTAACCCAGGTGGGTTCTTTGGTCTGAGGTACTTTAGGAGCATGATGTTTTCAGAATTAACATATCATTTACTATCCGTGGCTTGTTTATTTTGTGTAGCATTATTGTGCATCCAATAATGGCATGGAAGTGTAATTCAAAGTACAAGGTCACCATATATGAAATTGACCTACACAAAATAATTGCCAGGTTTAATAGTCCCAATTCCTAAACCATGTGGATGGCAGACATTGCTTACATCAATGCATTTCCCAGTGTTGAATATCTGTTTTGTTTAAGAAAATGACTTTATGGAGTTATAACTTTGATAGCCCTATCTGTATGTAGAGCCAAAAGCTATAACTTTCAGTATAAAGCAGAACAGCCACAGCTCGTCTAGTTAGCCTATCATATAGTGACATGGTGGAAATAAACGTGATGATGTGACCTCCATACAGAAAGGGTTCACAATGTATAAAAATGGTATTACTATTAATGCTTTTTGCAGCTTTAATGCATTTATAATGAAACTTGTAATAACAGAAAATGTGGAAGTGAAATACTGCCACAAACTAATGGAATATTCCATTCTATGCTGAGGCTAGGCATTCCAAGTCTGCATCTCATGGCTTCCCAGTAAATAGCCAATTTAAACCTTGCCAAGAAAACCAAAGTCATAGTAATCTTTGAAACTTAAATTGCTTTATATGTTATACCATATTACCATGACCATCATCAAGATTTCTATAGCTTGTCACACCATAATGTGAACCTGCAACTTAAACAGCCTTTGAAATGTGTTCGTACATAACATGTTTTGAAAAACTAGCTGTCGCTGTGTGGAGTTGTATAATTGCCAGATAATGTATAAATAAAACGCATATTGCGATCTGTACACACGGCCACACTGTACACACCAATGGCACATGTGTTCAATTTTCCCTGTCGACCACTTAATTGCCAACATTTTTAAAGAATGTTGCCCACATTAGTTAATAGCATGGCATTATATAAACTGAATTTACATTTTGCTACAAAACTGATGTTGTACTTGCTCAAAGGCTAGAAATGCAGTAGACATGTAATCGGTAATATCCCTACCAAGTATTAGGGAACTAGGGAATATGGCAATTTTGTCTCTCCAAGTCTACAGTCGTTTTGCAGTCTCAAAGTATAGATAAGAAATAACCTTGTTCATTATGTTTATATATGATATGTCTACATCGCCCAAGGAGAAGCAAGTGTAGCTTAGAACACGTTGGAGAAATAAAGCTGTAAGACAGTATATATATATGACATTATCTCATTTTAACAAGTTTCAGAAGAAGCCAGATTCTTTGTTTCTCTGTTAAAATCTGGTATATATCAAATAATGCATAATTTCGTGCCGCACAATACAACACAATACTCATCCAAAAACACACAGTTCAACCTCTATTTTTAAGCACATGCAAAACACAGACAAGATAACCAACATGCTACCCCTGGGGTTGTGGAGGAGATGAAGGAATGGCCACAAAGACACACTGAGCATGGAGATTTCCACCTTGCAGTTTAAAAATAATTTTCTGTAAATCAATCCTGTCTATCTTTGCAAGATATATTACTGGAGGATGTTATGATGATGAGACCTACACAGGACATCGACCTCTGAGTAACTGTCATGATATTCAAGTACATTTGCATTACCTCAGCTGTTATGATGGTCCAAAGCATTAAGTGTAAAAAGAGATGTGAATGTAAGGTGTGAATAAGGATAATATGAGTTAGAATGCAATAGCATAGAAATTGCATAGAAACACAGTAACATTAGCACACCCGAAGTGGGCCACTGCTCTGCCCATTGTGTCTTTGTGTTTGTTTCCAGTAGAAGAGTAGTGGTTATGTGAGTATTTGAGTCCCTTTTGCTAAGTTCTCGATCATTTTTTTGGGATTTGTGTCCTTAAAGTTTAATTGCTTTCAAATGAGTGATTTCAGCGAGCAATTTACATTTTCTGTAAAAGTCTAGACTTCAACGGGTTGTGGAGTTGAGCCCAAGGTATGTCTCTTTTTGACTCCTTACCCACTGGCACATTGGTTCCCTTACTTGCATGTGCTGCAACTTTGTACATATTTTACGGTTTAAAAATACTTTAAAAGCAGTTTTGGTAGGTGAAATGCTTAAATCACTTAAGGTACTGTGCCATTTATATTCCGGTTGGAAAATGTACTAATGATCATGTATTGATCTGTTTTCCTTCTTCTAGCAAATACACAGAGTAGGCAAAGAGCAAGGGTCTGTTCCACCCAAAACCAAAATCCATCCTTATTCCCAGCACCCAGCTGATTAGCTTGTGAATCTACAAGTCAGGTAAATGTTAAGTGTAGCTTACAGTTTATTCCATGGGCTGTGTGCATGTACACAATGGCCATTCAGAGCAGAACAAGTAGGACAAATTTGCATGACCCTCTATTGACCACTAAGATCACAGTTGTGATCTATATACTGTATTTGCTTGAATATAAGACTAGGTTTTTTCCAGAGTAAATGCTCTGAAAAAACCCTTGTCTTATATTCAAGGTCATCTTATAATCGGACCTGAAATAGAAGTCTGACTATAAGACTAAGATCCAGTTCCCCCGCAGCGCTGCAGGATCCTCATCTGTGGCAGCTGGTGAACATCTGTGTGATGCGCGCAGACAACCTCCGCTGCTATCTGACACTTCCGCCAGGGCTTCTATGACGGAGCACCGGTGTGACATGAGCTTCTGCTGCTCAGTCATAGAAGCCCTGGTGGCAGTGCCGGGTAGTAGCAGAGGTTGTCTACGCACATTGCGCAGACGTTCACCGGCTGCCCCATACTTAACACCAGGGAGTGTGAAGCACGGGGACAAGTCTAGGGATGCAGCGGTAAGTCGGGGGGTGCATATAGGGGGGTATAAGGCATTTCAGGGGGGGGCAGAGTTGCAAATAGGGGAGTACAAGGCATATCAGGGAGGAAGAGTGGCATATAGTGGGATATATCAGGGAGGTAGAGTGGCACATAGGGGAAGGCATATCATATAAAAGGAAATAAAAACAAATGCATTTTTATCAATCCTAGTTTTTATTAAATCTGAAAAATGTGTTATATGAAAATTAATATTTACTATTAAAAGAATTCTTATAGGGTAGTCTTATATTCAGTCTTTTTCTTCTAAATATTCACATTTTGGGGGGTCGACTCATAATCAATCAAATACTTTGATTACACTATTAATTACACTATTGCCTTTGAACAGTGAGGACTCAGTACACCGTACCCACCACCCATCACATAACTGCTTATACTGCTCACTTCCCAGCCACCACATGTCCATACCATGTTTTTCATCACATGTTCTATACTCTACATTTGGAAACACAAAAATATTCTTATATACAAGATGAATTCCTCTTAATTTTGACAGCGTTCTAGATTTTAGATATTTTTGAAGATGTAGTGTCTAGTCCAGTAGCTAATTGTTAGTTAGACTATTTTGGAGAAATAGGTACCCTTTGCATCTGGAATTAAACCCATATGTGAGAAACTTGGGTGGAGTTGTATTTACTACATTTCAGAAAAATAAGGAACCCTGTAAAATGGAAAATGTTTCATTAAAAAGGTTGGATATTTCGTAAGATGGATTACTTGTAGAGTTGTCTTGTAATTTTCACCCTTCTCAGCAAGACCTGAACTGTACATTTTAGCATTAAATATATCCTTAACTTCTTATTAAATCAAGGCTATTTGGAGTCATCTTATTTCCAATAGAGTCCAATTATTTATCAAGGTGAGCTATTGCTACCCTGAAGAGAAAGAATTTCATTTTTTTAAGTAGCATTTAAGTCACCGCGCCCTGCAAGCAGCACTGTGTCTCACTCAACCTGATGTTGCAATCTGGAAATAAGTATCCCGAAATCCACATAATTATTGCACTGATAGCTTATGCAGGTTTTTCATCCTTGCCTGGGATGCCTCCCAGGTATTGATTGCGAATGATGAATGCCGTTCGCTATTAATTACACTGCCAAAGCTAAAAGCAGTTTAGATCCTGTGGTTTGCTGCCAGTTTCCTTTGATGAATTGCCAAAGGGACCTTAGCACATGAGTTGTAACTGATAATATTTTGCATCTTGGAACATGAGAGACATGCAAAGTGGCCTCTGAAATATCCTGTGCTCTGCTTTTATTTCTTTAATAATATGGTTACTTCAAAATATAGTGTCAAAAACATCGACCATCACACAAGAGGCATTTTTTGAATGTCCTGTAACATACATTCAGTGTTCTGATCCATTAAGCTATTCAATCAGTTCTGTTTTCTGCCAGTGCTGTAGTGATTAACAATTTTGGTGCGTAAGTGTTGTTCAGATAACTCTAATGGGCAACATAGATTGTAAATGCAAAAACTTGAATTCCTTTAAAAAGAGTGTGTGATTCAGCAATCCACCTAAACGTTAATTTGTGCTAACGGTGTCAAAAATGTTATGGTTTGCAATTACATGTGTGAAAACAAGTCCTAGGTCGTTTAATCTGAAATGTGACATCTAAAAGGTACATAGAAATCAATAGCCTTAGGAATCTGAAAACTTCATCGGGGTGGGCAGTATTAGCGCACCTATAATGGATACATTTTATACACACATACTAGATGATAAAGAAAAAAACTCTGTCTTCATGTCTAAACAGATTTCATACAATGTAGAAACAGAAAACCCAGCATATCCACAGAAAAGTTTAGACCGTATAACACAGACAGTTTAACCATTTCTGTGCCCTATTAAATTCCTTAAAAATGTACCAGCAGGGTCACCATCATAAATATTTGGACTCTGTACATGAAAAAGCTTGGGCACCATATCCCGTCCATCAGCCTGTCCCATGTACATCCAACTGTCCCACCCATTGCTCTGCCCATCACTCCACCTTAAGATCCTCCCATAAGCAACACATTTTGAGGACTGTGGCAAGCCTAGGGTTAGTGGCATCTTGGGCAGTATTTCTTCAATGCTCCCTATAACTGACACACATACATACTAACATGCAAATTCTCCTTAACACCCACTCGTTCTACCACTGGACACTTGCATACACAATTTGTTTCTCCTGCTCGTTCCCCAAGGGCCACTAACCCTGGACTCAACCCTGATGCTGATACACAACACCATATGCTGATACACAAACTCACAATAACATCATATACTGATACACACATTCTAACACCAAATACCAACATAATACACTCATACAAACACCATACACTTACACACTCTTAACACCGTACAGTAACCGACACACACATGCTAACATATGGTAGTTAATATTCAATCCTTACAGTAATGGTCGTGGCATTGAAGGGGTTAACGCTGCACTGTTGCTCTCATGGCGCGATCAGGCAGAAGGGGGGTGTTGTGTCAGGCCCCCACACTTGTGCCCAATCAACACTCAACCACCTTCCCTGAAGATGCCTGTGGCAGCTGAAAATGCGATTGCTGGTTTTCCAGCAACCGCGTTTTCAGCCTAACAGGATCACTCCGTGGGAGTGACCTCAGACTCGGGGGTGCGCTCGGAGTGGCTGTGCTGTAGTGACGCGGGAGCAATTTTTTGTGGAACAGGCTGACAAACACCTGGTGCCTGGGATTTGTCGAGCCCTGATATAATACATCCTCTGACTTACTATAGGGAAATAGCTATAGGGGAAATTTTCACTCATTTGCTGTATCCCATAATTTATGTATTAACAGTGAGGTTTAGGGCTTTCACTGTTACTTAGCAAGGATGAACCATTCATATCTACTGCATTATATTCCCACATGAGTTTTAGAGACATCTATTCATACAGCTGGCTTTTTAGGGCATTATGACAGATTTTACAAAGTCTGTCTTCTTGATCCCTTCCATTTTTCACTTTCTGTACTGTTAAAACGTGGAAATGGGCACCTTTTCAATATCAGTGTCTCAAATTTTACTCATACCCCTGGCCTAACCTCTTACATATCATATGCTTTGCTTATGTTAATTTTGAGCACTAAAGTATGCTGTATGAAACACTGGGGCAGGGACTGTAATGGAGAGGAATGGAACAAAAATCATCACCTGACCCTCAGCCATAAATCTGTTAACCACACAGGTTCTAAAACCTGGCATACCGCCCCATCATAATTGTGCCACATGCAAATGTTTATTTGGTTGGCAATAAAACCACTACTACTCTATTTTCTTCTAATAGTATGTGTTTAAGCTGTGCATTTTGTATCCATCTTTAATAAATCAATTAAAGTTAACATCTATTTTAATAGATGATATGCTTTAGTAGGAAGGAAAATGAAACTAATATTTCAAGATCTCAAATAAAAATAATTAGCTCTTTGAGATCTAATTTTGTTTTTCAACTTATCACCTTCTTTCCATCAACATCTGAATAATTAGGCCTATTTATATGACCCACAGTTGCCATTTGGTCAGATTTCATTTCTAAATGAGTTATGTCTACTTTATCTTTATAAAAATTTAAATTTTTCACTTTATTTTCTCTTTCTTGATAATTATTCCAATCTGAAATACTACTTGAAGTCTACAAAAGGAAGATGTTAACTTATTGTAGACTGTTGGAATAAAAGGAATAAATAAAAATGATTGACTTGATTAGATAGTACAAAGTCAAGTGTCAATTAATTTTGTGAAAGTGGAAAATAAACCCTAATTGTTATAATGAGATGTTGTAGGAGAGAACATACGCACGTGCGGCACTTTGACAACTGTGTTCTGTAACAATTCACTTACAATTCTGCCACATCCTTAAAGAGAAAGTGTCGTCATCATGGCTTTTAGCATTACCCAAATTCATTTGTGCATTTTGTTCTGTCTTTTATTTAAAAAATAATGGGAAGCTAATAACAGCAAGCATTATCTAATCATCTAGTAATTCCCTTTCATTCTAACGATCCAATTTGGACAGTACTGACGAATATGCATTGCCCAGAAGGAGGAAGGACATATTTGTTGGATGCTTAACTCCCTACCACTTATTGTTAGATTGTCCCTTTTCCCCCAAAAATTGCTTTGCATATTTATTTTATTTGGCTCATATTTTAAGGGAATGGTACACCAAATATCATATGTATAGATATGCGTGAGTTTCTCCCCAAAACTAATAATAACAAATATTAATACAGATGGAGTACCTCAGAATTCTCTTCTTCAGAACTTGATTCTTGTTAACTCTTTGTATGAAAAGTATTAACTGAAAAACAAAATGAGTAGGAATATTCAGCCACACACTAGTTACTATGTTGACAAAAACTGTTCTTTCTTTTTTGCTCTTGTTAATGATGAGAATACATATGTTCTGGAGACTGTGCACTATACACACAGTCACGCAGCAATGTGTGCAACCTGTGTGCTCAATCCTGTCTTCGAGAACACTTTTTCCCTCATTACACATTATAATATCCAATGGACAGTGAGCTCTTTATGGTTTATGGAACCCATACCTTTATCAGATCATTAGATATGACACACACAATAGAAACTAAAGCCGCTATAGTGACTAAAGCAGGTCACTTTCTCATTAGTCTCTAGGGATAAGGCGAAGTAAGGCATTTTATTTACATATTTATTTCAATTTATTTAGTTTTATTCAATGAGAACACAACAGACGATTTTTCTATCATGGAAAACAACAAATATCACACTGATCAATGGGTATAGCTGTGGCTTGGTAAATTCAAGGATGGCATTTTAATGAAACACAATTTCCTTATAAATGGTGTCTTCATGAATGTAAAACAGTCCGTTATATTGTAATATCATAAACCAACGAGGTCTGGGATTGAATAGTATCATCATAATCGGAACTATAGTCTCATGCATGCATTACAGGAATTGGATAGCAGTCGGCTGTTAGAGTCCATGGCCCTTATCAAGGTTTGCTAAATAATAAAACATGTCACTGTGTAGTATACAGCTTGAACGTAGGAAATATTGTAAACTAACACTGTCTACTTTGCTCATTCAATTACAAAATATATTTTGAAATGAAACGAGAAATAAGCGGGGCCGGCAACTTTAACCTGGGGGTCAAGTCTAGCAAAATGATGTCCCAGTGTTATGAAACAAAATACATTTGACAGAAGAATAAGAAGTACACGTTTAGCTAGAAGTTGCAAAAAACAAAAAAAATCAAAGGAGAGTCACAAAACGGAAGCAGTCGTGGTGTAATTGCAATTTTAGTTACTCTATTTATACCTTGATGGCTAGGTGTGAAGCTACAAGTAAAGCACCAAAAAGTGCCTGGGCTAATGGGTTGAATCTCAGGATCACACATTATACAGGGGACTCCTTCATATTCTACGCTACTTTAATGACGTCTAAGTGTTCCAGTTAGTGCTTTTCAAATTTTCGCATCAATGTTGAAATCTCTGCCAGACGGCAGTTGACTTAATTCAAAATATCTTTTTCCTCTGACAATTCATGGGCCATTATTGTAGCCGTATCGTTGCCATCAGTATCAAATCACTGCAACATCCTTTTTATGTTAGGCTATCAAATAGATCGATTTGATGAACACTAGGTACACAGTCTTTGACTTCTTTAGCCGGATTTCCAGAATGCTAAAGCTAGCTTTCAATGTAACAAGAACACACTCAACACAGCAACAGTACTAAAATTATCAAGGACACGCAGCACATCCCATGGGGCTCAGTCAATTTTAGGAGTATGTAGATAAAAGTGTTTATTTGTTTTGACTTTGATGCACTCCATTCCATTTTAAGCCTTGTTGAATGATTTTCATAGTTGACCAACAGGGAGAGATTGTCTAGTCATGTAGTTAAAAATATCACTGTGATGGGCAGTTCTGTATTTTTTTTCCTCTTTAACTATAAAACGGTATGTCTTTTAAACCCAAGGGCATGGTAAACCGACTCCAAATGTCCTATTGATTGTGCCATATGTTAGCACTAATTATATTAGAAGCCAATGTAAAATACAGCGTTCTGAGCCTAGAAAGCTAAAGGATTCACATCAAAGGCAGCTCCAGTAATCACCTTTTAGAAGAAACGGCTGAATATACGATGTTCAGGCACATGTTTGTATTCTGCCCATTCCTCTCTCCCTTCTTCGCACAGCATGGATCATGTTTATTGGTCTTATGATAATTATTTAACCCAGTCAATGCAGAATGTTGTTGTGTTATACAGGATGTTTTACCATTCCCATAAGGACTCAAACCCTGATGACTATCTAGATTTTCGACACTATCTACATTTTCAGTTTGCAAATACATTAACGATTCATGGCCTGAACAGACAATTGCATCTTTTTACATAATGTTGATTAGATAAAGTTGTTGCTTATAAAGCAAAATATAAAAGCGGGATAATCAATTTGACTTAAAAATCTTCAGTAATACGTAGTTTGCACACAAAATATACATACAGAGTAGATTTAGATTGCTCAAGAGCCGGAAATGATATTTAAACATAAATTCTTATTGCTTTATATTGGCTATAGAACGTAGTTGGCATTATAGTTTGTATACAAGTCGTGGTAGTTTCATTATGAATTCTAAAATTGGAATCAAAACTGGTACAGTCTTCTAAATTACATTATATAAATCAGCAGAGCTACAACAAAACTGCGTAGAAAATGGCATTTTAGGGAATTGTAAGCATTTTATTCATGTGTTATTTGATACCTTGAATTTCTTTTGATTTGATTGTTTCAGTGGTTTAGTTGCATTAGAGAGTCCACATAGAAATGTCACAGGCGGCGTGGCAGTGGAATGTTGAAAGCTACCTATTAGAAATCCTGCGACCTAGAGGAGCTATTAAATTAATCATATTCCGAGCATTCAATTTTAATATCATATTTAAAAGGCCGTAACTGGTTATAGGCAGTGTATTAATATTCGTCTGTAACACATCAGAATGGCTAAGCATCCACTTGCATTTGGCTGGTAGATGGGGATATGCTCCCTCAGAGCTTTCAGTTTCCCCTCCAAGATTGACTGTAGATTGACGCGGTGACAGCCATGGGTTGGTGTTGAGAGGGTAAAGTATCCTGTCTTCTTAGGCTCTTGAAAGCTTATTTAACACAGCATTTTTTCTGTGCTGAACAAATTGTATACAGAACTGTAGCTAAAAAGTTACAAAATGAAATAGAATAAATGTCCTACCCTAGAAAAGTGTTACCTCATTGTTTCTGCTTTTATTATTTTTGTAATCACAAGTGATCACACACAGCTTGCAGATAGAAACCCATCCTATGTCTCTCTCTAACCCCCACCAGTATTTTTTTCTCTCCAGTATCTTCTTTGTTATTTTCTTTGTGCTTTGGTGTATGGTATCAGCATGTGTGTGCATGACCATAGAATGTTAGTATGTGTGTGTTACTGTAAGGTGTTAGATTGTGTAAATGTATGTTAGTGTATGTAAAGGCTTGACAAATCCAGGGAAGTCAAGTTGGGTTATATATGAAAATAAAAACACGATTGGGGAAGAAAAGCTAACTTTTTTGGCTGGCTCCTAGATCCAAACCAAATTTGTTGACCCCTGTTGTAAGTTAGGTTGAAAAGAGACACAATGATTCAAGTTTAACCTTGTTGGTCCAGAAGAAGCAAAACATCCCTCAGTTGAACACTTAAATTGACTGATCACGCAACTTCTTAGTAAATAACCCAAGACATTATACATTTATATATTGAGACAAATGGACTGGTTTTCTCTCTTATTAACATTGGTGGAAGCTATGGAAATATTTAAGATAAATATGTTGACCAAAGTAAATATAAGATCTTAGTAAATATAAGAAGTTCATTACATTATATAAATATATTCGGGGCCAATACAAACCATTGTGTGGAAATCTGTTCATAAACAGGACTATGCATAGGACACGTGGTCATGCTTTCAGACTGGAAGAAAGGAGATTTAGACTTAAGCAGAGGAAAGGGTTTTTTACAGTAAGGACAATAAGGATGTGGAATTCTGCCGGCAGAGGTAGTTTTATCAGAGTCTGTACAGACGTTTTAAACTGCAACTGGATGGATACCTGGAAAAACATAATATTCGGGGATATATAATCTTTAATTATGGGGAAACAGCTTATTGATCCAAGGAGAAATCGGACTGCCATTTTGGGGTCAAGAAGGAATTTTTTCCCTGGTTAGTGCAAAATTGGAAAGAGCGAAACCGAGGTTTTTTTCCTTCTTTTGGATCAACAGCAACAAATTAACAGATATAGGAAAGGCTGAACTTGATGGACGCATGTCTTTTTTCAGCCTATATAACTATGTAACTATGTAACATAGCGGCTTCAAGTACGTCACATTGCTAGTCATGCCTGATCTACCTCCCTCAACAGCAATCTGCAACCAAGGAAGATCCAAAATGTACAAACCTATACAAACAAGGGTAAAGAAAAGAGGGATGCAAGTGCAGGCTCAGATATCATGGTGAATTTGCAGGGTTTGAGTCTCACAGTTTGCATTTCAGTCTAGGGGTCATGGGGCACATGGGCAGATTCTCAGGGACATACAGTCTGGAGCTGACCGGAAATACTTTTATATGGACTGTTTGTAGAGCCATGTGGTTGCTACTCTTGACCGGTCACTGCCATGGGATCACTGAGTGGACTATTAAATGGTTAATATTTCACTAGTTTTAGGACCAGTTGATTAAGCTCCTAGATATGAGTATGGAGCTTAGTAAACAAAAATGATCTGCCTTGGCTTAGGATACGCATGGTTTGGGGCTATTTAAGGTAAACAAGACAATGAATGAATACACAACATTAAATGACTTTTAGTAATTTCACTTGTTGTGCAGGGATTCCTATAATTAATATTGTTTCGGAATGAGGTGTAAACACAACTACTGCCTTACATTTAGTGGTTATTGATTTGCCAGTTATAAAGAATAGGACGGCTCCAGACTGAATCCTTCAGAGCTCCCAGGTATCAAGATCCCAGGACATGTTATTAACAAACACAAGGCGTCCTTTGCAGTGTGCACGGCAGCTTCTTGTCCTTCTCCCTGTACACAAGACCCTAATGCATTGTTTATGGAGGCCACATCCATTGGCTCATCAAACAGATCATGTTAACATGGGTCAGCTTAGCAGGTGCAACATTTGCTGCTGCTATCCATTCAGTACATGGGTAATATACTTAAGCATCCATTAAAATGGTAATCTTGTGTTACATTGGTATATCTGGTACATTCTGACTATTTGCTAGAAACTATATTTACATTTAAGAAATAGTATATATACAGTTTTGGGATAAAAACAGACTAAGCAGTAAATGACCGTAATGTGACAGAATCCCCAATATTTAATTAACAATTTAACTGGAGAAAACTCAGCTCAAATGTTATCTGGTCAGTCTGTCTACCCATGTATTTATAACTTTGTCACAAGACGTTAGAATTAAAACTAGAATAAGGGTAATTCCCCAGAACCAGCAGACATGATGTTGGTTTATGAAGAGCACTGATATAATTCTTGTAGTGTGTTACTTATTATTATTGATTGACTCTCGCACCTGTGTCTTGATGTCTTTAACTTGCCTAAGACCAATATAAGCCGTGTACAGATAGTTTAAAAGTAGTCTTACTTAAGTCCCATTAAGTTAGGACGGTATGCAGTAACCATTAATGGTAGCACACCCTTTCGTGACACCCACCAGTTGCAACCCCTGAGACACAAGCAGGCATATCCAGTTTGCAATCATTTATCTTAATGTCGAGAAGAAATGGTTCATTATTCATTCTCTCCGTGCCACTTGTGATTTATGGCAATTGTTGTGCAAAAGGAGATAAAGCTGACAAATGACACAGCACTTCATTCATTTCCAGTGTACTTGTGCATGATTTATCTAAACCAAGAATTGACGAGCAAACTCTGCATTTTAAGTAGTATTGCGTGCCATTAAATTTTATTAAGACAAGATGTATATGTTTGCTATGAAACTCAAATACATTAAAATGCAGGAGCTAGGGTTCGGTTTAATGTGTTTAAACATTATTGACCAGCTGTTATGCGGTGGCCAATCCAGTTAATATACCTTTATAAAGGCAGACCTGGGTAAGATATACCATAAATAGGATAACTATGTATGTACTTCTACTTTGGCTTGTAGACGGTTAGCTGAACGATATATAAGAGGGGGAAAAGCACCTGAAATGGACACGCAGACAAAGATACTCCTTCTGGTATCAACATACCAATTTGCCATGGGACAAGGGAACAAAAGGACACAATTCGGGAAGAATGAAGACTGTATAGTTCATTACCCCACTCACTGAATTAACTGTATTGACCGCACAGACAATCACGCATGCCCCCTTTTTACATACTTCATTAATGTATTTTTTGAATATACAGTATTTAAATGAAGCATGAAGACCATAAGCATTGGAATTTTGTATTATTATAGCTAGAGGTACTATATTATTTATTGATGTGTAATGATCATTCTGTACTATGCCATCTTTGTCACTTAGAATTGAATACTCTTCAAGAATAAGGACTGATTATGAGTTCTTTATTTTAATCTTCATGTTTTATTAGTGCCTCGCATGATAGAGATGCTTATTGGGCATTTTGGGGTTAATCATTTTTGTTAGTCCATGCCAGGCACGAGGAAGATAAACTGCACTTCTCCTCCTATTGGTGGGCATAAAGTTTTATATTTCTTAACCAAATACCAACAGGGCACGATTTTTCAGAGTTTCAGCTGCCACATGCTGCACATGCCGCCGCGTCCATGTTATTACCAACTTGTTCTATATTTATGTATTATGGATGTATTCATCAAAGTTGGCTGAACATGTAAAATCACTATGACATACTGTACATTTTATATCTTATTATCAGTGGGGATCAATCAAAAAATACATTTTTAAGTTATCAGTTATTAATGGCGGCCACAAGGGGGCCCTTGATGTTGGTCGATTATAGTTAACCCATAGTAGTAAATCATTGTGTCTGCTGAGTGATGAATATGCCACACTTGCAGGCAGCATTGCTATTGCACTATTCAGGCAAAGGCCTTCAATAGCTTTAAATATGATATGTCAGGTTTATGGTACATCCCTCAAAGCCCCTAAATTTTAACGCAGGCTATAGAGTTAGAAGTTACATGCCGGTACGCAGCGATTCCCGTCAAGTCTCCTAATATTTAACTACTCACAACTAACATTATGTTTTTATATAGATACCTCTGAATGCACCTCTAGTTTGGCTTCTAGAAGGTGATCTAAATTTTACGTATTTATTTTAATAATTCCTAGAGACTACATTGTATTAAAGATTTTGCTCTCACTTTTTAATGACTTACAATATGTAAAGTTAAGATGTGAATGCGGTGCGGAAAGAACTTAGTGGATATTGTATTCTAACTATTTGACGGCTGTGGCAGGTAGAGTGATGTATTGACATAAAAGCATTTTTTCCCTCTGTGATGTTAACTTCAAAGTGTCAGCTTTGAGATCAACATCAAAGTCTTGTCTACTTTTGTGTTAACACTGAATATAATTTAAGAATGTACAAGGAACCTTCGCTGTCAGTGTATATAAAATTGCAACAGTAGCCCCGTGTAAGAGGTCAGTATTGGTGAGTTAGAATAGCAGCAAGGAGTTTCTTCATTAATTGTAAGGATAATCAGTAGAAGTGCATTTGGTGAGATATTTTACTTGGAGCTTTCACTTACCATTAACCATAAGATTGTAGGAAAGGTATATAATTTATGCTGTCCGTGATGCTAATTCTTAGACAAATTCAGTCCCTAGGAGCATTCTTAAGAACAATCTGAATCTTCCTCATAGACTGCAGATACAGTATATGAGTAAAACTATGTGGACACCTGACCATCACACCTTTATGAGCCTGTTGGACATCCCATTCAAAAACCATGGGCATTAATATGGAGTTGATCCCCCACGCTTTATACCTACAACAGGCTTTCCACACCATTTGGGAGTGTGTCTGTGGGAATTTGTGCCTGTTCAGTCAAACAAAATTATTCAATGTCAGGGCTCTGTGCAGGCCACTTGAGTTACTTCTCCACACCAAACTTGTCAATGGACGTGCCTGAAACACCTAAACTCAATAATTAGGAGGGGTGTTCACATACTTTTGGGCATATAGCATATGATAGCCGATCTCTGGGCCTTTAGGGTAGCATTTTAATCTAATATTTGGTAAGAGGCATTTAACCCAACCCGCAAACTTCTGATTTCTACCACCTTCCCTCGTTCTTATCCACCTGTTTTTTTCTAAATTCCTGTAAGCTTAGGCAGAAAAAGCTGAATTTACTAGCTTAGTAGTTTAAATGAATATAGCCCCCCATAGGTTTCACAGTGAACACACCACCATACCATAAACTGTGCTCCAGCCTGCCCTGGTTCTGTTCTGCTGCGTCTAACAACCTGCTGTCTGCAGACCTAAAGTTTCTGCTTATTGGCATCTAATAAGGGGTAAATCGAATGCCCGCTGATTAATCTTACATTGGGGAGGAAAGGGTTTCTGAAACTAGCAAGAGAAGGATATAATGAGGTAAATTCCCTACACTGTCTGCACAATATATGCACATTTTTAGCAGTCGGAGAAAAAGTGAAACTCTCAAAATTCCCTGGGCCGAATTAAATTCAGCGGACACCTTTGGAAAATATATTGCATCCTCTATTAACTTGAATGGGACCTGTGGATTTCAAACACTGGCAACCAGCAGCCATTTTTAAATCTACTGCCATTGGGTGCGGATGGATTACTTAACTTTTTTATGTGTTGTTTTTTATGTCTGCATCAGGCCCTTTGTAATGTTTGTTTTTTTTGGATGGTCTCTTTTCTTTGGCCCAATATGGAGACTGATGGCTATGTAGATCTTAGCTGGATGGTTACTGAAGTTGTGAAAAATATCTTTTTTTTGCACCCTACATGGGGAATTTAAAGAGACAGTAAGGGATTGGATTTATTTGTAACTATAGACCTCCCCGCCAACCCATAGTAGAGGAATGGAATGGGGAGAGGCAGTATTTTTTTTTTAAAACCCTCAATGTTTAGAAGAGGGTGGGGTGCGAAGGAATTAAAATTAGTTTAACTCATTGCATGCCACTGGGAATGGGAGGTAGGATGAGGCATGTGGTCTGTGCGCCCCATAGGGTACGTTTATTATTTTTAACCCCTATCACCATGGGAGTGATATAGATGCTTGGAGACTATGCCTATTCTGGTTTGTTTAATTATCACCTGCCCATATCATTATTCATTTAGTTGGGTTTTTTTTATATCATGACTGTAGATATTAGAAATGTTTCATCTAACACGTGCTCTTGCCTGAAACTTGTAAAATATAAAGTTGCAGACAGTTGTATAAAACTCGCACAAGTATTGGTAGAGTACACATATATACAAAAAACTCCACCTAAACAGGATTTTGATCCTGAAGAAGCCTCTTGCGAGGTGTACCACGAGTTGAGAATGATATAGAGGAGCCAAGTCCCTGTCTGCAGACAAAGGGTCAACACATCAGCAGAAGTACACCCCAAGCTCTGCATCAGTCTGCACCTGCCCATCTATTCTTACCTCATACCTCACCAATTTGATTAAATTACACAAAAAAAACAGACATGTGTTAAGCATTATATTTTACACATTGTAATAATATTACTTTTCATTTTAACATGTTGCTTGTTCTTTGCCAATAGCTAAAACCCTCAGCTAACATGGCCCTGCCTTCATGTGGAGCTTACTTTTAAAGGTCAGACCAGTGAATAGTTAATGCTCTCATCTCATGCGGGGGAAATCCATACCTACTTCTGTAGTGCGTGTAGAGCTAACTAGCGAGTGTGATTTAATGTTCATGCGTATAATACAGAGAGTAGCAAACAATAACTTAACAACTAAAGAGCAAGAGCCTTTTTGTGTGAGCAGATGTTAATAGCTGTATTTAACGATCGAACATCATAATATACAATTTGATGATAACATAAACATACTATTTCAACAGTGCATAAACATTGATTTTTAAATGTGATTTACATTTTAAATCTTATGGCTATTTTTATGCAAGGACAAAATAAATGTGATGATCAGCACACAAACACAGAGGTCACATTGGTACCATAGATAAAGAAAGGCTAATGGACGTTAGTGTGCAGAGAAATTGATTTATTAGTAAACTAATCGGCTGTAGTATCAGAGTTATCAGTGTCCAGTTAGCTTCTTGTGGGTTTATTCCCCAAAGGGGGCAATTACCTGGGAGTTACCATTTTAACATTTCATAGTGCATTATAAAAAGTAATTCCTCCAGCAATAACAGCTTGGTTGGTCTGTATAATGCATCGTTAAATCACAAGGTGTCTTGAAAGCCAACTCGAATTGATTGAAACTGCAAACTTCCTCTTTAGTGAATAAACACCAAGTATATTTGCTCCATAACTAAGGAGGTTTTGAAAAATTGGCAAGTTTACAAATTAGAATGCCCCATCCAGTGTATCCAGTGTTTTGAGTAAATGTGAGTGAGTACAATGATTTCTCGTTACTAATGACTACAGCAAAATGTTCCTTCATGTCTGCTATGTATATCCTAATAAGCATCAGACATAATGTTGACAGTCTAGTGTGTTGACTTTTCCTAGCTGATATTATAGTTAAAGTCAGTCTTTCTGATTGAGGCATCAGATCCATTCCCATGGGTTATCGTAACAGAACAAGGAATACTTAAGTCTACAATAAATGTTCTTTGATTATTCAGATAGGCAGATATGTAATATGATTTCTCTAAAAACTTAAAGTGTTTGGACTTCTCAGGCATCGTACAATTTAAGACTTAGTTTTGGCTCCCAGTAAGACATATTAAAAACTAAGTATACCACATGATAGAAACTAGAGATTTTACTATCTTTCATAACAAGCCTACCTCATTAGAAACCTCACATTGGTGACAATACCTGTGATGTCATAGTCTGTATGAGCATTACAAAACTCACAATTCTGTAACTGCTGATGTTAAGGTATCTAGAGGTTTCTACCTACCCAACTAGAGCTCCAAAAATCTGTGGTGGCTTCTCTTAAGACAGGAGAATTCAAGCTAACGAAAGCAAATTCTAGCTTTGCAACAAACAATTTCTCCCCTAGTCTGTCCATTTTTCAGTTTACACATTTTCTTTTTTTACTGCTTTCTTCCGAAATATCCATACCTTGGATTTTCCTGATCTTCTCCAGATGCGATATTTTTGTGTAGTGTTTATTGCCACCCATTCCCTATACTGTACATATTTATATTTCTTGCCTATCCCACTCCCTCCCACTCAGAAATAGACAGGCTCTCTGGACTGCTCCTCACCTCCTAACTTATATATGGAAGTGCGGAGCTCCGGGATAGCATACTCGAGCAGATCCTATATATGGAAATAGCCTAATGAATATGGAAAACATTTTTCAAAGTACTTGCTTTTTCTCAGAGGCTATCACAGGTTTTACCAATTCTATTGAAAAGAATATCACTAAGCAACACTGCTCATTTAATCACCCTTCGGCTGCCTTAGTATATTAAATTTTAATTTTTAGCCCTTTAATATACCCTGTTATTTTGTATTTCTTAGCCTTTTTTTACATTTTGTAGTAGAAGATGATTATTTAAGCTACAAATGATTTCATGAAAAATTATTATTGTTTAATAGTAAATCATTTTAACACAAATTAGTTTTTTAGATTTGGGGAAGTGTATTATTTGTGTCATGATTCAAAATGCCATTTCCTTCTTTTCAAAATGCATTTGTCAAATGCATGCATGTATTTTTCCCGCATTCTGTTTGAATGTATGATCATTGTGACGGAAGCCTCCATCACTGGGGCTCCGTTACAATCATGTTCCTCGCAGTATGTGTGTGTCCAAATCCGCAAAGGGAGAGAGGTGCAGGGATTTTCCAGCTCACTAGTATGGCTCTTTGCCTAATCCCTTGCAAAGTATGATATATACTCCATTTCTTCTCATTAAATGCTCTTGGTTTTTTTAGTGTCAGGTGTGCTTAAATAATCAGCTGAGTTGGAACTCTGGTTAATACTTTTTGTAACTTGTCATTATATATATACAAATTCCCCTATTGTAAAATGCTGCATGACCGCTCCGACACCTCTACAAACTCAACAAGACTGACATTTATAGTTCTGTCCTCTGAAAAACAAAGCATTCAGGATTGGTTTGTTTGGACTGTGTTGTGTCAGTATAAATAGCCGTGATTGACTGTTTTCGGGTAGCACATCTGGATATAATTTGTGGCATTCCAACTAGATTAAAGCATAGTTGTAAAGAATTTCACTAGCTTTTTTTTTTCCACCCAAAGCGAATAATGTTTCAAAGAGGGTTTAGCTGTTGTTTCTCTTAATGGGTACCACGGTGGAGTCAAATCCAGGGCAAATAGATGAAATCGCATTTTGCCAGAAAGTAAAAATCTTGAAGTGTCACGTTCATAACACTCCATAACACGCCATGACTTCAGGCAAGCTTCTAGACCTGAAGAGTGTTACACCTGAAGGTTAATACAGGAACACCAGCTCAACCAGAGTAACATATAAAAAACCAGATGTTATATTAGTAAATTGAGACCTGAGATCCCAGATACATTTTCTTACAGCCACATGGGGTCAGCCCCTAACAGGACAATGCTTACATGTTTTAGAGATCAGCCTATTTTAACACAACTGTTGGATTACTGCATTGTTTCTTGGTTGAATTGGGGGACTAGACTTAAAAAAATTGGATACATAAAGTTTACATACTGAAACGAAATCAAGAAGGGGATCACTTGGGTCTACTCACTAAAAAAATCAGTGGTTGGTTGACCAGACTAGACTTAGTTTGCATGCTCTTGCAGGCTCAATGCAACTAATATATGTACAAACCTACGTAGACACTGTAAGCACTACCTCCCACAAGCATGAAGGCACTTACAGTAACACAAACTAAAACACTCACCCAGACAGTCACACTAACATACACATCCAAACGCACTAACACACACGCACACAAGCACTCAACACTAACACATATGTACACACACTATCACACCCAGACACTCATGCTGACACACATGTACACTAGCACACACTAATATAACCAGACACACACACTAACAAACCCTGCCTGGTCCTGGAAATTAGTGACATAACGAGGTAAGTCTGGGGGGGAAACATGCCGCTGTCTTTCTCAGGGGGGAGAATTGCCCTGTTGCCCCCCCCCACTTGCCTATGACCTCATGTGGCCCTTTTTTAAATGTCCCTAGTATGCTTGAAAAACAGGCTGTATTTTGTATGTATTACGCCTGTGATTTAATATCCTTCAGCCTATGCGCTACCTGTGTATCCAGCTCCGAGATGTAGCACTCTCTTTATTACAGAATTGAACAATGCTGTTTAATTTCTAAGTTCTCCTGTAACAAGGAAAAAAGTAATTAAGTTCTGCTTTATTGTTTTTTTGGTTTTTTTTTTTATAATAAAGCCTTCAGTTCTCTGAGTGTATGTGTGAATGATATTTTTCAGATTTTTTCTTCTTAAATTCAGATTAGAAACACATGTTGAAGTAATACAGACTGTTCAAGGTTTAGGTTTTGGACGCTTGGCAGGGCATGTCAATTTTACGCTAACATTTATTAATTGTTCTTATATGCTGAATATAATACAATGTAATAAACTGATTATTAAATACACGTGTGTGGCAGATGTAGGTGTTAAATCTAAAATGAAAATACAATTTACTAGATCATTTTCTTTTGGATTCACTATTTGAATATGTGGTTAGTGTTTGGTTTTGTACTGGATATTAAATGGTATATGGTAGTTATAGTAATTGTTAGTTTTGTCTGCCATCTCTAGTGAAAATAAACATTTAATGTGTGATATGTTGCCATCCCCACAGGCAGCTCAAACCTAAACCCTGATTTCCATAGTGGCAATGTTTATTCTATGGCTTTCTAATACATTATTTTTTTATTAGGGAATTATGATATTTCCAGGGTAGCTATTATAAAATAGATGTGTACAAATTGAATGATTTGCCGTCTTGTACCCATGAATCAATTGATTACCTTGGGGGATTTTCTGTATGCAGAAAAGTTGGAGATGCATTGGTTTGTTGAAATATCCCATGATATTCTATTAAGCAGCTATCTGGATAATCACTTTTTTAATGCAAATAATAATAGCAGGGTGAATGCATGCCCAAAAATAAAAGGGTACATAGCCCAGTGACTCTCTCAGTATAGTTACATCAAAAAATAAATCCCAACTGGGATTACTTTTTCAAATTTCTTCTTCATTTTTTTTTCTTCCCCCCCCCACATTTTAGTCATTTATTAAAGGTTCCCATGTTTTTGAATTATAACAATTTAGGATGATAACCACTTGTTGACAAATACACAACATTATATTATGGTCATTTTCATTTGTCTCAAATCCAAATTCCTTCATTTTTAGAAAATGGTGTCCCCAAGTAAGTGTTTTTTTTCTTTATACCTTTTAATGCAATTTAAATATTAAAGGTAAGGTATGCATAAAGGGTTAGTAGGAAAATGGGTGTTTTATATAACACAATAACTATTTATACAGGAAGTAAGACTTTTTTTATTAAACTATAAATAATAGTCCCCACTTGAGTGCTCTTATTATGAAAATTAGCTTTTTTCTTGCAGGTTTCCTCTTTGATATTGGGAAGCAAACTCAACCGTCAAGTTCACCACACTACTAGTTGACTTGACTTGGCTGCGAGCTCTAAGCAAGTTGCTATAAAAGTATAGCAACATAAATTTGACTTAAAGGGGGCTCCAACTAGGCTTTTCATTGGATTGAACCAGAACTCCAATAAATGCCATATGGTTGCCAAACACATCAACAAAATTGATAATATTAAAGTACAACTCAACATGAAAAGGACCTTCCTCAAACTGTTCCCAGTTGGAAGCTTAGCAATGCCCAACATGTCTTGGTATGCTGAAGCATTAGGATTTTCAAAGGGGGCCCAACGTCATTTTAATGTCTATTTATTTAAAATGTGATATCATAAAAGTCCTTGTTGGTGGCTTTATGTTTATATATATGCCTTTCAGTTTTTAGCATCATGGTTATATTTACACATTTGATGGATTACAGGATTAGTTACATAGACACCTCTTGGCTAATGTGCCTGTATGGGTTTCAGTAAGTGAATTAATGATACAGTTGTGCATATCTCAATGAAAAGACGCAGACATGTTATTCACTTGTAATCAAGGACTTAAGTCCATGCTGAAAATAAAGTCCTCCTTCATAGAGTCATTTGTTTTCCCATTTCTTTGTTGCTTATGGTCACAGTTTGAGTTCCATAGCTCTAACCCAGGTACCCACTTTTTGACCAAAGACCTTTTATGGATTGCCTAGTTCAGGACATTTTGGTAATTGGACTGGCAGCCTTACACTACATAGTAACCTACCGAGAGGAGCTTCAGGTAAGCAGAAGACACACTATATCAAAAGCCTACGATTAAATGCATTTGAAGTACATGACTTTTGTAGAGTTGTAGAATCCCTTTCCCATGTCACTTTAACTTTTAAACTTAATAAAGATTTGTTTTAGCTTTTCATTGGAAACATCAATGTTAGAAGGGCAGTTTCCAGAAGCATGGACATATTCCAATATTATTGTCATGACTGAATTTATTTTATTCTATAGTAAAACTAATCAGACATACCGGTATTTAATTGATACTGAGCCTGCAAGACAGCGACTCAGAATAAATCGTAACTTTTTTTTGTAAATGTGAAATATGTAACATCTAGATAATAAAAATTAATGCATTTGTCATTCTGACAGCTGCACAAGGGGATTGTTGCAACTTGGTATCTTTTCTATTTGATGCAGTATATTATGTCAAGGAAAGAAAACATGCTGTCACCTTCAAACAGGCTGGTTTGGTCACAGGGGATTTTGGCCACAGAACTTTAAAAGCCTTTACAGAATATGACAAATAAATTGTATTATCCACAAGCAGACTCATTTCTGGTAGAGCTTGATAAACAAGTTCAAAGAGATTGCCTCAGAAAGCCACATCAAATGTATAGGTACTAACAAGAAGTGTTTATCCTCTAAATGAACTTTAAACTAAACTGTTACATCCACTGTTTGAATGCATTCAATGTAGATGGATTTACTTAGACCTCAATTTGTATTCACTAAAATGTTTTTCCTTCTGCATTGTTACATACACTTAGGGCAGTTTAACTGTACTTGCGACTTGGATTTGTGACTACTCACTTTACACCAAGCTGCTCAGATCTGCTGATCACAGTCAATATCAATCATCAACAAGTTATGTCCCCTTAACACTGACAAGTTGAACTTGGCTGTAGTGAACATTAACTTAAGAAGATGAATTTTAAATTTATGTAGAACTTAGTAGCCAGAAATACTTTTTTAAGGAAGGAATGTATCCATTGAAATCAATGTAAAACATAAATTAGGTCTACCACATCCACAGTCCAGAGCCCTTTCCCTGTCAAATTACGTGTGTGTGTGTGTATATATATATATATATATATATATTATATAATATATATATATATATATATATATATATATACACACATTGTGGGACACTCAGAAGGTCCAATGTCTGTCAGTGTCTGGCAAGCTATTCAAAATCATGTATCTTATTAAAAGAATTGTGTTACATGAAAAGAGAACCAGATAATTCTTCATAAAAATGGCTATGGCCAGTGAATGTTTAATGTAACTAAACCTTCTGATATTAAGTGTGAGGATAGCTTAATAGCTTAGTGTTTTGTACTTCTCAGTAAACGGTAGCTCGTTAAAACGGGGCCATAGCTTGTATATAATAAAGGGACCTTGAAAGCTGAGTGCAGCATTATGATACCTTTGACTCATTACTTGTTTTTGATATCCTCGCTTAAAATGTATGTTATATTATGGGACAGAATAGCCTACAAGGGGATTTTAGATTCCATGATCTTCACTCTTTTTTCCCCCTGTGGGTTGCATTGTCCTTAGTCTTTGCTCAAAGGAAAGATGGACATCATTTTTCATAGTGTTGTAAATGTTTATTGGAGCTATTTAAGCTATTTAATGGATTCTTGTGTGGTCTAAAGATAAGGTCCTACCTGATCTGTGGAGATAAAAGGTAGGAACGTTTACAGGCCGTGACTGAAATATCCAGAGTAATGGTGTACAAGCTGGAGTCAGTAGCTGAGGAAACAGAAGACAGTAGCCAGGTGTACTAGACGGACAGGAACATAGTCTTAGACAAAGCCAGGGTCAGTAGCCAAGATCACAATACTGAGATGGTAGCCAGGAAGAGGGAGTAGTTTTAAACAGTGGCCAAGGTCACAATCACAAGGGTCAGGAGCAGTTTAGGGAGCAATGGGTATAGGGAGCTTGGATGAGAAGCAACGGACCAAAGGTGAACTATCAGGACACTATATGGGGAAGAGTACACAAGGTCATTCTTCCTCCATGTGCTATTTTGGTCATATTTGAAGCTGCTCAGTTCAATTTACCCTATCAAACTCATTTTTTTGAAAACTAGACACCCCAGAGTAGTGGTTTAAATGCTAGTATTTCAATTCTTTCCATGCACTCATTTTACTACTTGCCTTTGTCAAACATTACGGTAGTATTTGTGTTTTGCCTTTTTTAAATTATTTTTCTATACACACACTGAACTTCAGGTAAAAATGTACAGTTCCTGCTACAACAATATGTACTCTCCTGAGTACAGTGACACTACCCATGTATATTTTTGTTGGGGTGTTTGGTGTTAAAAGGCCACAATTTGGATATATACAATTCTGTTTTTCAATTTAAGAATTTTGACATCTGGTCATCCATTCTCCTATTTGGGACATCTTTGTCACCCAATTCTGTTTACCCCATGACACCATATACTTTTGAAAACACAGAGTATTTTAAATGCTGGTATTTTAATCATATTAGATGCACTAATTCTTCTACCGCCATTTGTCAAAGTTTGTGTAATTTTTTATGTGTTTTTCCCACACCCATTGCACTTTAGGTAGGAATTTACAGTGTTTGGTATATGTCAATGCCAAACACCCCAATATGTGTTCAGCAGCATCTCAGGAGGACAGTGATACCACCATGAATAGGTTTATCAGGTTGTTTGGGGGCTAAATAGCCACATTTGAGAGGTGCACATTTTAAAAAATTATTTTTTAAATTGACATCTGGTTAGCATGCACATGTGTCTTATTTGGGACATCTTTGAACTTGGCCAATTCATTTGATTTCAAATCATACGTCTTTGAAAACTAGACACCCCACGGGTAAATCAAGTGTTATTTAAAAAAAACCTCTCCCCATGCCAAGATTTTGTCGATATGGAGGCATTTCAGCACCAATGTTAGGAGGAGCTTAGGAGGTGATTGTTGATTGCCTCCTAATCTCTTTTAAAACAGGCGGCAGCTTTGATCGCTTTCTAAACCCATTTAACTCCATGACGTGTCAAACCTCAGTTGTCGTTAAGGGGATGCATTTTCGTGACATGCCTGGCACGTCAATTGTCGTCATGAGGTTAAAAAGAGTATTATTGTACCCTTACTTTATAGTGCCCTCTTTATAGAATTTTATAGCTGTTTTGGTTGTCCAAGACTCACTGAAGGAAATTCTATAAACAGGTTTGTTCTGATTTTTTCACAAAGTTTAAATAGCAGAAACCATAACATCTCCAGAATTAGAATCCTGAACACTGGCCACGTGTTTTCCAATTTTCCTTTCACTTTGCTTTGATAAATCTCTCCCTAAGAAGGTTATTCATTATCCCATTCCCTGCCAGAGGGGTCTGCAAGACATCAAAGGTATTAAGCCTCAGCCAGAAGAGCTAGGACAGTGTTGGAGTGAATACTAGAATAGGGCTCTGTAAAAATTACCTGGCTGCTATTTAACGGATAATACTAAATCCAGCCCAAGGAATAAAACTAGCACAGTCCAACAAATAAGCAGATTTTACAACGCTCAGCAGAGGCCAAAAATGTGTGAAGAGGCAGCTCTCAGTACGACATATTTCGGCTGTTAACATTCGTGGAAAATATTATCATTTAAATATTAAATTTTGCTGGAACAAGGTGTTTGAAATTGCCATTTGCGAACAGCTGTAGGCGTTAAGATTCTACTGTTGTGCCAGTGCAATGAGCGTATCACATACATGTGGAGGACATTAAAACACGGTTGGACGGCTAAGGAAGGTACTAAGCACAGTATGCAAAGGAAGAGATGCTGGGAGAATATGCATCTGCTATAACTCTTATCATAACCCAAATTGCTGTGGCAAAAATAAGGAGGTGATGTGATGCACTTCATTTGGTTTATTGCCTCCAAAATAGATACTACTTTGATATAGGCCTGAGGGGGGTCTACGCTATTAAATGCAGCGCTCCCATATGGATGTACTCTTTGTAAATCAGTAATCACAATTGCTTTGAAACTATGCAAAAAAGATTAAACAGTTTGACTGAATTATGATTTAAATAATTCTTCATTTTCTATTTTTAAAAGAAAATATGTCACTTGGATAATGTCTACTATAAAGTGTTTACCAGTGTTTGGAACTCATGCATTTTTATAGTTTAAGAAAACATTGTATACAGCGTGTTAGCAAATTTATAAATAAATCTATAAATAAAATGGGGGTTCAATGTGCTGGCTTCTAGAGCCATATGTAAGTTCATTAGGGCTGAAACAACTAATCGATAATATCGATAAGTTGCCTGTCGGCAACGGAGGTTCACAAAACACCAGGGAGTCGGGTAGAGAGGCAGAGTGGTGTATGGGAGGGGGAGAGAGACAGAGTGGTGTATGGGAGGAGGCAGAGTGGTGT
>VKOC01000006.1:24231264-24244232 GCA_009364415.1 Spea multiplicata
CACTACTAAGACACACACTCAGACACACACACTAAGACACACACACACACTAAGACACACACACAAACACACTCAGACACACAGCCACACTCAGACACACACACACACACACACTAAGACACACACTAAGACACACACACACACACACAGACACACACACATTAATTTTATATATTACTCCCTACCGTTTATCTTCCAGCATTTTACTTTTTGTGCTGATGCCGGGGCAGAAGTGACTTCATCACCCGGCTCCCGGCATCAGAGAGGGCGTGCGAGAGAGAGCTGTGCAGGGGAAGATTGTGCAGCTCTAGGATTTATCGGCATATAACACTCAGGTAGGGTTTCAGCTTTATATTTTAGTTTAAAAAAGTGCGTGTTATACGCCGATAAATACGGTACCTTTTTAAAATGCATTTCATATAAGTACCGTATTTACTCAATTTTAAGATGACCCTGATTATAAGACAACCCTCCAAATCTGAATATTAATTTAGGAAAAAAAGAAAAAGCCTATAGGAAACAAGTTTTACCAGTAAATGTTAATTCATGTAAAGTATTTTTTTAAATAAAAGCTATGATTGAGAAAAATATTTAGTTTTTATTTCCTTCTATTTTCCAACCTGCCCCCCAGTTAGGCACATCTGCCCCAGAAATGCCTTATACCCCCTATATGCCCCACTTTTAACCCTGCCCTGTGCCCCATGATATGCCTTTTGACCCCCTATGTGCCACTCTGCCTCCAGAAATGCCTTCTACCCCTATATGCCACTCTGGCATTTAGGTGGTTAAAAGGCATATTATGGGGCAGAGTGGCATATTGTCACAATGATCTTGAGAAATACAAGTGAGGAACCCAGTATGGAGGAATGGCACTGGTAACGAGCACTGGAATACTGTAAGAATTGTCAGACAAGCCGAGTCAGGAGTGGAGAAGGCAAGGATGTCAGGAACAAGCACAATTCAGCAACGAAGGGAATAGTCATACAAGCCGAGTCAGGAGTGGAGAAGGCAGCGAAGCACAATTTCAGGCAACGGAGAGACTAGACAGGTAAGTATACTGCAATAGGAACTGCTCAGCCAGAACAATAACCGAGCACTGAATGGAAGTCAGTGCTCGGCTTTTGAATCTGCCGCTTTCCCCAAGCTCTGCCCCCAATGGATGACGTAACTCTAGATACGTTATGTTGCCTCCACGGAGGCATACTATAAGAGAGGGGGCGTGGTTCGCCCCCGCGCGTACAGCCCATCGCTTGCGACGGGGATACCGTGGAGACGTTTACATGCTGCCCCGGCTACATGACCAGGGACTCAGAAGCACCGGTATGTGTGTGTGCTTGTGTGTGGGGGGAGACAGGAGGACCCAGGTCCCCTGCAGCGCTGCGGGGGATCTGGATCTTAGTCTCATAGTCAGACCTATTTGAGGTCTGATTATAAGACGAACCCGGTTATAAGACGGATTATATATATATATATATATATATATATATATATATATATATATTAGACCCGATATTTTCGAGCAAATACGGTACATAATAATCAAAAAATCTAGGAATGTCTGAAAAGTCTATGTGGAACAGCACCTTTAATCAGATTGCTGAGTGTTAAATTAGCAAGTGTGGATGATTTTGGATATATACTTACATCTAGTCAGACATCAATACTCAAGGCAGGATAAATCCCAAAAGTTAAGGAGCCCCGGTTGATAAACTTTACTGTCAGTGACTAACTTTTTGCACTTACATTAATGTCTATTTCTGGTTCTTAACAAAAGTCAAGCTGGCTGCCAAAATTGTGTCTGGCTGGCTCCCAAATTCTACACATATTTTCCAATTTTGTGTTTGGGTCTATAATTTGTATATATATTGTGAAATCAACATTCTTGCTGAAAATATCCTTATTATATTGAGTGTTATAGGATAGTCTATAAAGTTGATTAATGCCCTGTACATTGCTTAACCCTTAGTAATATATACATACATAAAGGGTTAAACAAAGTACTATATCTTCCAACCATAGGACACTTTAGAAGTAAGTCTAGAAAGAGAGACTTTTGACCTACTGATAACTATTTAGTCATTTAGTAGATGAATGAAATGTTTTATTTACATAATTTAATTTATAAAACCCCTTTCTAATTGTTTCTCTACACATTATTTGTCGTCTGGTGATGCAGAACACTGTGATACACAGCAAACATTCTGAGCTTCTACAAAAGAGGGGAAAGGAGTGACAGAGGGGTTTGAGCCCCAAAGAGGGACTGTCCTGTCTAAAAAGGGATACTAGGGATGTATGATGTACAAGAGGAAAGTATATTTCATTGGCACAAAATGACTAGGACAAGAGATCATAGTCTAAAGTGGAAGGATTGAAGGCTCTTAAATAATGTAAATGTGGAGTTATTTACAACCTATGTTTTTGAATGGTCAATTGCATCATTAAAATGGTACATAATAGGGATGAAGATAAGAAAGGTCAGGATAGCCAAAGCTCCAAATTTGATTATATTTTCAGGGGGTTCTGATCCATTATTACCCCACAGTGGATGGACTACATTATGTAAAGCAGAGGTCAAGGATTGGAGAAATCAGGATAGCCGCGAGACGTAGCCGAGGTCGACAATTGGTGAAGTCAGGATAGCCGTGAGATGTAGCCGAGGTCAGAACAAACAGGATAACTGTGAAGCACATGCAGAGCCCAGAGAACAAGCAGTCCGTCGGTGACCAGAACTACCGCTTAGCAGAACAACTTCCTCCAGAACAGGAATCAGCATATCTGACCAGGAACGAGGAAGCTGCCTCTTGCAAACTCTCCTCCAAGACAGGAGTCAGCATTTCTGACAGGAAAATGAGGAAGCTGTCTCTATCTGGGACAAGTGAAGGTACCCTCCGCTACTTGGCTGGTTGCGGTAATCTATAGCGATGGAACTGTGTCATTGCCTGGGAGTCACCACGTACGGATTCCCTGGACAAGGTGCAGGTCCTCTACATAACAGGGGCAGGAGAACAGGAACACAGTGGACTAGCTGCATGGGCTGCAGACTCCACTCTGAAAACTTCTGGCCTTTTGCCTGCGGCCATATGTCAGGATCTAGGTCCATACGGGCGAATGTAATGACCCAGGATGGAGAAATGCAGAGATTCCACATGCAAAAGCTGAGTCACAGGATAGGGCCTGGTGCAGGGCAACTGCACTCACCCGAGTGGTGAGCATCTAGGGTTGTACAGCCACATACCAGCACCCTGACATAGCAGCAGATGTAGTCCAGAACGAAGCAAAGTGATATCCTGCAAGCACCCTGGAGCAGGCAGGACATAGCACTAGAATCATGTGCAGGATGCTGCAGGCTGGGAGTGTGGAAGCTAAGCAGAGTAACAGCTGAAACATAGCGAGCAAGGGACAGGGAGACCAAGCAAAAAACATAACTAGACAAGACATACATAATACAGGGCACAAGACAAGGAATACTCAAGATCCGACATGAACAGGACAAGACACTCCTCTACCTGGGATACAGGACAGGACATCCCTCTACCAGGGATACAGGACTGGACAGGACACCCCTCTACCGAGGAAACAGGACACCCCTCTACTGGGGATACAGGACACCCCTCTACCGGGGATACAGGACAACAAAGCACAGAGGTGCCTAGACTGACCAGGCTACACATGACAAGACTACAAAGAAACCACAGGACCAAACAGGACTAGCCTAGGACTACAAGATAACAATTGAAGATTCAGTCACATCTTTTGGCAATAGTATGCTTAGCCCACCACTACGCCAAAGTACTCCCATATACGGTGGGTCCTAACGCCAAACCCTGCCTAAAGAGCTACTAAACAAACCAAACCAAATCTAAACACATATCAAAGAGACATACCTTTAGACTGCAGACTGAGACAAACATAATGGGTGGGACACACCTTATAAAGGAAACAGAGCTGAAGCAAAGAACAGAACTGTTAGCAAGGAACAGAAAATCAGAACAGAGCATAAGGAAATCCAGGAATGGATTCAAGCAAAACCGTAGCAAGACAGAGACATGCAGCTCTGCAGCCCGGGTAGAACGTGACAGTTGGTTTCTTTACACACTAGAATAGCTGTGAAACTTCAGCTCCAGAAGTCAATGGAAGAATTAAAATAATTTTGAGGATTTACACAGGAGAGCAGAAGCTGATTGTAAGCTCATTTGAACAGGGCCCTCCTTACCATCATATCATGCAGCTCTACAGAATATGATGGCACTATATACCGGTATATTAAAACTTATAATAATAAAAAAATAATAATAAAAAAGACCGCAGTCCATCCTTTGGGAGGATATATACTGTCTTTGTAACCCCAAAAATACACAGGAGTATTATCTTAATATGAGTGAAGGCAAAGCAAAAGTTAATTTGGCACTCTTAGTAAATATGGTACTAACTACGGTAATTCCATCCCATATAACACCTATGGAAAATGATTCGGACTTACCATATCACAACGTCATCAACTGTAAGTAACCCGAGAGAGAAATGTTTATATAAAGTGCTCGGCTCCTTGCTAAAAGCATTTTGGCACAATGGTTGTCCATTGACACAGTGCACAGATAGCTAGTTATAAGGGGGCTTTAGCAGCAATGATGGGGTAGAGAAACCAGGATATATATTATATATATTATATATTATTTATATATATATATAATTATATATATATTATATTATATATATATTATTATATATTATTATATATATTATATATCATATATATATTATATGTATATATATATATAAAGTTGCCTTTCCAAAGCTCCCACTGCATCAGGGCACTTTCTGTGAGCTACACACAAGCTAGTCACTGGAACCTAAGCTATGGCGTCACACAGAGTGGTGATGCAGAATCACAAACACACACTATCCTGGACCAATGAGCAGCAGCAGACAGTTCGGCTATAGACAGTCAAGGAGACAGTTGACAAGTTAAGAATACCCCACGGTGGGGGACACAGGGGGAGCACTTGCCCTTCCTTGGATTTTGTCCACAGTAATCAATGTACTGGAAAACTAACTAGGAGGAGGTGAGGAAGTCTTACTAGCAGGCTGTTATTCTGACAAAAGGGCACATATTGTCAGTTCTGTCACTTCTGTGATATACCGGTATATGTTAGTTTGTATTCCCCCATTTCCACGGAGTTGGACACACCCAGTGTCTGAGTGTTAGCTGAGTCGTTCCTCCACGTGTGCACTGCGCATGCTCAGCCTAGTATGGGCGGGAGAATCTATTGCTGGCTGCTAGAGGAACTGCGTATGCGAACCAAGCGGCCTCTAGTGTGCTGGGAGACTTAGCAAGCAGGCAGAGTGGGCTCCATGTGCTGTTATGGCCACCTGGGAAAGGAGCCCAGCACAAATCAGTGTGGCATGGCAGAGAGTCTGCTGGAGGCAGGTAACTGAATAGATATACTATGGGAGGTAAATCTGCAAAATGGGTGTGACAGAAATGAGAAGGGGCAATGGGGGGTGAACGCAGGCACATTAACATTGGGTGGGTCATAAACTAATGATGAATTGCATCTCTAGAATGCAAAGGGTTAAAACCCCTACTTCTGAATAATACTTTAACACCAAGTGTTTCCTCCATTAGGGATTATGTATACGCAGAAGAACCATTTCTTATAAACTAGGTCACACCTAAACCACAATGTAAGACCATCAGGTTGCCCTCTGCCAGGCTAACCCGGTATAAAGCCAGTGAGAGTTATGTATATAATGTAATGGCCAACAATGGAACATTCCATTCATTAGAAGGGGGATGATACACTGGGCACCAGAGAACCAAGTAAAAAGAAGAGGCATTCACTATGTGTAGCTAAATCCATGCCATAAGTATAGGTTAAATTGGTGCTTAGCTGTTTGCATTCTTTACCATTCATTATCACTGCGCACACTTATCCCAGAATACATTGTGGATAACTTTTCCAATAGTGTGGGAGAGCATTGTTAGGATCCATTCACTGCCATAAGTGTAGCTTATATCAGTTATCGTTTATGGAAAACTGTCATGAGATCTGTGCATTTGTTTATTTCATTAGCCCATTGTGTAAATAAAATTGCCGTACCTGGTGCAACCATGTCATGTTTTGACTGCCTCTCCAGTGTACAAGGAGCCCCCTACACGATCAGTGTAAATGAAAGTACTTTGTAATAACGCTGAAATGCGTTGTCAAGAGTAAAAAAAATATAAATATATATAATTACTTTGGAGAGAAGCGTCAGAGCTCCAGATTTTTAAACTAGGGGGTTAACTTTTTGATAGAGGTAAGTTAACTAGGGGAATGGGTTAATATTTTGATAGTGGTAAGATAACTAGAGGATTGGGTTAACTTTTTGATGGAGAGTTGGGGAAAAGGGTTTTTGGGAATGAGTTATGGTACAAGGTAAAATGATGAGAAAGCAAGAAATGAGAGAGAGCGCAGGAAATGGTTAACTGAGGAGTGAAGGAGGAAACAAGTGGAGGCGATAGGGTTATCTAGAAACAGTTCAGAAGGGAAAGGGTCAAATGGAATGTGGAAGAAAAGAAAAGATTGGTGATCTTTGTGCACACATTTATTTTATCAAGCCCTGGATAGGATATGTATATAAATATATATGTATGGAATATATGTGTAGATATATATATGTGTATATAGTATTGGCTGTGTGTCACAGCCATAGCAATGACCCCCGCTCCCGGGGCCAGGTAGCACTAGTGCCTGTCCCAGCAGCACACTCAGGTAGCCGGCAGGGCAGGGTTGCCCTTACCTCTGCACATGCGCTTCCCCGGGTCTTCCCAGTGAGCGGGAGGGGGGGAGCTCCTGCAGAGCACAGCTCTCTCTCGCTGTCACTGCTGCTCTCTCCTCCTCTCACTGCCGGTGCTGCTGCTGCTCTCCGTGACTGCCGTGACCCGGACAGGGCTTGTGGGGGATGCTGAACGCTTGCCCTAAAGGTAATGCGAGATGCCAGTGTTTGGCTTTAATCAGGAGGGTGATGGCACTCTTCAGTGGCATGTGTTTGTTTCAGACACACAGTGGCATGTGATCTCTGGAGCTAGCCTCATTCCCTGGCTGGGGGAAGTTATTGATTGACATGTTTGTGTTGTCTGGCTTTGCACAGTCTCGCCTGTGTTTGCAGTGCATGGGGCTGCAGCAGGACACGCGTGCTGGGAATCCGGCTACCTGTTACGTGTGACCCTGGGAACGAAAGTGTATCTTTTATCTCTCTGTCACTTGTGCATTAGCAACTCCAGAGCCACGTGTTTGGCGCAGGCATTGAGCAGAAGCATCAGTTGTGTGACAGTTTAGTAATTAACATCTGTCACTCCACCTCTCATCCTTATTACATTCAGCTAGCTTTAGGTGGCCGAGCACAGTGGGAGTTGCAGTCCACAGCAATTGGTGTGACAAATCTTTCCTATTCTCCAGATTCATGGGAGCAATGATTATTTCAAAGAAGCCATACTCGGCACTGATCTTTCCTTTGTTGGCGCACCTGACTGCAAGCAGCCCTCCCCGCTAGTTTGCAGGAGCTGTCCAATTTAAAAGTCCTTGTTTGAAGAAGTGTGCTTCAGATGATTTACTGTTTTGGAACTCAACTGATTTGTAAGCCTTCCAAAACACTTTGCACTCGGATAACTGGCACCTCATTTAATTATTGTGGTTGCTGCCCCCTGCCTGCCCTGATGATCTGTAACACCTGTCAGAAATCACGCACAGACCCGGCCATAACCGAGTGGCACCGGGGGGTTTAAAAAGCTGGTCCTCGATGGCCACTGTATGTTTCCACCTCTCTCACCCAGCCTGTTATCCCACTCTATCTACTTTTCCCAGTCTCTCTCCAGTTCGCTATTTCCCCACTCTTTCACTTTATAACAAACTGAACTCTTTGCCAACATCTCCTTTGTTAGCTGCTTTGTCCTGCCTTACCCGGTTAACCCTTTCCCCACCGTGTTTCCTCTTTACTCTGGTTTCCCTATTTGCCTAGTCAACTATTTCCCCATTAACTATTTTAACTCCCTATCAGCCTCTCCCCATTCTTCACTTTCTCCTGTCTTCTTTATGGTTAAATGAATTCACTTCTATACTTGGCTGTATTTTTCTTTAACTTTTTTCTCCCTCTCACAAAGTCATTAAAACTATTTCCCACTCTCTAAGCCACGCTCCCCATTGTCATCTCACTACTTTGATATTCAGAGACTTTTTGCCACTGCGTAGCTCCTATTTCCTACAGTAAATTCTGGTGAAGTATTAGGTAAGCATGGAAATGCACGCCTTCTGTCACCAAATATGACCAGAAGAGTTCCCTGGTGGGCCTGTTGGTGCTGGTTGGGGCACCGGCAATCGTCTCTGTAGCTCAAGGTTCCTCTTGTCCTCCGAGATACTTGGGCCACCCTGGCCTGTGATTAATGGTTCATCCACCAGGGCATCACAGAATGGTAAATGGGGCCAGTCATTCCCAGTAAGATATCACTACATAGGATTATTAAGTAGCAATAATTATATGCAGGACGATAGAAAGATACCCAATTATTTCATAAAAGCTTCATGCGTTTTGGGCTTATACTGTGGCTTTCTGTAATGCCTAATTCACTCCTCCACCTGCTGATAACCTCATTAAAGGTAATGTCAGAGCAGGGTCATTGTGCCCTCTGTGACACGCTGCTTCCGATCCTTTAATTGAATTATTGCATTAGTTGTAGGAGGTCAACATCTCTCCTCCTCCAACCCATCAAAGCATCCTGCGATATAACTGTTTTAACCGCAAACATGCATTTGTCTTGTTGGTATTGCAGTAAATAACAACTTTTGTATTTTCTTTAAGTGACGCCATGACCCAGTACGATCACGATGCCTGAGTGTACGCTCAGCTTGATAGTAAACGGCTTTGGCAGAGGAAGTCTAGTGTATGTCGGGGTCATTGCTGCAGTGTTTGACATCTTCAGGATCATTCTCTGCTGTTTTCTGTTGCGGACATCTGAACGGACTTTATACATGAAAAATATTTGCACACAAAAAAATTATTTTAAGTTTTAAAGTTTTTCTGCAGGAACAGTCCAAAGGAAAATGAAAAATCATTTTCTGTTAGGCTCCTTTTGATGGTGGTTCTAATCAGAGCACTGCGTGCATTCAGGCAACCCTACTAAGAACCCAAGCATAATTGATAAGTATGTTCAAAACATGTAATACGTAGGGTATCATACAAAGTGTGTACGCTGGAAGTAAAGGTCTGTTATAGATGTTGTTGCAAGGCGGTAAATTCCCTGTCAATCAGCAATTAAGGTGGATTTAGTTAAAATATCGTTATTGGGGCCGTGACAAACTATTTACCAATATTTGTATTGGTAGTATTAAGGAAAGCATTAATGTCTGTGGTAGTGAAGTGGTTAAGGCATAATAACATTGAGATATTGGCGTTATGTGAGGTGTAATCAGGGGATGATAGGGATGGAGGAAGACAAATAAGTTGCTGATTCTGTAAACGTAAGCGGGTTTTGTGTCCGGGTGATGCCGATGCCTGAGTTCAGATAACGTTTGCTCATGGTTATTTGGCTGGTGTCTGCTGAATAACTGTGCCCATCAACTACTACTAGCCCACAGTGTTACATCAAGGAGCTTCTTTGTATTTGGTTAATTTTGCGTGCAAATGTTAAGCAGCCAATCAAGAGATTCAAGATAAATGAAATTGGTGATTCAAAGACTAAAGGGGCGTTCAGCCGATGTACTCTGCAGTCTAACTCTATGTATCGGGAAATACTACATTCTATAAAATACATGTATGTAACATATCTTGAAGCAGTAATATGTAATCCTTTAATAGTCTGACACTTAGTATAGACCTTGAGTTCTCATTATTTGCTTCAAAATTGACATAAGCGTTTGGCTAGTTGATTCTTATTTGGCATCAGGAGGCTTGAATTGATCCCAATCTAGAAGAGATAGGTTGTTAATCGACAAGACAGAAGAAACAGGCCATTTGAGGTACGCTGTAATGACATATTGTTGATATGCTTCATCAGGAGACATTATGGTGAAATTAGGAGGCACGTCGTTTACTAGGATTTGTGTTTGGGGGTTTCTGATTTATTTCCCAGTTCTGGAGTATTTTCTCCTTTACACAGACCTGATCACTCGCATCATCTCATATGTGTAAAATAAATCTCTGAAGAGCCCGAAATTCACTCTAACAGCGGATGGCTCCCTAGACTCTACAGGTAGAGCTTTACAGGGAGAAGCATTCTGGCACTCCAGACACCAGTTTCAGGCCGTATTCTGTCTAAATCCCCACGCTGACTTCATATAATGCCGTTTACTAGTGAAAAAAGGCACTATGATACAGAATAATAGCTGCTTGAAAATGACTGATACGTTGGTTATTAATCATCGAGTGGTTTCACTTTTAAGGGCCTCTTTCTGCCATCCACAATCATGATTACCTTGATACCATTAGCAGTTGTGTTGGGTAGAGAAGGTACTGCAGGTAGATAGGCAGCGGGGGAGACATGGTACAGGATAACACTCTGCAGAACAAGCGGGGGTCATATCAACAACAATTCCCCGCAAGCCCCAGAAAGCCCGTTTAATACAATAACGCAAAAAAAATAAATTACTGGCTCTAACGCAAATGATAGGCCCAGCGCCACCCCGGTGCGTTTCAGTCTAGCGGCTGCGCTAACGTCCAGCATCATTCGCATACCTGGGAACTTCTGGGCTCCGGCTACCCAGAGCCTTCCCTTGTGGGACGCGGCCAGGACTGACGTCGGTGAGCGGTCCCGCTGGCGGCAGCGGTAAACACCCCCATTTAAAGGAAATATGGGTGGGGAGCAGGGCCTGTCAAGACCCCGCAACCTGGAGGATTCGGGTCTTGACTCAGAGAAGCAGCGCTCACCCGGCAATCCCCGGGTCAAACCCGGAGAGTTCCCAGGTACGGTCATTCGCATGTTTTATAGCCCTCAGACCCCTCAGATGAAACACCAAACGTCTCTTAAGCAGTATTCTACTAGAAGCCTCCATAGCCCCCTGAGAGCCATACAATGATTTGCGAAAGATCCAGACTCCATCTATGTTATCATGCAATCCCAATCTTAGGCTTTCCTCGAATTCTCCTTAGTTTTATTAATAATTCACCCATCTTGTTATGTAGAAACATTATCTGCCTTATCTGTTTGCGGGGAGCAATGCTGTCCATTATTATGTATTTTCAACGGGAACAACTACTTTTATTTGATTATAAACATACAAAAGCGTACGGCGATTCTTCTAAAACTATTATTATTATTATAGTGCTAAATATCAAGGATTTTTACTACTGCTGCTTTTTATATCTTTGTGTTTTTTTTCTATTTCTATTAGCATTAACGTAAAAAGCCTGCGTTGCTGAATCCGTACGTCGGTCAAACGAAGTTTCAATGAACCTTTAAACAGAATTAAATGAATTGTGTAACTGCTGAACAATGCTAAAGTACTGTTTTGCGGCAATAAAATAATCAGCTAAAAATAGAGAAAAGTGTTATAACGAGAAAATTAAGGGCTTAAAGGATCGTCTGTAATGAACATAAAGCAATTGATGCTATGATAGAGTAATTATTTTCGTATTTACATCATTAACGATTGTAATTTAACGTTAATGTCTTGGTATTTTATGCGTTCTCATTTGCAGACAAAAGCACATCTGAGACATCATCAGGGACTAATTTGGTGATATAAAAGTCATGAACAGAAACACTAAACTATGCTCAGAACTCTGACAACCACGGTGCCGCAGAATAACCTCATTTTCTGTTTATTATCTGTCTTTATAATCCTGTTTACCATCGTTTGAATTAATGAGTAAATAAAATGTATGCAGGATTCTTTTCCAACTTAACGTTCCGTTGTAAGTGTTAACAGTCTCAGCCTGGAAAAGAAAAAGAAAAAAAAAAAAGCAAAGAAAACAACACAAGTACAACAAACATCTTTGTAGATGAACCAAAACGATATGAAATATCCCTTTAATAATATCTTTGAATAGACAAAACAGATCAGATGAGCTTTAGGCAGACCCTGTTTAAGCCCTTTGAAGACTTTCTTTTTTGTCTGGGAGGCATGCATTGCTCTCGATGTAGAAGAATCCATTGAATCCCTTTTGCTCATTTGGGAGCTGAGAATATGTTTGTTATGCAATGAAAGGAAAGGCGGATGAATTGTGCAGGGAAAAGAGGATCAAATCATCACAGATCAAAAATGGTAATTTATCTACATTTTTGGTTTATCCTAATCCGATTGTGTCACGGGGGCGGTGGATCGGTTCAGAAGTAGTGCGAAGCCAGCGTTGCTTAAACTGTAAGATTGACATGGACTGTAATAAGTGCTTTTTCTCATCGCGGGCTGGGTAAATGCAGTATATTCCACGTCTTTCAAGATTAAGACGTTTGTGTATTTAGAGGCATGCGAAATTAATCTGAACAAGGCTTTTTGGTTATTCAGCGATATCATTTTTTTTTTTTTACATGGTGTGTTTATGTAAAAATTATTTAGATTATGTTCACAATACTGACAATATATTTGTTTCCTAACCATAAAAAAAACTAAAGGGATTAAATAGGCTGGTATTAGTGATTTAGAAGCCGGATCACCATAGAGTATTTAATGGAGTATGCGCTTTTAATTTAGAATTGTAACGCTATTCCCTATACAGCTACGTTTGATAAAACAGCGCGTGATAACATATCTACTATAGCTGAATGTTCGTCGTAGATGGTTACGTTCATCGTGGATGATTACAAAAGTAGTTCCCAACAAGAGACCCTGTGACAAGAAGGCTAAAATTAAGAATAAGTTATAGAGTTTCATATTTCTTACATAGTACAAAAAAGAAAAATATCATGCAGAGACATAAAAAAATAAAATGTGACATAAATAATAAAAATAATTAGGGCTGCAACTAACGATTATTTTCATAATCGATTAGTTGGC
>VKOC01000006.1:24244332-24369175 GCA_009364415.1 Spea multiplicata
ATCACCACAGGGGTCCTTTGGGAAGATGACACCTCTTGCCAGAACAGATACAGAGGGCATGCATAAAGAAACACATTAAATCAACCTCAGAAAAACTCGTTGAATGCTTAACCAAAGAAACTAGCCACCTCTGCTGGGTTATCCTTCCATGGATCCACTATATTCCATGAGTCAATCATGACACATGCCAGTGTCAAAACTTATCAGTGACGGCAGTTAACTACGCTGACTAGAAAATGCACATGAAGTAATAACTATACCCATCAGAGTGAAGTCAAGAGTCAAGGGAACTCTTGGACTTGCCACACTGCTTTTTGGGGTTGGCAGCTATATTTAATACTTGGTATTTAGGTCATAAGGAGCAAGGGTAGTTTAGCTTTGAAAGCTGACGGGGCTGGTTGATCCACTATGATATTCATTGTATTCACCAGGTTTGTTGTGAATCCAGGACAAATTAAAACACCTGGATATGGAAGTAACTGGAACTTCCCAAAGTAGGCTAACTAGTACTCTCCCTCTTCTGGGCGAGTGGTCTTGTGATAGGGGAGACTAGCAATATGTGGAGTTGGGGATGGTCCTAGACAGCCTTAAATAGGCTGGGAATATGAGGAATAATAGTGGGAGCGGGGCATAATTTCCCCTACCCAGAAAACGAGGAGCTTCACCCAGAGGCAGAGTTTCCATGAATGGAAAAAATACATTGAAGTGTAATTCCTAACTCCATGTATGCTGTAAAACGCACTGACATCTATATAAAATAGCATTTCATGGTCTATTGTAATGATCCCCTTCCATGCCACATGCATCAGGCAATAGGGTAAGTGTCCCACAGATGCCCATTAATACTTTTGATCTACAAAACCTTTGAAATCGGTCCAGTATGGATTGTCCCCATCGCTTAATAGGTCTGAAAGTCGCAGTAATATATGGACAGTCTGTAACATATTTAAACACGTCAGCGCAATGAACTAGAACACTACTTATTTCTTAATGCAATAAAATAGTTTACGTTACTGAGGCTAAGCCACAGCTGGTCACGCTAACACTACTTTTAACCAGCTGTCTATGATCAGAGCAGGCAGATGCTTATTTGTAATATCCCTATCTGCCCTGGGAGGTGCTAGAAGCCTGCAATGGCTGGCAATGGTAATTCCCGTCAAGCTGAAGGCTCCGCCCACTGAGAAGGCTGTCACAGGGAAGAGCAGAGTATAGTTCCAGCACAAACAAGTATCTGCACGGCAGAGAAGGTTAGAGAATCCTGGCCCAGCGTACAGGGGTACACCACATCTTTCTGTAGCCCTCCAAGGACACAGGAAGCCCGATCTGTAACCCTGCGCCCTGCCCACTGCTGACCCTGGCACACTGAGTGCATGGACACCGAGGCAGCGCTGTGCTCAGCCAGCACCCAGGACAGCAAGAAGTACAGGCAGTGCTTATTCTCCACGATGGAGCAGAGGGCAGAATGAGCAGCTGAGTACAGGGGGGAGAGAAGGAGGAAAAAGGAGAGAGAGGAGCCCCACCTGCACTGCAGCCACAGCCCCCATTACCACAGCAGCAGCAGCCCCCAGATCCAGCGCTAGAGCAAGGGGTCGGCATGGAAAGCAACGCAGGTGAGTAGTGGGCATGTGGAAGGGGAATAATAATCTGTGGGGGGTCATCTGCATTTTCACATAAATGAGAGAAGTAAGTTTGCTTTAAATACTGGTGTGCGGCCCCTGGGTAGTTGATGTCCGCGTTGGGCACGTAAGTGGGCATTTTGCAGCCTTGATGTTTGATGTGATCTATTGACTCTTTCATATATATGGCATTGGGGGGGCAGCGCTGCTGGTGTGTTTCTGGGTTATTGGGGTGTTGGCTGTCACGATGATCCTTGCTCGGTAACGCGGACAAGGTGTGGTGATGCCAGAAAGTGGGTTACATGTAGAAGGGGCGGGTTACTCTGTCTCCTCGTTCTCTCTCTGGGCTCCTGTCATCCTGCAGACTCACATGGACCAGCCGCCCTAGCCATGTGCGGCCTCTGTTTACGTTCTGACACGCGTTGCATCTGATTGGCCGTCTCGACATGTGACGTACTGATTACATAATCAGAAATGCCTCCCAAACGGCTTTCCACGTGAGACTGCCAGAGGGGGTCGCTGTTTTTCATGACCTACTTTCTCGCTACACGTGGATTCTAGGCTCCGAGTTTCCAGCCAATCGGCCTATGGTTGGCATTCCTGAAGCCACACCCTTTCCTATTCTACTTTGAAAGCGGCCGGGCCGCCCTAGTGACAGCCAGGCGGTGATTGGTTGGGAGGGCCGAGTGTAAGAGCCAGTGACCTGCTGTCTGGAAGGAGGCACGCACGTGGATCTCAGAGCAAGGGCATTGTGTTGAGGCATGAGGGAGGCCGTGTGACTGAGGGGGAAGAGGAGACGGGGACACGGTTTAGGCAGCCGGGCATACGGCAAAGGATAGGAGGCCATGTGAAGAGGGGGAAGGTAGTCGTTACAATGTGACCGGGGTATGTGAGAGACATGCTCTGTCTCGTCATGCAATGTGACAGAGGGCTGTATGAAAGGAGACGAAGAGAGAGCTACCCACGCTTCATTACAATGTGAGGCTATGTAAAGACGAGGTGTGACTGGGGGCATTGTTACCACATGGTGGGGTATATTCACCTGAAATGTATTTTTTTAATTGATATAGCGCCATCATATTCCACAGCGCTGTACAATGAGGAGGAATTAACATTCTTATACTAGAATCACTTTTATACATAACTTGCCCAAGTTGCTCCATGCATTAACTATAAATGATGTCCATAGTTATTAGGCTTGGCCATTCGGATTGATGGGAATTGTAATTTTACAAAGTCCAGCCCCACAGTTTCTTACAATTTTGTTTATTTGACAAAGAAACAAAAAAACTTGAATTCCACGTAAAATAAGAAAATAATAATAATACTCCCCCAATGTTAGCAGCTGCCGACAACACTCTTCCTCAAAGTGTTTTAAACAAACAAACGATACACCATGGAGCGCATAAACATAGGGGGAAAAAAGAATAAAAACAATAGTGTAATATGTAAACCAAATTTAGCTGGAAATGAATGAAAAACAAAAAGAAAAATGTACTGCTTTTGCACATATCTAATACTTATGATATATAAATAAACAGCATGACCCAGTATCGTACCCTTTGCCTGAATTTGCTGCAGCATGAAATGTACTTTTGCTCCTCTTCTGCTTCCCCATTCTGTGAAACCCTTCACTGGCTCCCAATTACCTTTAGAAATAAATTTAAAATCTTGGTACTGACATATAAGGCCCTCCATAACACTGCTCCTCCATACATCTCTGCCCTCATAAGTAAATACTCTCCTACTCTATCTTTACGTTCTTCCCATGAGCTAAGTCTGTCCTCCTTACTTATCACCTCTTCCTTTTCCCGTCTACAAGATTTTACTCAGGCTGCCCCATATCTCTGGAATCTACTTCCACCAAACCTCCACCATTCAAGAAACATCTCAAAACCCACTGCTTCAGAGAAGCCGCGCCGTCTTAACTGCTAGAACTTCCTTGTCACTGATACAACCACCACACTACCTCTCACCCTCTCTCTGTGCGTTTGTCCCCTCATTCCCTCAAGATTGTAACCTGGTGAGCAGGGCTCTCTCCACCTCATGTATCGTGTGTCTTAGTCTGTCAATTCTCATCTTAACATACCCCTTGAATATATATATATATATTGTATTAAGCGCTGCGTAGATTATTTAACGCTTTCAGAGCCCGGGGTTTGGGATATATTCCACAGAGACAGTGTCAATTGTAATAGTTTTACTGTAGTTATAATTGGGTTGCATTCGACCTGTGGAAAGTGCATATATATATAAGTTATTCCTAAAACAAAGTATTTGTCTTAAAAGACCACTTAGCAAATCTATATGTGGTTACATACATGTGTAGATTAAGCTGTGAAGTCTGTATGTGACAGTATGCAACATATGACACACAGAGACATGTATCACACATGCGGTTGGCACTGAAAGAGTTAAACCCAGAAAGTAAGGTAAAAGGCCTGCATCCCGAGGGCTTTACAGAAAACTGCTTTTTTACTTTGTGCGATTATTACTTATTGGATATATGGTTGGCCTTCTAGATCCACTTTGCCAACCACGAATCCCATATAAGTTTGGCACTCCAAGGGTTAATGGCCATCGATTCATATGTTATTTTCTTCCAGCTACTCATTCAGTATTAGAACCAGTCGGATTTCCAGTTGTTTTAACATTGTGACCACTTGAAACCTTCCATTAAAAGACAGAATTGTCAGTTCTACATGCAAAGAAAACATAATGGAAGACAAAGATGTTGCTGCTGTTTGCCCCCAATTTATTATTGTTTCTAATAAATATTGCCATTTGATTCAGACTTGGAGACCTGTTTGCAATTTGTTTTAAGATATTTTATATAACTAAGTACACGAATCAGTATGTGAACAAACAGTTACTTTTCAGTCAGGAAATAGTTTAGTCTGTGGCTACAAAAAATACGCACAAATTAGGTAGAACACTCAAAATGAATTGTGTGCCTAGTTTCGTAAGCCTGTGTAGATGGCTCAGAGACTGTAGTTGTTAAATACTATTTACCTGCACATTACGGGGGAACTTTACAGAGTTTTGGCACCAGACGTCCCAGGCAGCTGCCTTGGATGTCTAAATCAAGCAGTGACGTATTCTTGCTAGAGGGACGGGTCCAAAGAGGTGGCAGCCCCAGGGAAGCTTTACTTGCAAATCACCCAATTTGGACCACGTAACCCTCTTTATTCCCCTGATGTCCCTTACTAAGAACTCAATGTGAGAGTGTGCAGAGTATTAGGTCTAGAACCGACCCGCTTACATTAAAATGGGAATCTAAGGATTAACTGTATTGTTTGTGGTTTCCTCCTTAATTGCTTTGTTTTTGTATTCCATGGGCACATTCTCTTCCAAATCCACACTGGCATGTCTTGTTTCTGAAACAGAAGTATGATAGATGGGTGAAGACTCCTTTGCTTTATAAAAGGCCAACCCCTGTGAGCTTACTGTGAATGTGGAAATATATATATATATTTACCGGAAAATTATCACTGATATATGTGCTCACTTGTGGTCGTTTCATGCATTTAATATTACTTATGAAAGCTTCTCAGGGAATATCTAAAAAGGTTTCTGTCCTCTTTACTGGGTTCCTAGTAGTTCAGACATTTTTCTCAGTCTGGGGTCATAAAGCTCCCACAAAAACGGACAGAGTTTTCCTACCCTGTTGAATGTTGTATCTAGGGCATAATGTGTAGTGAAGTGGAGGAGCTGAAAATTCCTGCTGGTACTTTGCAATACTATAAGCCCAGAACACAGTACTGTTACAGCAAAGACCATAGAACCGATCATAAAAACCTTGCTAACAGAATTAACATTGAAATCGAACCATTGTTTAGCAGTGCTATAGAAACACGTTATTGAGCAATACAGCAGGCTTCAAACATCATAAAATGTGAGTTAATAATTTGCCCGACATCGTACACGTGCCCTGCCTTCACTCCCTGTTGGTCATAATTGTGCAGCGCTTTTAACTAGATTGTTTCACAGCTGGCTTCTATGCCATTTTATATTATTTGACATAATTGTTAAGGCATAATGGTTCCATGCTTCCTTTGCATTGTAAACCGTGCCTAAAATAAATGTTGATGGCTATCGGGGCAATATGTATAGTTTTGCACATTATGTGTTGATGCAAAATAACATACACCAAATGGCACTTCAGATGGTGGAACATAATTTCATTGTCCTTAGAACCTCTCACGTTGCAGCAATTTTGCTTATAAATTCAGCCAAGGCACAATGCTTATTTTTCAGGGTACCAAGTGACAAATAGGGGTTAAATCGGTCACACAGTCATTGGCACATGTGGTTGCTTGTGGGCTTAAAGTACCAAATGTCTTCTTCTACAGGTGGTGTCATCGCTTACATCAGCTCCTCAAGCTCAGCCTCCAGCCCTTCCTCCTGCCACAGCGACAGCTCCAACAGTAGTTTCCAGTCATCAGCCTCCTCTTTGCCCTCTTCTCCCAGTAGCTCTGCTTCTGAAGGGAGCAGTGGTGGTAGCAGTGGAAATGGTGGAGGCAGTGCCAGAAAAAGTGACCTTTCTAGTGGGGGCATCCTCTCCAGCCTGGAGGAATCACAGAGGAATCAACAGGTCGACACACTGTGTATCAAGACGACCTACACGAGCGCAGCAATCCTGACCAAAGCCCAAGGAGGACTCACATCCAGTAAGTTACCCATCTGTATATTTTTATTTATATTCTTAGATGTGTTTAAAAAAAAAGTGTGAAGGATCTTACAGAATGTACACTTTTGTAAAAATATTATGCACAGAAGCTCTTCAGAAGTTCCAGTGCAGTTCAAGGAAGAGACAAATAGAAATGGAACCTTGCCTTTATAAGTATTATATAACTTGTAAGGGCTCCCCATGACAGCTCTTTTATACACTCCTTTTTAGTATAGGAGAAAGTATCATTATGAGCTACATTTATATAGATGTATTTATGTTCTACACGTACATTGTAAAATGTTAACAGTATACATATATATATATATATTATATATATACAAAAAAGTATCCAAAGTGTAGATATCTGAGAAGATCTGTTCTTGTTTTTTTATCTGGTAGCTATTTTTCCTTTGCAGGGTTGCATTGGTATCATGGTAACTACATGTTGCTTTTGAAAGTCTTTATTTTCTGGTTCGTCCTCTAACCAGTGTAGGAAATTAGTTACAATCACTATCTAGTAAAATACTTTATAGATCACATATGACCTTTTTGTCTGATATCCACAGAATTCAGCGGCATGATTCTCCTGTGTAAGGTGTGCGGGGATGTAGCTTCTGGGTTTCACTACGGAGTTCACGCTTGTGAAGGCTGCAAGGTAACTGTGACCGTATATTTTATAATTAGTAACACTATCCAAAGTATTCTATATTGGTTTAAAGAAGTTGGCATGATACAGAATTCTAAAATAATGTGCTGAGACTTGTTACTAATGCAACCCCTAACATGATAGGTAGAACAGTCCTGCAATATTTGTCATTTTGATTATTTTCTAATATCCGCAGTTTAAAATGTAATCTTTAACGCAGACGTGCTGCTCGCCTGTTACATTAATCTTTCAGTTATTTATATACTGTGGGAGCAGCCATATTAAGTTCCAGTTTTCCCTGTCCATAATCATTCTTTCCTGTTAAAATGGTAATGGTTGTTGTTTGGTTCCGATTGCCTTATTAAAGATGGGTTGAGAAGAAGGAGGATTCAGTGGATCTTGCCCATATATTTCAACTAAATATCTAAGTTCAATACATATAAATATCTGAGTTCATATAGAAAGTCCCGCAGGACCCTGCAGTCGGCTTATTCAGTCATGTGATCATGTTAATGACAATTTTTTCTCAGTTACTGTGCCTCTTTGCCATCTTTATGATCTGTGGCGAGAGAGAGAGCATCAGTTTGTGATTTGTATGAAAAATAGTACTTAGTCTCCACTTAAGTATCCCAAGTAGCCCATTGAACACCTCCATCCCATCCACCACCCTGATTCTTACCAAAATCATTATTATTTTAATACAATCATTTTAATAATATAATAGTAAAGTTTTAGATTTGTGGGTGACCAGATGGAATTAGTAACAGAGTAGGCTAGGGCGGGGGCAAAAATTTTTTTTTTTGTATTATACCTGTAGTTCAGGTTTTGGTGGGTGGCTAGAAGGAATTGGGGACAGAGAAGGTGAGGGCTAAAAAAATATATTTTTCTTAGTTTATAGCATTCAGGTAGTGAGTGGGAATTATATATAAAATGTTGCACTTCTACAGTGCTGAGGGAACCTATAATAATCTGGCTGAGATGTTTTGTAAGAACAGCATCAGATATTGAGTGGCCAAATGGCTGCATAAAAAGCGTCCAAATGCCCCTGATGAAATACTCTGGCTTGTCTGCTTTACAGAAATGTATACTTTTGTGGGTATTTTTGGTTTCTTTGTTGAAAAGTAAAGTTATAAACCCAGCATACCAAATGTAGAAATGTAACAGTTTTGATACTGTAATGTACACCTTATAATATAAGGGGAATAACGGTTAAAGCGACATATAACTCTGTTAAATGAGGCACGAAAAACCTTGCGTGTTGAAGGAGTTAATGACTTCAATGGGGAAATACAACAATAAAAGTAATTTTTTGTGCTTATGCTCTTTAAGGGTTTTTTCAGGCGAAGCATTCAACAAAACATCCAGTACAAAAAGTGCCTCAAGAATGAAAGTTGTTCAATCATGAGGATGAACCGTAATCGATGTCAGCAATGTCGCTTCAAAAAGTGTTTGTCTGTTGGCATGTCCAGAGACGGTATGTTAACTACGGGTTTTCACACTAAAACGTAGCTCTGTAACCACCATACACTATCACTTTACGTCTTTGTGTTGTTACTTCTCTGTTTCCGTTCCCTGACCTTTTAACGAGACCAAGAAAAAGTAAGAAAAGACAGGAGCTAAAAAGTATCTTTGTAGTTCACCACCTCGCTGAGCGGTGCTACTTTACAGTGGCAGAACTTGTGAGCTAAGGGTCCTGGTGCAAGATATCTTTTAGGGCTACTCTAAACACAATTATAAAAAAATCAGATTAAACAACAAATAAAATACAGAATGTATTTAAATAACTAAATGAAATTATTTTGTATTACATTATCACAGCCATAAGCTTGAAAACATAAAAAATCACTAAGCATATAATTGGTTTGCAAAATCAAAGTTAGAATAATAGCTGAATTGGAACTCTTGCCAACTCAGCTATTCTAGCCTCTCTTCTATATATATCCTCGTATCTGACTTTATTAACCCTCTCCTTAACTTTTTCCTATCCGTCCCAATTTACTTTTCCCTCATATCTTTTTTTTTTTTTTTTATAAAACTCATTCTTTACTACTTCCTCTTCACTTTTTAAAAAAATTATTATTCATCTACTTTCTGTCTCGCTCCTATTATCTTGGTTTAACAACCTTCTTTACATCTCCTCCATGTTTCACACCTCATTATTACTTATCCCCCATGTTTCACACCTCATCATTACTTATCCCCAATGTTCTACACCTCACCATTGCATTTCCCTCCTGTCATAATCCAGCACTATCAGATTCTTTGCCCTCTATCGTATCCCTTACCCCGGAATCCATTCAAATCCCATCACGTCCTTTGTAATATCCCCAGCCCACTCTCCGATCCCCCTATCATATGCTTTACCCGCAGCCTTCTGTCAGATAGAATGTCACGTCCCCTACCCCCTTTTATATGATTTTCCCTCAGGCTAGTATCATAACCCCCAGCCCCTAGGCCTTGTCCCTACAGCCCCTGTGTTGTAAACTGTTTCCTTTTATGCTTGCTTGCATTATTTTATACACTAACATATACATAGACAATCATTTATATATATATATATATATATATACACATACTCACAACTTCACATTTACATACACGTAAACAAACATATAACCTTTTATTTATTACGTGCCAACACATTACACAGCAATGTACAATTTAAATGGGTTAGTTACACAAACATAAAAAATATAGATTAATACATACAGACACATGAGGAGATGAGAACCCTGCCTATGAGCTTGCAATCTAGCTTTATGCTACTTTTATACAAAGTTCCTGTCAGGAATGGTGGGCTTTTGAGGCCCCCCTGAGAGCTATCAATCTAAATTTATACATATGTGCTTTTGATTTTTTTTTAAACTTGCTTATCTTATTTTACAAACTAAAATACGTCCACACACAGACACTAACATTCTTACACACACTAACATACTTCCATACATGCAGTAACATGCTCACACAGACACTAACATACTTATATGCACTAACTCGTACAAAGACACTAACATACTTATATGTACTAACTCGTACACAGACACTAACATACTTATATGCACTAACTCGTACAAAGACACTAACATACTTATATGCACTAACTCGTACAAAGACACTAACATACTTATATGTAGTAACTCGCACACAGACACTAACATACTTATATGTAGTAACTCGTACACAGACACTAACATACTTACACACACTCCTACCTTTGTTGGTGCAAGAGGGGGCAGTCCACTAGTTGATGACAGCTCTCTCCTGTTCTCCAGTTCGCTCACGCTTCCTATGTCTGAGTGCCGGAAATTACATGATATCCTCGCGCTCAGATTTTGTGAGGCAGCTGCCCACAGGCCTAGTGGCTCTTGTTGTGGCACTGGGGGGTGCCGGCCTCCTGGTTGTCTAGCTTTTCATCACTTCACATATTCCATGATGACCATTTACCTTGACACAGATAATAATACATCCCTTACCTTGTTACAGATAATACTGTAAGTTTATTTGGCTTCAAATAAAATGAATAAATAAATGATCTACTTTATCTCTGTGTTCCTATTAGAATTGTTCTAGCTGGAATTCCATCACATAAAATCATTAAATAGATTGATAGAGTTGTTTAGAGAAGACCAAAGGGCCCAGAGTCACCATGTTGTTAGTCCAGTCTCGTAAAACAAACCTGTACCAAAACCATGAGAATAGAGCTTTCATGATTTTCATCAACATTTATGTCAACACGATTAGCTATTTCTGACTTTATCTTTTATGCAACAGCTGTTCGTTTTGGACGCATCCCAAAGCGTGAGAAGCAGCGAATGCTGATAGAAATGCAGAGTGCCATGAAAACCATGATGAACAGCCAGTTCAGAGGCCCAGTACTTCATGAAGCAATGCCAGAGTCTCAGACAACCCCATCATTTTTGTCAGCAGTCCCACATGCGGTAGAAGAGAAATCAGGACCGAAAGCTCAGTGTTTTCCAGAAAACCTCACTCCTCCACCTCCTCCTGCTCCCCAGCACACACTACCTCCTCCACCACCACCTCCATCTTTCGATCCTAGCAAAGAAGATGTTATTGGTACTGTAACCAGGGCTCATAGGGAGACCTTCATGTATAATCAAGAAGCCTCCGAAATCCCAGCTGAAGCACAAAGAAAGAAAGAAGAAATCAATTATGGTGTCAACCATAGCAACAACGAATATACCAATAAACCACATAATTCTGCTCATTATCATTTGAACGAATACCAGAAGCATCTGAATAGGCACAACAATAGCAGGAATATCATGGATTATCAGAGTGGACATTCCATTAGTTTCGATGGTCATAGCGCCAACTTTTCACACGGGTCCTCCCACAAAGGGTGCAGTAAAGCGTCAGTATTTGATACATCTCATAACAACACCATGAACGGCTACACATGCAACAGAGGACGGAGAATGCATCTGGTACCACATTTTTCATTGATAGTTTGGGGCATGGGAATATACTGCATTTTCTGTTCTAACCCACTATTTTCATTTAAAAACAGCGGGTGCTTTATTTAGATGGGATGTGTACTCTAAATAACAAATGCATGGGATTAATATTCCAGTTTATATATCGCTTTATAAGTACATCTCAACAATAGTGAGATAAATACATCTCACTATTGTTGACTCTTAAAATGTATACTAGCAAGTAACATGGCTACTATTAGCCATAACATATTAGTAATAACTTATTAGAACATTGCAACAAGGAGTATGTAACATAAATTCCCATTAGGTGTATTACAAGTATGGCAAGAAATATTTACACATTAATAAACGGTAAATAAGCCATGTTAAAAAAAAAGTACATAAAAAATTGTCAGTACTTCCAGCATGTGCTCAAAAATGCATAACATTTTCTCAAAATCCCAATTGTTCATTTGAAAGAGTAGCCAAGTAGATTTGTTTTTCACGTGGTTCTTCAAAATACTCTCCCTGGCCTCGTCATCCGCAGCAGAGCATTTTAATATGAAACTCTGCAGAGCCGCTTGGCCCCATTACATTTGATGGAACCTACTCAGCAGGCTAGCGTGCCTTTTGGCAAGGTTGGCCTGCTTCATATTTAGCTGCACTTTCCTTGCTTGCTTTTTAATATAAATATAGCCAATATCTGTCTTTTTTTTAATCCAATAACTGCTTTTTAAGCAGCCACTGGGGCTAATTAATGTTTTGGGTTCCAAGGCCTCTCATCATAGTCATCTATTAAGGGGTTCCTATAGTCTTTCTAGCTTAAAAACCAGCACAGCAAAAATATTTTGTCAGAATAGTATGTCACCAAGTTTCAAGTGAACTGAAGCTCTTTGGATCGTTTTACACTTTGGGCTCCTAAAGTGCACCATTTTTATAATGTCTTTTTTTGTAATCTGCAGGTCTGTCCAATGAGCATGTCTCCTTTCATGAACCCCAATAAATCTGGTACTCAAATCTGGGAGGAGTTTTCAATGAGTTTTACCCCTGTTGTAAAGGAGGTAGTGGAGTTTGCCAAGCGTATTCCAGGATTTAAAGATCTTTCACAGCATGACCAGGTCAACCTTCTGAAGGCTGGAACATTTGAGGTAAGTTGCTTCTGCTATAATGTATATGCAGTATATTCCAGTATATGGAAACTCAGCAACAAACAAAATAAATACATTAATTAATTAAGTTAGAAACAAAATTCTGCAAAGATGTCTGGACACTAATGTCTGGACACTAAGGATTTGAAGTCTTGAGAAGTAAATGTAGTGTTTTTATTGTTAAACTCATGGAGTATAAGAAGTTAAAAAAAGAATCACGCTGTTTTGTTAAAGATACACTCTGGCCATTATATGCCCTTTAATGCACATGATAGCCGTACTACCTAGACCATTGTGTGCATTAGTCCATTTCCACCATCTAAATGCCCTGCAGGAGATGTGTTAAGGCGAGCACATCTCCGTGCACGTGATGTACGAGCTTCCAGTCCGCTCCAGGCTCAGTGAACCCACGTGTCCGTGTGTGGAAAGTGCTGCCATTGATTTCAGTGGGAACACTTTCCTGCCACTGATCGAACGCTTCAAGCCGTCACTCAGTGGCAAGAATAGAATAGACCATGGAGTAGGAAGGCTGCTGTCAGGCAAGTGCTTTATTTTTATTTTGTTTTGGAGGAATATTTAATCATTTCCCCTAGATCTGAACTGTCTCCAGCAATCAGTAGGGATTTTCTTCCTTTTTTTTTGTTTTATAAATCGCGTTTGTAAAAAACATCTTACAGTCATTTATTTTTTCTTTTATCAGGTATTGATGGTACGGTTTGCGTCACTGTTTGACGCAAAGGAACGTACTGTCACCTTTCTCAGTGGGAAGAAGTACAGTGTGGATGAGTTGCGCACGATGGGAGCTGGAGATCTTCTGAACTCAGTGTTTGACTTTAGTGAGAAACTCAGTGCTCTCCAACTTAGTGAGGAAGAAATGAGCTTGTTTACAGCAGTTGTCCTGGTTTCTGCTGGTAAGCAAAAAAAGATACTTTCTGTGATTAATGTCCATTGTTATTCATTTCACAGCATGTCATCTTGCAATAAATGTCCACATATCCTCTGTCTGGTAAAATTAACAAACCAAGGTTAAACTTATAAGCTTGAAACAGGCAACAGCAGCCAATTAAATTGTACTGCGAGCATCTACTCTTCCTGGCATGTCCTTTACCATTTTTATCTGACACACATACTTCATAATATGTCTTCATAATGAACAGAGGCATGTCATCCAGTGGAATATTATGACAAGTGCACTGCTATTCCCGGTTAGCTGGGAAAGCTGAACTATGGTGTGAAGATATGAAACGCCTCCAACTGTCCACCTCTGTACTCAACTTTCTTTTCTATGGCGCTTTGGTCAGTGGATCAGTGACTCATGTATTGAAGTGTTACATTTGTGTTCAAAATACATTAATACATTGGCCATTGAATAATCCATGCAAAGGATAAAAAAGTAATTTTATATGTTTTCCTTGTTCCTGAATACTTACATATGTTAGCCATTTACATTTTGGACTCCGAAATACACCTATTTACATAGCAATATTCCTTCAATACAAAATTGTTTAAAATGTTTTTAAAGAAGCACTCTAATGACCTTTCTTTATTTTATAAGTTTGTCAAAATATGTTTGTTTTTCTGTTTTAGATCGATCTGGTATTGAAAACGTAAACTCTGTTGAAGCATTACAAGAAACTTTGATCCGCGCGCTTAGAACTTTAATCATGAAAAACCATCACAACGAGGCCTCAACCTTTACCAAACTCCTACTCAAGTTGGCAGATCTGCGTTCCCTCAATAACATGCACTCAGAGGAGCTTCTGTCCTTCAAAATTCACCCATAGGCCTCTTAATGTGTCATGTCTACTGTATATTGTGTGACAGACCTATACTGTTAGCATTAGGCCAAATTCTCTTTAGCAATTGGGCAACCATAAAACCACTTGTGTAGAACCAGTCCAACTCAAACACATTTGTGCCTACAACGCCATTATACATTCTCCTTTCACATGATCCCCCGATATGTGGCTTGGAAATGCCAACTAAAGAATAGAGAAACCTGCCACCATCAGCTTTACTGTAGAGCAGAGTAGATATCCAATAAACCAGAACTAGCTGGAAGAGGCAAGCAGTTTGAGTTGTGTTGGAACTGGGAAAGTGTTTTTTGATGTTGCTCCAACTTAGGAGGAACCAAAATATGAATATACCAAAAAATATATAATTGGCATTAAAGCACTTTTCTAATCTGAATATGATCACCAAGTACAGCTGCATGGCACCTTTAGAGGGTCGGTGAGATAGTTGTGTATTATGCCCCCTAAGCATTCAGGTTTATCTCTAGTAGAATACAATAATTCAATTCTGTCTAGAATAGACATCAAATAGTGAGTGTTGTGTCACTGTATAGTCATTATGTCATAATTTCAGAAGTTGTATTGTGCTTGGAATCATATGTGCCTAAACTAAGACCATTTGGGTCTGTTGGCACACAAGTGTTTAATTTTTTCCTTTTATTTAAGTTTTTATCATCTTTTGCTGATACAATGTATATGTTTAGAGACTGTAAATATCTATAGGTAAAATGTTTAAAGAGAAATATATATATATGTTGGCATCCTCACAATATTTTAACCTGTGGAGGAAGCTGCTAGAAATAATTAAAAACAAAAATATTAAGATTTATAAAATGTAAAAATATTGAATATGATGAATTTAAGAACTGTATATTTTTGTTTTGAAAAACAAATGTTAAAACTGATAATGCTGCAGGCGCTGAAGACATTTAGCCTTTTGAGTGCCAGGGTTGTGGCAAATCATTCCTACACACTACAGAGTGATAGACCGGGCCACTGGGTCACTTAGTCTGGCACTGAAATTGTAAAGCCTCCCAGTGCCACTAGGTATTGCAACATACTGCTTGTTTATTGGAGCAGAGTTGCTTCTTGCTGGCACTGCTGTAAATATACACTATAGGACTGTTGGGCAGGTAACAGCAATACTAAGTCCAGGTAAACCGAAGGTAAAAAAAAGCAGCGTCCAATCATTCCACTGTTTTTAAAGGTACAGATATACCTTTTTGTATTATATCGGGATGGAGAGGGAAAACCTTTAATTCCCGATACTGTGACAAATTTGAAATGAAATCCCTGAGCCACATGCTCTGCTTTCTTGTAGGTGATCAGTGAGCATTTACCTGTACATTGGACTCGTTGACTGCTTGCTTAAACTATCTCCAAATGCACCAAATGGTTGATTTATAAGGGAGGAGGCTGCAGGCTGTATCTCTGAAAAAGCAGTATCACATGTAACCATATGGATTAGTGTAGCAGCATCATGCAGACTTTCATTTCTACCATGATCTATAGGGCTTCTTGGCTGCAGAGGTTCACACGCAGCTACAAGGGTTAATGATTACAACCCTTTACAAGAGGGCTGTTTTTCTGGAGTTTGTCACTGTAATAGAATAGCCTGGAAGCATTCATTATAAAGAGTAATTCTAGTGGTAAAAACATTGCACCAGAATTATTCCGTATATATCATCCCATGTGTATCATCATTTCTGTTAACCCCTCAGGTGCCTGGCTAGTGGTTTTCATTCATTTTGTTGAGGCCATGCCAGGTTCTTTGACTGGAAATCTGTGCAACTGGGTAAATATTACCTTGTTTCACTCTTAACAGAATAGCTAAATAATTTGTTACAAATGTATATATATTTTAAGGCTAGATTTCAAGGCATGGGTTTTCACCCCAGAAAAAGCTGGGGTACAGTCTGTTATACACGCTTATGAGGTTTCTTTTGCAAATAGTTACACATCTCTGACGTATTTCTTGTTGCGAAAAAGCACCAGACATTTTTAGACTTTAATCACACATCACTAGTATCCCAGTAGTGTAATCTTTACTTTATGCGTGACGGACTTCTCACGTGATCAGAAATATCGGGTCTGTGAGAGCAAAACGTGTTAACAACCTTTTTATCGTCTATTTTTATGTTGCAGCAGTTAAGTGCCATACAAAGTGTTATGTTCTAGGATCACTTTTTGGGTCTTTTTGAAAATTTGCAGAATTCTAGAACACTCTAAAAAAATAATATAAATGTTTTATTTAATAAAACATTTGTCCAACCCATCATCTACCCTACATGGCCATCTTGGTGTTATGGATAACAAAGTTTCCTCTTGAAAGACAATGGTCTAAATCAGAGATGTCCAAATGTGGACCTAATGGGCCTTATTATTTTTATGATCCCTGAATAAGATGAAAAATTGCATAAGTTCTGCTACATATTCAATAACATTCAGCCCACCAGCAATGACTTATGCTTTGAACCCATTTGGTATATTAAGGATTTTTTGTTGTGTATATATAAAGAAACAAATGGTTCTATCTAAAAAAGAAACAGCTGCTATATATAACCCAAATCTACGATTTTTGGGTAGAAAGAGCAAAGGGCTGGTAATATCGTTAGATTGGAAATCCACTCACAGACCAAATACCGCAGGTGATCAGTAACCAGGAACTCTACTATACTTATAGTTTAACCGTTTCCAATGACAGCTGCTTATTTGTCAGTAGTTTAATACCTACTCATACTTTAATTTCTTTGCTATTGACCTAACAATAACAGAAAAAACTCACTGTCCTTTTAGATAAGGCCTACCTCTAATCTCTAATCTTAATAGTTTTTATGTCTCTGTTATAGGGGCCTTGCCTTCTGCACACTCCTAATGAAACTTTTCCTAGCCTTGCAGATCATACATATTTGAGAGTGGTGCTAGTATATTAACTCTTAATGTCTCTTGAACGCAAGAACCTAAACATGAGGTGCTGTATTCCAAGACTCTCTTCATTACTCTGAAAGTATGAGGAAAGATCAGCACTGCATGGCTTTAGTTATAACCACTTATGTATACTTACTTTCTTTTCAGAAAAATGTTTGTTCATGTTTAGGACTGCTTTATTCAGCGTGTTGAGTTATTTTCACTTGTAAAACTGAATGTTTATTTAAAATGTTGATCATTGTGTGTATAAACCGAAAAATAAGGGCTCCAGAAAAAAAAAGAAAACAAATGACGAATACACTGAAGCAGTAATCTATTTTAAACTGGAGTGGACTCTTGGTCCTTAAAATTTTTATAAGAATATTTTTTTATTGTTTAACTTACAAATCCACCCCGCAAGCGCATTTTAGTAACTGAAATATCAAGCATTTTAAAGTAACATTTGTTCAATCTTATATTGTTCCTGAACAAAAATCAGATTGCTTGTGGTTGGGGATATCTTTTTTGAAACACAGTTGTTCATGGGCCGAGTATGGATAAAGTGCATTTCTCTAGCCATGGGGGAATACAAATCCCATGATGCATCACTAATCTAAGCATTGTGGGGTATGTAGTTCACAAACAGCTGGAGAGCGTAATGTTTGCTTATTCCTAGATTTAGGATTTAGGCACCTATAGGCTTATTGATATGCTCGATATTCTCAAAAAGATATAAATTCTCAATAGATTTCTTTGTTGGTTTAGTAAGTTAATCAAAACAGAATCTGTCATACCATCTCACCAATCATTTCATAGTAATAACAATAATCAAAACTGGGCATTAACTCATCATTCACCTCAACGATATCCTTTTTTATATAAATGTTACATTGTGTATGTGTTAGTTTGTAAAACTGTCTTAGGAAAATAAGTAAACCAACTACAACAGGAAGGAACCAAAACAGAATTTGCTCTTTTCAGCAATGGTCTATGAGCACCCATGTTAAGCATTTTTTGTTGCCTGAAGTTTCTAGAAGACACTAATTTAAAGAAATAATGCTAGTAATTCTGGCATCGAGAGGAAGTGTCGATTTTTTGTGACTCGGTTGCTAAGTAGTTCCCATGTCCTGTAAAGTGGTAAGATGGCCATTGTTGTCTGCTAAGCCATGCAACTGAAGATGTTAGATTTATTTTAGGTGGAAGAGGTATTGGCTCCTCTGGGATAGCATATAGCCATTAACTATGACTAGCCTGGAACTTTACTTTTCCCTTTTTCTGAATGTACGCACTGTTTCAACTCCAGTATGGGTAAAGAGAAGATGAAAGGATGTTAGAAATATTTACAAATGTTCTGGTTGAAGGATTGCTCTGTATAAAATATTTAGAAAGTGGATTTATCTGTATGAGTCAAGTGTTTGAATTATACAGTTGGGTAGTATGTCTGGGGCAAAAAGACATGCAGAAAGCTTCTGAGCTGTAAGCTCGTCGTACCTGTAACTCAATGTTGGTTACATAGTGGTGGAAAGAACGCCTGTTAGTGGTTTGTGTTCTTAGCCTTTCAAATAAACAACTTTACACAATGATACATGATTTTTTAATTAATTCAATGAATTGTCATTTTATATCTGCTTTCTATGAGAATGTGTTTGTTTCTGCATGAATGTGCCGAAATTAATGATCTACTCTTTCAAATACTAGAATGGAGTATGGAGTTGTACTATACTAGAAATGTTGTAGAAATACAACAAAATAGGCATTACTACGTATGGCAGTACCAATGACATCTATTATACTGCAAGTGAAATCGATTCAAACGTAATTTTCATTTCATTTTTTTTGTCAAATTTGTATTCCGGCTGTTTGGCTTGAAACTAATTTGGGGGCATTTTTTTATTCGGGAATGTCTTTTGGGGTGGTCCCTGACACCTTCTGGACTCGCCTTTCACCTACCTCAGCACCATTCCAAGGTTAAGGAAGAATTCTACACTTCATTTTTCACTGCAGGGCCACCTGCAGCAGCACTGCACCCATGAATACACACATCTAGCAGCAGGCAATGAGACTCAGTTTGATAAGTTGATCCCTCAGAGTAAGAAACATCATATGGCAGCAGTAGTAGCAGGGCACTGGTAGTAGGTTGACAGCGGCACATATCCAGCCCCACCATGTAGGACACTGAATTTCAGAGGCAGAGCAAAGGGGAATCACTGACAAATAGACTGACCTCCTTCCCATTTTAGAAACAAGAACAAAAATAGACAAAGCAAGAAAGAAAATGATATCATATATGACATGAAAGAAAGATACAAACAATTGTTAAACTACACAGGAACAGGATTTAAATTTTAAACAACAAAAAGACCTAGAATGCCAAGTTTTGTCATCAATATTTACCAATGAAAAATAATATATAAGAAAGATAATACATTTTTTTTGTGTTTTGCTCTAAAATTAATAAGTAACAAATGTCTGATGTAGTCCCTCTAAGTGGTATATATAAATGATATACATACACTACAGCTTCTTCAATCCACCCTACACCAGTACATTTTCTACACTGAAATAAACTATCATTACTTTAATACGGTATTGTATATGAGTGATGAGCATTAATCTCAGCCTCTGCTAAACTGTCACTGTTTCCCAACTGTCACACTCCAACTCCCATCAGTCTGTAACTGCTGCTACTGACAAGCTAAAATGGCGTCAGTACACTTATATATCTAATATTTGTCCCTTCCCTCGTAACTTCTGATTAGCCAGAGTAAGAGAAAAACTCCCACAGGATGTTGGACCCATCAATCACAGCCATTACAATCAATGAGACCACCTCTCCTTTTTTGACTACTACTATATATCAGTCATTGATACGTACCCTTCTACACACAGCCCTGCCCTCTTTACCTCATGAACGAGAGCCAAAACAGCTTCTGATGGCGGTGGCTACATGTGATGTAATGAATAGACAAGTCACAACAAAATTTCTGCAGTTTGTAATTTGTTTTTGGCAGCTTCACCAGGGATCGTTTTCAAATGCACGAAACAGGCAATTCTTGCTGAAAAAAACAAGTTCGTAAAAATGCGTGTAAAACCATAGAATTCAAAGAGGGTGTACTTTTTTTTCACATGACTGTAGGAGTGAGCCGTAATGTTGTAACAGATCAGGACCAAGAGTGAGGAGAAACTTAAGGCAGACAGCAAAGGAGGAACCACTGTCAGTAGCTGATTACAAACTTGATCAGATTCAGAGTATGAACTCCTCTATTAACAGACATTACACACTCAGTAATGAAAATTAGGTCTCATGGGATCACCATTATTTTTAAGGGTAACGGTCTTATTAATTTTACCCAAGAAATTGTACCAGGCACAGTTTTATTTGCCAGTGCTTTTATTGATGGTCTAAATGGCATTTTTATGGGGAAACAAAGGAGAGGTTGCTTGAGATGTTGCTTGAGTACAGTCTTAAATTTAGAAGAAAAAAAGAGCAAAATAATTTGTCTTGAAAAGAAATGTTACGCTATTAGGAGATGGCAATATTAGAAACAGCATTGACCCTTTTTGGAAGCGGTACGGACTAATCCGGATATTTCGGGGGTGTTGTGTGGGGTTTACAGCATAAAACGGTGGCTTTTGCGGACGATATGCTGTTTGCGCTTACGAATCCCCGCTTTTCGCTACCTTTACTTCTCGATGAATTTCAGCTCTATGGTCGTCTCTCTAATTTAAAAGTTAACTTGGCAAAATCTGAGATATTGAACATTTCCCTTCCTAGAGAGGAGGTGGATTCCTTGGCCTCCTCCTTCCCCTTCAGATGGTGTGCTCAAGCACTGCGACATCTGGGTGTCTGGCTGACTGTAGACTTATCTCTTTTGTATAGGTTCAATTTTCCTCTTCTGCTGGATGTGATTCGACAGGACCTTCGCTCGTGGGGGTCCTTGTTTATTTCTTGGGTTGGTAGGGTCAATGCCCTTAAAATGAACGTTCTTTCCCGCATACTGTCTCTTTTGCAGGCCTTTCCGATAGTTCTGCCGAGGGCCTTCTTCTCAACGTTGCGCTCACTGTTCATTTTGTTTATTTGGGCAAAGAAATCCCCTAGATTGGCCAAGGCTCTACTGCAGAGACCTAAGGTGGAGGGAGGTCTGGGGTTACCTTGTCTCCGTACCTATTACTTTGCTAGCCCTTCCCATAAATTGTGGGTGACTTTGGAGGCGTGTGCCTGCTCTGTACCAATTCAGGTGCTTACCTGGCTGGCTCCATCAGTGGCTCGGAGGCAGGTGGGGGGAGGAAATCCTTTTGTTTTAGCTACATTCTACATTCTGTCTCTCGCAAGTGCCGGATACTGACTTACCCTTCGCCCCAGACTCCACTCTGATATAATCCGGATTTTCCCCTGGGTTTGTCCGGAGGTGCTTTCTTGGGGTCTGCATCACATGACTCTCCAACGCCACCCTCCTATATGCAGGGTCATAAGCTCCGGCCCCTATCTGTCCTTTTCCCTGAGGCTGCCGCAACACTGTTCAGGTTCTCCAGTACCTGCAGCTGCGAGATTATGTTGCTTCCATTCCGCAGGTTGAGAATGTAAGAGAAATGGAGGAGAAAGACATTGTCGGACCTGGTTTTACTGGTCCCGGTTCCTGGCGGATCCTTCCACTCAGCTTCTATTACGCTGACCTTTTCTTTATTAGTTGGTTAGCTGTATTTCCCTTGCCTAAGATGCTATCATACTTACCATCATTGTTCTGTGACCTCTCCTGCTGTGTCAGGATTCTGAGATGTATCACTGTTTCTCTCATCAGCAAAAAAAAAAGAAAACAGCATTGAAGAACAATACAAATTGTGGCGTAAAGAAAAGCCCCAACATGTATATGGCTGAAGGAGACTATGAAAAACAAAATGATTTTTCATAAAAGCTGGTCATGAGGACTATGGGGAGATCAAGGATCTCCCTCTAACCGGCTTAAAGACAATCAAGGGAGCGGGATGTCTGTTAATGGAGACCTCCGATCCTGCTCCCTTGCGATGTGCGGCAACTGATGCTGTGCGTCGCGATTTGCTGTCATATCCCGCCGCTCTCACTGCACGGGAAGGACAGGACACAGAAGAAGAAGAGCCAAGAGGAACAGCAATAACACTCCTATCATGCCCAGACAACAAGTACATGCTAGAACCTGGGCATGATAGGAGCGTTATTGCTGTTAATCATATATATATATATATATATATATATATATATATATACACGTGTCTGAGCCGTCTCTCCAGCCTGGTAGACTGTGTGTGAGTAAAGATTCCTGGACAGACCAAAGTGAAGGGGTATTGTGTCACATATCTCAGCTGCCTCGGCTACTTAACTGCCTCTCCCATTAATTAGTGGAAACAGGTGAGTACTAGGAGAGTATCCGTGAATCTCCGGACTGGATTCCCACCTGTTGATCTTCAGCTGCTCACAAAATGTGGAGTGGAGCACCGGCCCACCCTACTCTCCAAGTGCTCCACCCCTGGGACCCAAAATACACAAACAACAGATATCAATAATTCCAGACATCTCCCTGGAGCTGGTAAAAACTATTGAGGGTAATCACCCTGCGAAATATAAGGGGATATATACACTCCCTCCATTATCATCCCCTGCTTTCTGTCACAATAGTATTGGCTCGGATATAGGCCGTACCCGAATATAGGCCACACCCTAAAAGTTAGGTGCTTTTTTAAAGAAAAATTTTTAGTAAAAAAAAAAAACACTTACATATGCTGCCACTCTGCCCCCGCAAGATATGCTGCTAATCTGCCCTCCCCAGATATGCTGCCACTCTGCCCCCCCCCAAAATATGTTGCCACTCTTCCCCCCTGAGATATGCACTCTGCCCCGAGATGTGCCGCCCCCGGGATATGCTGCCACTCTGCCCCCAAGAGGTCCCCCCCTAGACTTACTGGTGCAGACTCCCCGGGGTTTTGGAGGGCCGGCGGGGTAGCTAGGCAGGACGCATACTTAACTTCCGGTGCTGGCACTTCCGCCGTGGGAAGTGCCGGCAAGGAAGATTGTTAGCATACATCGCGCAGACGTTCACCGGCTGCGGCGATGCAAGCGTTAACAACCTCCGCTACCGGCACGTCTGCACGATGTGCTTTTAACAATCTCCCTTGCTGGGACTCCCCCCGTGGGAATTCCCGGCAAGGGAGATTGTTAAAGCACATCGTGCAGACGTGCCGGCAGCGGAGGCTGTTTATGGTCGCACCGACACTGCCGGTGAACGTCTGCGCGATGCGCTTAGACAATCTTCCGTGCCGACACTCCCCCCGTGGAAAGTGCCGGCAGGGGAGGCTGTCTGAGCGTATCGGAGAGTTGGATACGAGTCCCCTGCACCGCTGCGGGGGATCTGTATCCTAACCCCGCTGCACGTCCCGGGCGTCAGGCGCTAGACCCCGAATATAGGCCGCACCCCCACTTTAAAGACTTAAAGTGGGGGGAAAAAGTGCGGCCTATATTCGAGCCAATACGGTATATAAAAATATTGTTATTGCTTTTTTTGTCTAATTTTGGTGTGTTACTTTTAATAAAAGTGGATTTTTTTTGCTTTTGTTTTTAAAGGTCATTTTCGGTTTCGGCCAAGTGAATGCTGAATTTTCAGTTTCGGTCCAGAATTTTAATTTCGGTGCATCCCTATTATATATTAAGCCAGACACTGAAGTTGTAGGCCTACACCACATCAATGTTTGGCTTAGTATATAGTGATAGGGGTTATGCTGCATTATTGTCAATGTCTGGCTCAATGCTGTACCACCGTCAATATGTGCCCAAGTATATAGTGATAAGTGTTATGCTGTACCGCAGTCAGTGCGTGCCTCAGTATATAATGATAACAGTAAAAAAGCTTTGAGGTCTCTACCATCAAATTACATGTTTCTACGTACAAGGCACTTCCGATTCTTCTCATGATGTTATTCTATGACTGTCCACTAGATGTCACTAAAAGAACATTTTGATTTTCTACACCCTTGAAAACCAAGAACAAATTCAATCTATATATCAAGTGAAACATTTTGTAACACGATTTTTTAAACCTTCTGTATCTAGTACATTGTTATTAGTGTTCTATAAAACTAAATCTGAAACATTTGCAACATGGCTGAAGAAAAGACTAAATTGTCTCGACTGTCTTTACTCCAATTCCACCAACTTGTTTTATTTTCTTGTACTTTACTAAATTGCATGTAAACACTATTAAACTATTTTCTTATTAGCTGCCTTGCAAATGTTAAAAGTTTTGTAGATGTAATTATTTATGGCTCTATATAACTATGTATTATGTTAGTAACTATAGATAAATACCAAAATATTTAATTTTAAGTATGCTACTTTTTCAGAATACTTTTTATAGGATGAAAGTATGAGGTTCACTTACATGTTGTATGGTTACTACATACACGTAGTGATGCGATGTTAGGAGATAAAAAAAATAATAAAAGTAAGGTAATACAATCCACAAATGGGACAATCTTAAATTTTAGCTTGGCTTTGCCATTACACAGTGGAAAAAATCAGCATACAGACCAATCCCTCCTACAAGGACAGTCTAGAACCACCGTCCCCTGGATGAGATAAAACATTTTTTTAAAGTCCCGAGCAGTGGCGGAACATCCAGGGTTGCAGGGGTCGTGACTGCGACCGGGTCCTGGAGTTCTGCCAGTCACGGGGGCCCAAAGGTGTGCCGAGCGTTCGTTTTCAGCAACCGCTCACCGTCCTTCTGTCTTCTCTGCTCCCTGCCACCACCTGCCTCAGCGCTGCCCCGACTGCAGGGGTGGGAGCGCAAGGCGTCTGTCTCGCGCACTGCAGCAGAGCAAGGAGACAGAGGCCTTGCGCTCCCACCACAGGACTTCAGCACGGTAAGTGAACTACAAAGAGGGGTAGGGAGAAGGTAGATAGTTAGAAGGGAGGGGGAGGGAGAAGGTAGATAGTGAGAAGGCGGGTGGGAAGAGGGTAGATAGTGAGAAGGGGGTAGGGAGAGGGTAGATAGTGAGAGGGGAGGGGGAGTAGGGAAAGGGTAGATAGTGAGAAGGGGGTAAGGAGAGGGTAGATAGCCTGAGAAGGGATAAGAGGGGCAGGGCCGGCCCTACAATGGGGCCAACTGGGGCAATTGCCCCAGGCGGCACTTTAGAAGGGGCGGCACTTTGCCGCCCTAAGCGTTTTTTTTTTGAAGCGGAAGAGAGAGAGAGGGGCGCCGAGTGGTTTTCGTTTACCCTGCTCGGCGCCCCTCTCCTCTGCGGCGAGTCTCCTGTTAGGTCTTGGTGCCGGCTTGTAATGCTTAGCGCCGGAAGTGGCATCGGTTTCCGGCGCTCAGCATTACAAGCCGGCACCGTGGCAGAGCAGGGAGACTCACCGCAGGACTCTTAAAGGTAAGTACGGGGGGGGGAGCGCGCGTCGGCGAAGTTTAAAATGCCGCCGGCGGGGGGGCGGCATTTTAAACTCGCCCCAGGCGGCGTTAAGCCCCCTGAAGAGGGGGTAGATAGTGTGAGAAGGGGGTGAGAGGGGGGTAGATAATGTGAGAAGGGGGATAGGAGGTAGATAGTGTAAGAAGGGGGGATAAAAAGTAAGAAATGGGGGTAGTAAGCATATTGAAATAAAGAGTGAGAATGAATAAATTAATATGAGGATGAATTGTGTGTTATTTATAGCTAATACCCCCAAAATAGTTGTTTATAAATCATGTTTTTTTTAAATTGAAGGGAGGGATGTTTAATAAACAATGTTGATTAATGGTTGTCCTTTATATTTGCAGAACCACACCATCAATGGCTGTGACGTGTGACTTTTTCCTATACTGAATGCTGCATTGTTGAAGATTAAGTAAGTTGAAAAAGTTGACAGATATGATTCAATATGTAATTTGTTGAAAATAATTGTTGTGTAAAAATCATGTTTTATTGGGGAGGTGTTGGGGGGGTCCTTAACAGATTCTCGCACCGGGGCCCCGAGGCTAGTGCGTTAATGTAAAAAAAAAATTGTCATCTTCTGAGGTCACACTCCCTGAAAATATGTGCAAACCCTTTCCTTCTCTCCTAGGACAGAAGGCCTGCAAGAGGGCTGGATATTCTAGCTTCTTCTGCTTAGAAAAAGACCGCTGGAGTCTTCTGAGGAAGAGGGCTCCCCACGCGGGGTACCATGCCTCTCTCATCAAAAAAAGAAGAATATTCAGGGGCTCTGGCTCCACTGTGGCTATTTTCAGTGTTTAAAAAAATCTGTGTATTCAAATAAATATACTAAATAAGTAAAAAAGCTTACTCGCGAGCACAATGCAAAAGAAAAAAAAAAACAAGTGCATTACATCAAAGCTTGCCCTCTCTCACAGTTACTCATTTGATCTTATCCAAAAAACTGAGATGATAAAAACACCCAGATCCATTTTACTAAAAATCAGGGAACCCAGCAGTGCAGAGCTGCTCAATACTGAAATTTACAATATAGTCTGTGGGAAACAGAATGCACAACTGACAAGGATTGTCAAGGAAAATAAGTAAAACTAATGTATAAAATAAATCAGTTGACATTAACCACAAAGCATGTAACGTATCCTGTGTCCCCACCCTTGGTTGATTACACAGGTAAAAACTCTGAAATGCGCCTTCTCTTGGGCCCCGTGTACCATCAAACGTGTGAATATAGCCCTTGAAACAGGGTGACATTGATCATCATTAATTAACTGGTGGAGTAACAGCTAGTCCCGGGGTGTACAGGTGATGTATGCAAGTGAAGTGAAGATCCATTCTGGGATGTTTCAGTGCAAAGTTCATGCCCAACACACAAAAAGTGACAAAAAAGTACATGCTGAAACCATAACATGGATTGTAGGTGTGAAGCATGAGAAGCCAACACTTACATTATATTACATTTATTTATAACGCTCCGGCAGATTCCGCAGTGCTGTTACAGTCGGTAGAACAATTTAGAAACACACACAATAACAAACTGGTGCAAAGGAGAAGAGGGCCCTGCTCTTGCGATCTTACAATCTAGTAAGTAGTTGAGGGGAAAGCGAGACAATAGGAGAGGACTGCTTGGATGGGGATGAGTTGATCTGGTTCAGATGATGTGTTGAAGCTGTTGATTGTTCAGATGGCTTGATTTCGATGATGGTTGGGAGTACTGGGAAGGAATGTTGTACGCTTCCCTGAACAGGTGGGTTTTCAATGAGGTTTTGAAAGTTGCCTATGAGGCAGAACGTCTGATGTAACGGGGAAGGGGTGCAGAGCGGGTGAAATCCTGAATACTGGAGTGGGAAGAGGTAACAACAATAGAAGATAGCTGAAGGTCGTGAGAGAAGTGAAGTGGGCGGGTAGTGGTGTATTTGGATAGGAGTATAGAGATGTAAGGGGGAGCAGAGTTGTTGAGGGCTCTATACGCCAGGGTCAGAAGTTTAAGTTTGATTCTGAAGGTTATGGGGAGCCAATGAAATGATTGGCATAGTGGAGCAGTGGATGAGGAACGACGGCAGAGAAAAATTAATCTAGCAGCAGGGTTGAGGATGGAGTGAAGAGGTGAAAGGCGGGAGAGGGGGAGACTGGTTAGTAGGGCGTTGCAATAATCCAGACGGGATATCACAAGGGAGTGGGTTAGTAATTGGTGGTTTCTTGTGTGAGGAAAGGGCGGATTCGGGAGATGTTTTTCAAGTGGAGGCGGCAGGATTTGGTGAGGGACTGGATGTGAGGGATGAAAGAGAGACCAGAGTCAAGGGTGACACCAAGGCAGCGAACCTGGTCTGTTGGTTGGATAGTGGAGTTGTCAATGGTAATGGAGATGTCAGGAAAAGTGGACAGAGCAGATGGCGGGATTACCATGAGTTCGGTCTTGGAGATGTTGATCTTTAGGTAACGGGATGCAATTCTTGATAGACAGTCAGTGAGGCGAGTTAGAAGAGAGGGGGAAAAGTCAGGAGCAGAAATATAGATTAGGGTGTCATCTGCATATAGGTGGTACTGGAAACCAAAGGAAGAAATAAGTTGTCCGAGGGAAGAATTGTAGATGGAGAATAGCAGAGGCCTAAGAACTGAGCCTTGAGGAACACCGGTAGATAGTGGTAGGGGAGAGGAGCAAGTTCCAGTGAATGAGACACTATGGTCAGAAAGGTAGGATTTAAGCCATGAAAGAGCAGTGTCATGGATGACATGAGCATGGAGGGTTTGTAGTAGGAGGGGGTGGTCGACTGTGTCAAAGGCTGCTGAGAGGTCCAAGAAAATAGCCAGTGAGAATTGGCCTTTCGTTTTAGCTGTGAGGAGGTCATTAGTAATTTTAGCGAGTGCAGTCTCTGTTGAATGCTGTGGACGGAAACCGGATTGTAGAGGGTCAAGTAGAGCATTTGAATAGAAAGTTTGTTAGTTGATTGTAAGTTAATCGTTCCAGCAGTTTGGAAGCTAGTGGGAGAAGGGAAACTGGACAGTAGTTTGATGGGGATGTGAGATCAAGGGAAGGTTTCTTTAGGATGGGGGAGATGATGGGATGTTTGAATGAGGATGGGAATACACCAGAGGAAAAGGAGAGATTAAAGATGTGGGTTAGGCGCAGGGTTGAGGGGACAGGTGGTGAGGTGAGAGGACAACAGGACCTTGGAAACCTCAAAGGGTGTAACTAGGCTGAAGCAGGTGAGGATGGATCGAGGTGAGGAGGGAGGTTGAGGTACCATATGATTGACACTATGGGGGAGGATGTTGTCCCTGAAGCTGGCAAGCTCTTGGGCAGAGAAGTTGGAGGGCAAGAGAGGTGCTGTGGGCCTGAGAAGGGTGTTAAAAGTTGAGAATAGACGTTTAGGGTTATGGGAAAGAGAGATGATTAATGAAATGAAATATGCTTTTTTAGAGAGATGGAGGGCCGAAGTATAGGCTTGGTTTTGTTGATCTTATCAGGTGGACACACGTAACAGGGATCCATAGTATGACCTGTGATAATCTGTAACAATGATGCAGGAACCTGTTTAATGGGAGGTTGGTGGCTATGGAGGTAGCCAAGGTGGTATTAGCATAGATCAGTATACACCCAATGGTATAGCCTAAGAATGGTGTGGCACCCAAGACTACCTCACTGACCCCTACACACCATTGGATCAGTGGGAGAGATATGACAGGAGTCTTGAAAGGAGAAGTCAATGACAAGCCAGGGTACCAGGATAACCAATAGATAAGGAAGAGGGAACTATATTAGACCCAATAGGGATAAGGCACAATCACAGGCAGAGGTTGAATGTATACTGAGGGTTTAAATAGCCCTCCAATTCCAGGCCCGGCCTCTGGAGTAAAAACAAAGCAAAAGTGCAATATGTCCCTTTAAGAGGGGCTGCATGGAACCTGGAACTATGAAGCTTCCATACAGCAAGGCACAAGCCATTGGGGGTGCACATCCCCCTGACAGAGTGGACGGTGTTGCAGGATTTCAAGTGGCTGGGGGTACCAGCAGCATTGGGGACTAGGAGGTGGATGCTGGTTGTTACTGCGGACCTCCAGAAGGATGGCTGGATCTGGCTGTGGTCATGGAGCTAAGGGACCTTACAGGAAGGGAGATTATTACTGGCTCACAACCCCTGCACGGGAGGCAGGTGGATGGGAGGGGGGTAAATAGTATCAGGATCCACTTATCTGCTCCAGTAGATGAAACTGAAGATTAACCTGAATTCTTCATATTTTACCTGCTCTGGGTCACATGTATATGGTCCTCCCTACACACTATGGGCCCTGGCCTTCAGAAGGGGTTGTGTTTTTGGGAAGGTGGGTAAAGGGGGTCCGTTTGGACTACTTCTTTTTTCCCCAATTACCAGAGTTTTTACCCTCAATTTTACCCTCAAGCCTCTAGTCCTGGCTGATGTTTCTTGAGGGGAAGGTGGTAGCGTGGCCGAGAGGTTCAGCGGTCGGAGTAGCAGAGGCATGGGCATAGGAACCAGGGAGGGGGTGGATTCCCCCCATGAAATCATGCGTGGGGGATAATGGAGAAATCCCCCCTAGATAAATTAGGCATATTTCGTTTTACAGAAGCAGCAAGCAGTGGCGCAATTAAACTTACATTGCTCTGCTCCACTGCCACTTTGCTCTGCACTTCACCAAGCTGTCTCACCACGAGGATTCTGCTATAGTTGCTGCTTGATTTACATGTTACCATGGTAATGCAAGCAGCAAAAACTACAGCTCACCGTGAGGCTCAAATTGCTTAGAGAAACACAGACTCAGGGGCAGGATTGAGGAGAAAAGAAAGGAATGCCTGGATGCAAATTATTTTCCTGTTATCCCCCAGATTTTTAGGGGTTCCTACGCACATGAGCAGAGGAAGCCAACTTTAGCCATTTGAGGTACCGAGATTCGTTACAAGGGTCATTTTTGGCTCTGTTACTGGGCCCTAGGCAAGTGTCTGTGGGTGTTACTAGTAGTGGTAACATCAGTGTTGCATTCCCCCAGCACCATACAAGAACATGCTCCTTTCCTCATGACACACATCATTTCTACTCCCATCCCTATCCTTTTTGGCCGCCTGAACTCCACTTTGCTCAGGCACAATGTGGAATTTTTGATTCCAAGCATTGATTCCAAGCATTTGCCCTGCCTTAACGATGGACCTAGATTTTGTAGACTTATATCACAGTCTACCTTAAAGTTAAACTTACTTTGAAACTGTAACATTGCAACATTTTTTTAATCAGTTTATAAAGTGATCCGGTAATAAAACAGACATTTGTAATTTATTATTTTTATAAAAGATAAAAAATCAGAATGAAATAGACACAATGTAGACACTTTAACTTCAGGAAAACTAAACAAATATTTAGAATGTTTTAATTTATTTTATTAAAAATGTGTTGTAGCCGTCATACGTTTCTATGTGCTTACAAATACAGATCAGAAATGCATATTTAATATTAGCGCTACAGGACTGCAAAGGTTGGCCAGTGATATGTTTCATAGTGTGGGCAAATTCTGCTCCATTCAAACAATGATTCTATCGCTGTCCAAATAATGCACGTGTAAAGCTTTATGGTACATGCTATATGTACAATCCCTTAAGTCACTCAATCACTTCTCGAAACACTCTTTACCCTAGGAATCATAAATGCATTTTACCTATAACCCACAGGAAAGATCCGTTCTGAAAACGTACGAAACCTCCCGTTGCAGAACGGAAGGACTAAACACCCTGTCTGGTACATGTCACATTGTTAAAATCCAAATAAATTAGGTAGAACACAGAGACTTGGTAATCTCGACCCTAAAATGGAGAGGTCAATATATGCCAAATACTTTAACACTCCTTTTAAGAAACCATGGATAAAGCTATATTAACATTCCAAAAATATAATAACAAATTAAAAAATAATCCATTATCCTGTCTGTGTTTCCATATACGAACAATCATTACGTTCAAGAAACAAAGTCGCAAGTTTGTAAAGGAATTCTACATAATGTAAACATTTTGTATTATTGACAATTACAATTCATGTAAATCTATTTTATGTTAAGTGCTGTAAGATTTCAATCATGGGTTCAATTTAGAGTAAATCATATTGTCTTAAAATACATCCTTTACATTTAATACATCTGTGTACAATAATATTTCAAAATTTCATAAGTCAAACCTTGTCCTCTAAACTCAATAAATCTGAGTGGGATATGAATGTCTGCAATAATAGTAGCACCTGTTTTAGCACCAAGTTTGACTTAATGCATGTATGTAATATATATTATCCACAGATACAATATAACTGAGGTTAGCAATGGTTAACCCAAAGCTGGGCAACTGTGGTTATCCATCAGTGGATAGATTACGATGTTGGATCCAACTCACTGGTAACCCCCTTAAATCACTTAACCAAAAATATAAAGACATTACTAATGGGTTGTGGCTGTAACGCTAAAGTGCATATGGACGGGGCTAATATTTACCAATGCTCCCTAATTATTATTAATTGTTTTATATAGTGCCAGCAAATTCCGTAGCGCTGTACAATGGGTATACATGACATAACAAGTAGTATGTAACATAACAAATTGATTAGGGCCCTGCTCAAACAAGCTTACAATGCACTTTTGCAGGTAGGGTTAGTTTCCCCTATAATTATTCCCGTAGCGGAAATGCCCTGTCAGGGCTGCTTTGTAGTTTGAAGGACAAAATGAAAAAAAAGTGAAATAAACAAATCATTACAAGCTACAGCCTACTGTGATTTATGGGAGATCTTGTAGTGATATTGGCCAAGGCTAGATTAACCTAACTGGAGTCGACTAACCAATTCTGGAGAACCACAGTTCTGTGCTAACTACCACCAGCCCAACGCATGTTCACTCTGTACTTCTCTTTTATTCCAGGCTTCTTAAATATATGAGGAATCACAGATTACCGTCTATGCTGATATATATATGGATTTATTTAGAATGCTACAAAATGACACTCTTAGCAATATAACACTGTTTGCAAATATAGACTCTGTCTTTGCATGTGAACTGTACTGTTTTGGACAGGAAAACTACAAAATAATTCTTCTATTTCCATTCATCTTTTCTGCGTTTTATTTAAAAAAACATACTGTAGCCATTATAAAGGTTCTTGACATGCTGACAAACAAATTGGAAAATGTATAGTTGAGATATAGCACAGCAAAAATCTCATCATGAATTGTGATTAATTGGATTACCATTACATCTAGATAAATCAATGCTAATATCAAACAATTCCTAGAAATATTTCATATTAAAATGTTTAGAAATGATCACCCTGCTATTAGTGCTATAGTTTTGGAGGTAGCCGTTCTGTGTCACAGATTACCACCGTCAATCCTGCTGATGACAGAAGAAGAGGCAACACATTACCTAGAATTCTAGAAATATTTTGGCCTCTCTGGATTAGGAGATGTATTATCTCTATAAGATATAAAGCGTCCCTCTCTTTTCTCATCCTGGGGGCGTAAGATCATACAACTACATGAGCCCCATATAGTTAGGTTTTTGGAATTTATGCAGGATACGGTTGGGTCGATCTGTTTCTACTTTTCTGGATTTCGAAACACAGATTTATTTGAATAGGTATTTTTTTGTGTGTGGTTTCTACAGTGAAATTCTACATTCTTACACGGTCATAACATATAGTACTCTGGAAATTTAAGCTTATATACTTTAATTCTTTGAACCTTGGAATATTTTTAATATCTTTAAAATTGTTTACCAAGGTGTCGCAAAAGGAAAGAGAGAGAAGAGCGTGTGTGCAAAAAGTACTTACATATAATATGAAAGATTGTTAACATGCATTGCAAAGAGTGCTTTCACATTACCCACTTTTAGAAGAAATGGCTCTAGTTCGTGTATACCTTAGTACTACTAAAAACTGCAACTTCTTTTTTTTTAGTTTATTTATTTTTTCTAAAAGAGCATATTGTTACGTTCCCAAAAGCTTTTAGATATCAGATAAAGAACAACGCGATTGTTAAAAGTTGGGTGGAAATGAGACCATTTCCGGTATGGAGCTTGATTTTTGTGTTAGAATCTGAGTAAATTGTAGTTCTTCATGTATAAATAAACTACAACACCCATCTTCCACACATAAGACACAGATGTAAGAGGTTTCATGGGAGTTGTAGTTTAACCCCTTAACGACAAAGCCCGTATATGTACGGGCTCAAAATGCATTGTTTTCAATGGGTTTAGGGGCCGCCCATTGTCCTTAAGGGGTTAAGGTGGAGGGTTTCAGTTTACCAAATGTTGTACTGCTGGGACTAAATTCAAATGAAGATGCAATATCAGATACATGCTGATCATCACTGTATGGTGGACAGTCACAATGTGTACACATGAGCCTTGTGATAAACCTTTAAAAATAAACTACAGCAATAATTGCGCTTAGTGTGTGATTGTCTTGTGCAGAAATAGACACTTTAACGGATCTGAAGCAGATAAATTGTGCAAGATACAAGTAAAATCATACAAACAGTCACCTGCTTTTAGCTAGTTTATTGTTGGAAGAGCTTACACTGCTGGTGATCACTGTAACATCGTGTTAATTAACAACAGGGCGAAGGCTATATAAGGGCGGGGAATATGAAAGCAACAAAAAAGATAGTCTCTCTTACTCTTCATATAAGAAAAGGTCCTAAATTACAAACTACAGGACTGATAATATATGGCCGTATATATGGAATCAGAGTAGTCTTTTAGAAACAATAGTGATAGCCGCAACTGGCTTAAAAAGGGACTGTTGAGTTTGATAATCATCAATATATCCTATGGGTTTCCCATTGTCATGCATTGCTTGCATTGAAAGATCCTCCATCAACAAACTTGACAAAGCGAATGTTGTCACTTGCGTACACACGTAAGGAAAACAAATAGTTGAACATTTATGAGAGTTTTATGACATGGTTAAAATGTGGTTAAGGCCAAACCTTTTTAGTTCATTTTCTAATTTGTGCAATAAATTCTATAATGTAAAACATTCTGTACTATTTGGGATACTTTGCTGAAAATAAATATCTCTTATAATATAATAATTTTTTCTTTACAAAAGTCTGCATATAGGGAATCTTTTCTATGTATGACACAAAAAAATCTAGCTTTATATCTGTGTATCCTTGAAATAGGGAAGGTGTTCATTTTTCAAATAAACGTGAAATCTGCATGGTCAAAAAGTTAAAAGAAGTGGAACAAATAGTTCTAACGTATTCAATGTATTCCAATATGATTACAATGATTACAACTCCCCTTATACGTATGAATGTGGGCATAGAAAATCTAGATTTTCTTTAAAAAATATGGATTTTACATAATTATGTGAGTCTGTACGATAGTTTTAACTATGACATAAGAAGCTGAAAATTTGCTAGAACTACAATAACATTAAAAAGCATTATAGTCTTTAATCATGGTTGATACCTATGATTGGGTGAACACAGAAGACATTGTAAAGTTACATAAGATTGTAGGACTTCAAAGGTCTCTTCTCCATCTGATGAAGAGACCTCCGAGTTCTCAACAACTTTACTTTTTTTCTATGTTAGCCCAGTAAAAGTTATTAACTTGTTTATTAGGAATACATCCTGAATCTCCTGAAATTACTGTGGCCGCCAATAAAGTTTTTTCTTTATGCTATTACCATTTTGTTCTTTTGAGACAAATGTTTTAGCTTTAGAAATCTGAATACAAATTCAACATATGTTGCATGCAACAAGTCAGAAATATGTATACATATCCAAATTTATCATATAGGGTAACAACAGTACCAAGGTCTGACTGGGTGGAAGGAGATGTTCTGAAGATCCAGTTTTCCTACTCCATTTTTACATTGCATATAAAACCTGTGTGAGATATGGTAACATAACACGGGGCAACAAAAGGTGTTTGTGTTTTAGCAAAACAACTCCTCAAGTCTACTTGGATTTCTTATGTATAATGCATTGACAACTCGTGCAAGAACATCATACAAATACATGGGTATGTTCCTCAGTTTAGATGATAAAATGTACTGTGTGGAAAGTTTAAATGTGCTGTTCCACCTACTCTAAATGTCTAAATACTTTCACGAGAAGCAGTGCTATGTTTAACGTGGGTCAAAACAGGCAGCTGTCCTGGGAACCTCTGGCAGCTGTCCCTTGGGGCACCTTAACAGCCACCATAGCCTGAAGGTCTGTGCAAATAGCAGAAACCTCTTCGCAAACACTTCCTCCCTTATAACCACATCGCCTGCCGGTGCTGAACACTTGGATATGGCATGATATCCCTGAGTCCAGCAGGATGGAACACACAGACTCCGAATGAGGATGTGTCCGGAAAGGCCTGTGCCGACGGTGGCAGAGACCTCCACTTCCCATTCAGGCATTGGATGGTGGGGCATGGTGGGACACAACCACAGTCACTATTAGGCTGTTGCCATAGAAACGTAAAAAGTCATCTAACAGTTCTACATCATTTTCATGTAGCGGACATTGAAACAAAGATCTGCTAACATTTACCTGCTATAGCATAACACATCTCAATGCCTATGTGGAACAGCACCTTTAACTCTCTGAGAGATTTTTAGAAAACCAATGTAAAAGATGTTTATTTCTGTAATGCTCTGCTATCTTGGGACAGTAAATTCAAATAACTTAATTTAGCATAATTTAAATATTCAACCCTGTGCACATGCGCTGCCGCGTAATAGATTTTAATAGTAATTATGATCTTTGCAACCGATGAGTGTGGTAATATGTGTATTGACATGGCGCGTGAGAATAGTCATTATTAGTGGATTTAAAAAAAAACAAAAAACACTTTATGGATTATCTACTAAATACACTGATGGATATGTTTTACAGAACTAGTTTTGCTATATTTTATAGAGTGCATTAATTTCAATATTGTTTTAATACCTGAATATAAGTTCTGTTATATTTGGTTTCCTGTTTAAGGCAATAATATCATTTAAACAAGTGGGAAAAAAATAATGGCATGTCTGATCTCGGATGTATTAGGTGGTGAGTAAGGGGAGTCAACGGCATGTAAAGAAAATGTCCTTGTCATTCCTGGATTGTGAATACCTGGATATTTGAGGAGATACCGGTATTTCTAGGAAAAAGCTGGTGCTATTTGCTCACAGTTCTGGTCTCTTGATTAAAATATGATGGGAAAATATCCATTCTCTTGGATGATTATGCTTAGTGGGATCAAAAAGGCTGACATGAAGGCTTTGGTGCGAAACTATTTCTAGGCTCTATCCATGTAAAAGTACTAAATTGCATAGCTTTAACTAAATCATAGAGGTGGTTGAGACAGCTGGTGGAGAAGAAGGAGCCAAGCTAATATGAAGAGATTATTTATTATTATAGCCGAACTTGGCTATTCCATAAGGAAAGGACCAGGAAAGAATTTTGAGCTATTCTAAAAACTACTTACGTATTCATGCCTAGCATTTAAGATCAAGATCACGGAGCCGACAAGCGTTTTTGTACTGCCTCTGGACTGGAGTTTTTCTCATAACTTTTACTTGATTTCAGAGGGTCTGACCCTGATCTATATTGATGAATACTATATTGCGATGGCTAATAAAAAGTTTGCATGTCACAGAATTGTCAATGTTGTAATTACATGGTGATGAAATCCCATCCAGTTTGTCTTTATAGTGTTTATTAAAGTACAAGTTTGCATTGGGTTTGCTGGAAAGCTGCAGTCTCAATTTCAATGTTGTTTTGATTGACCACGCTAACACATGCATTGCAAGGAAAATTTCCAATTCTTCATTTAAGGCTATGTTATCAGTAAAACATTGGTCAACTGCATAAATAGTAAATGCACATTCTATATAGCCATGTTTCAAAAGAATTATGTATGTCATTTGAAAGGGGTCATAGAACTTAAATATGTGAAAAAGACCCTGAACTATTAACAAACTTCTGTGGTCTGGTCCCTTTGGCTCTCCACCCATTGTTTCTTATGGCAGCCGGGAACGGGCAGGGAGTGGGTGCAGCGACACACTGCTCTCCCACAGCTAGAGATCATATGCTGTCCTGGAGCCCCCAGCAACTGGTGTAATTCTTTATGGCATACCCTCAACATTTCAGGTGTCCGAACGAGAAAGGATGGTTAGAGGATGGTTGATGTGAATAGTGACAGGGCAAGTGTACTTATTATAGACCAGGTGATGGGGCATCATTTTGCAGAGCTATAACTTTGTGCAGGGCAGTTTGATTATTCATAAATGGAACATAAATCTTCCCAAACAGATCTGTTAATGCTATTCCAAGATTAATTTTCTTGGGTTTTTCTGAGCTTTACATTTTGATTCAGTTTGAAGATGTGTGCCTTAAGCATGAGCTTCAGAAAGATGGCTCATTACAATGGCCAGCGATACCAGATCCGAAAGTCTTCATAATTCTTCACTACAACATATCTTTATTGTATTATGTTACATACATGTGTAATGTTCCCCAAATCCTTTTCCTTAAGGCCTCTAAAGAATTCAGAGCTGTCCAGAGTATAACCAGTACAAACATGCTGAATGTCCAGCTCCAAGCAGATCTTGCCCAGTTTGCTTCTAAGCCCTGGCCCTACCGCATATTATATATTACAGACTGAACTATTTTTTTCAGGGGAGCCATAATGGTCCCTAAAGATAGTTGGTAGTTGGTATAAGTAGAAAGTTTAATACAAGTATGAAAATTGCAAATTTCCATGCTAACCTAAAAAACATCCAAAACCATGACTTTATAGTCAGGCCACACAATCACTAGAATTTCATTTCATTAATCTAAGTAGTTTTTGTTCTCCCTTTCCTTTATTGTTTGTCTCATAATTTATACCTTTTTATTACACTTTTTTGCTTTCCCTTCTTTTACATATATGTGTGCATGCATGCCTACCTTTAAAATCACGCATGTACAAACTGTATTACAAAAGGCATTGCTAACGTGCCGTGCTGTGCAACATTTATAAAGCTATGTTTTAATAGAACAAAAAGTTTATTACGTCTTCTGTTTAACTTACCAAAAACTCCAGCTCACACCTAATGGAGTGGCGGTAACTACAGTTTCACTTCCCTGACGAGCTGTTGCAGACGCTCGATTTTAGTAATGAATAGCACTGTCTTATGTGATTGGCTAGGAGAGGTAGATCTTTGTGAATTTTGACTATTACTAAACTCACTTTAAAGTTAAGGAAAAAAACATACAACAAGAACAAAGGATGTGTCCAGAAAACATTGGCTAGTCAGAGCATATGGCTGTCAGTAATCTTAGCGACGTAGAGGGATGTGCAAGAAGAAAGTTGTTTTGCCAGAATGACAGTGATTTCACTGCTAGGCACTGAGTCTCGATGATGGAGGAGGTAGTACAATAGTAAAAATGGCAATATTACACTTAAGGAGTTTGGATGCAATTAACTTATGGCCCTCAGGAGCACAATCATGTGATGTTACCAAATCTCAGAGTGCCACCTTGTCATAATAAGACATTAAGACCTGCGGCAATCCAATTGACAAAACATAAAAAAAAGCGATTTAGGAAAAGGTGAATCAATAAGGGATATCCTAAGAGGTTAACTTTCAAATACCTGAGAAGGGAATGTGCAGAATTAAGGAACCAGTTCTGTAGAGTTGTCCTACTTACACCAACTAAATAACACATTTGTAATATACCGGTAGTTTCATTCTGAACATCCAAACTTGTTTAGCTTTTTAATTTCTATACAAACAAAATAAGAGGGTATGGGGAAAAATGGAGAGCTAGAGTAAAAAAATACATTCTTTTAAGGATTATCATACCGTTTTAAGTATTTAAGTAATTTTAGTATTTTACCAGATTAAAACATTTTACTATCAAACCAATTCAAAATAGATGCTACTGTTTTATCCACAACTCGGGGAGCAGTGAGCGTCAAATAGGGGGCATTAGAATTTACTTTAAAAAAATAAATTAAAAAAATATCATCTACAGATAAAACCAAATATCTGCCTTTTTCTTAGAGGAAACCATGTGTTTGCGGCAACACTGCCACACATTGCACGACTGATTGATCATCATCGGAAATGGTCTGTAAGGACTTTAACCGCAGGCACAATATTTGAGAATACCTTTGCTGTGTAGGATCCGTAGTGCTGGTGAATGCAAGTTAATATACATTTTTTTTTCAAAACCACTTTAGAACTGGAAGGACCGCCAAACATAAAGTTGTCTAATGAGTTGACAGCCGCTTCAGCATGAAAAAGGTTAAAATTCCACGGATAAACTTCACATCAAAAGGACATAATAACAAAACCACAATAGTCACGAGTACCCGCATCAGAGGAACATTGTCATCCATGTCTATTAGAACGGATGAGAACAAAAAAAGTGACGGAGGCAATGGAATGGAAGGGGAGACACCCCAGTAGTGCTGAGAATCCAGAAGCACAGTCTGTTCTAATCCTCAAACACCTCTAAGAACAGTGGGGGAAACAGTTCAGTGGGGCACTCCACCTTCATGTGCAGGAACCGGCTGGCATGGCAGGCTCCGATCATGCGGAGGTCGGTGACTTTCATCAGCAGTTTTGGCCAAAAGTGTGCAACGTTGTGTTTCCTGTAGTTAATGTAGTGTTCAAAAGCCAAGAGGAAACCTTCTTGGCATTTTTCTATTCTTTCCACGCTGGAGAGACCAGGGCGATCTATGAAAGGATAGAATGAAGGAAGGAATATATTAGATAATATATTAGATAAATAAATTAATAATTACATATAATAAACAAATTTTTTCAAAAGAGCAGGTAATCACACATTTCTGTTAAGCGATCTTACTTACTTTACCAAGAATCTAAACATAGTGATTAATGTGTTATGGCTGATTTTATCAATAATGCCTGCTTACAGGATATTTTTAATTAGTGGAAATTCCTCTTCCCCCAATCTCTGAACACACAACACCTAGATGTTACGTGATGACACTAATGAAACCGTCATGCTACCCACTTCACATATTCAGAATGTAAGGCTCAAAAAAATATTTCTGCAACTTTATGGAGAGTTATAAAAAATACAAAGCTGACACTGGATTGGAGAATCAGCACTCCAATAGTGATGAAAATTAATGTATTATAAAATATAGTCTAGATTGCCTTACTTTACAAGCTGCAGTGGTTGATTTGTTCTCTTCAACTAGCAGCATATACAGATTGGGCCTAAGTTACACTAACTTTAACGGAACTGTGCAATAAATTTATCTCTGTTCCCCCCCCTGAGAAACAGTTGAGCTTCCTTGTACCCAACAGTAGTTGCTTTTTTTTTTCTGTCTCTAGCCTTCCCTTTCTCTGCCTGTTCCTTCATCGATCTGCTTCTTGTGCCAAAACAAACACGGATGAGAAAATTACCAAGTTAACAAAAAAAGGTTTATTAAACACTTTCTAGATTTAAATGTGAAAAGGTAAACAAGGAATAATTAGATTAATAGACTAATGACTGGAGTTATGTAAGTGAGGCTAAAGACCTGACTGCTTAAACGTCTATTTCGATATTACAGAAGAAGATGAAGGGAAGAAGAATCAGGGAGGCATGTAAAGCATGCGTGTTTACAGAGGAAGAGGTCCTACTTGAACTCTCCAAAGCAAAACAGACAAATATATGGGACACAATGGAATACACTCAAAGTTATTTAAAGAGCTTCAGAGTGTCCTAGTAAAACTGTTGGCAGTCACTATTGACAAGAGCGGTTCCAGAGGATTAGATGTAGTTCTACATCACAAAAATGTTAGAGTTAGTCAATTATAAGACCAGTAAGTCTTTGGGAAGTTAATGGAAACCACCCTAAAGGAAAAGATTGTTAAATATCTGGATGTAAATGGTTTCTAGCATCAGAAACAGGATTGCGTTTACTGTAGGGAGATCTTGTCAAATTCTTTTCTTTTTTTTTGACAGGGTAACTAACAAAAAAAGACCAGGGAAAGCAATAGACATAGCTTATATAGCTAGACTGTCCCTCATTGCAGACATAAATGATATGCAGTGTTTGGATGTGTATACTAAAATATAGTTGAGTTGATAAAGCAATTTTTGAGTGACAGGAGGCAGAAGGCTGTATTTAATGGTGTATTGGGACCCATACTTTTTAATATTTTGATGAGTGATATTACAAAAGATCTCAAAGCAAAGGTACGTTTTTTTTCAGATGATACAAAGGTCTGCAACAGGGTAACATTTCTGGTGGAACAAGCCAAACGGCAAGGGATTTAAGACGAATGGCCCAGAATGTGGCAGCTGCAGTTGGGATGTAAAAATGTAAAAAGGCATTTAATTTAAGGTTAAGGAGGCAATGTAAGAAAGAAAGCATTGCCACTGGGGGCAGAGTTTGGTAGGCAGAGCTACTGCATATGCACACAATTTTGTGTAAGTGCACTATGCATTCTCTGGTGTCCCCAGACACAGGAGAATGACATTGGGACAATGGGTTTGCAATGCCGAATCCCATCAAGCTCTACTTCTTGGTTCTTCCTCCCTAAGTGTGAAAACAAGGGGCGTAAGAGGTGGATCAGCAGTTGGATGCCAAAAAAAGGTTCTTGCTGGTTTGCCTCAGAGTTGCTCTCTCTCTCTCTATTATATATATATGCATATATACATATAACTTCCATACTCTGTACATATTTGAGACTGTTCTGCATCCAAAAATAATACACACCTGATGACATGAGCAGCACAGCCTGCAGCAAGGCGACTTCGGTATCATCCAGATTGAACGAAGACAGCGATACGCCCAAGTCAAAGATGGCATCTGAAACCACCCCCAGCCCTCCATTTTTCAGCTGCCCCCTTGTGACTGCCATCTCTCCGTTCAGTGTAAGGGTCTCACTTTCTGGATCATAGCGGACTGCTGCTCGTAGTGACATGATCTCCATGCAGCATCCTTTCAAAAGGATGATCTGGTCTTCACATGGCAGCTGAAAGGTAAAACAAATAAAGCGTGTTCACTGCTGTTGTAACGACAAACTTTAATGTATCACCCACCTGCATACGAAGGCTGAAAATAGCAAATTACAGAGATTTTCTAAGTTTCTTAGGGTCACAGAGTTAAAATTAGTTGTAGGAAACTTGTGGGTTTAATTCATGGATGAATAAATATGCAAGAATCAAGAGCTGGTGGAGGATCTTAGGAATTGTACTTGATTACCTGCTGAAGAGGCACACAGGTACCCTGTTTGAAACAGATGTTTCATAAATTAACAATTATTAAGTATACCAGTAGAGGAGTAGAAGCGTGCCCTGCTCGTCCAAGCTTACAATCAATTAGCAGGTTAAGTGATCAGTTGCAATGTGAAGGACTGCATGGGTAAGAGTCACTTGATTGTACTCAAGGTCACATACAGAGGCCAGTGGTCTACAGATCTTGAATGGGGGGATTAAGTGTTTTCCAAAATGCAGGTTGCGGGGTCACCAGATGGTTAGAGATGGGATAAAAAAGGGACAAACACTTTCGCAGAAGATGGTATCTATTGAGGTAGAGGCTGAGGTATTGATGGCCTATATGTCTTTCTTTTAAGTTATTGTAGCACCCATCCAACTCATACAAACTCCACTGCCACATCAACTAGCAAAGACCTTGTGTTGTAATAAATACATAAGCTGCTTTGCAATTTGTGGCATGCGACACACTTGACCAATGCTTTCTGATCCGACTAGCATGTTACAGGCTGCCCAGGGATTTTACTGTAAATTACTTTTTCATAGATGAAATTGTAAACTAAAATGTTGTATTACACATTGAAATATACATTTTATCTTACTAGATTCCCCATACTAATCTAAGTAATTGCTTTAGAAAAAAATACATTTGTCATTCAAATGTCTGTGAACAGGGTAATTTAAATAGCTTCTAAACTGTTTGCTTCCTATGGGAACACAAAAAAGCCTATTGAGTTATCAGAACATCTTTTTACATACAAAACCAGTGCTAATGCCATTTGAATCTACTAATACATTCCATTAAAGGTTTTTTTTTCTAAAGATGCAAACAAAATTCTGAGAAGAATGTGCTGCAAGAATACCCAGTTTATAGGGGCTATAATTTTGTATTTACTATTTCTTTTTAACTATAAAATGAATCTTCACAAAAATCTCTTGCTGGTCATACTAAGGGGAGGGGGGTAATTGATAAGAACATGTTGGGTCATTAAGAAGAAGCATGGTAGTTAGATACCAACATTATTCACTCAGCAACACCAATGGTATTCGCTGGGTATGCGCTGAATTCTTGCTTTGTTTTGAGTACTTATTGGTCATTATATTTCTAGCAGAAATCCGGGAATCTGAATGTGCCTTTTATGCTTTTTAAAAAATATACAACAGAAAAAAACACAGGTAGGGTTAATTATTATGATGTCCACCAGTTTCTATAAGTATTGCTATATAAATATTTACTCATCAAAATACTCATCACTGTTATACTGAAACTGACATTCTAACCAACAGATAGACAGGACCTTGTGGGAATCCAAGCCCGGTGAGTACTTCCACAGTTGAGTTGAGAATAAAAACAAGAGTCTTACCTCACAAAACATTGGTAACTTTTTGGCAAAATCAACCACTCTTGTAATTGCTGGGGTGATTATTTTTGTAAACTGGCTAAAGGCTTCCAGGTCAACTTTTCCACCTTCTGGAGCATTGACTATAGGAGCTTGTCCAATATCTTCTGGCTAGTATGGTACAAAAGAAAAGCACAGAACACACAAAACATGTTAATGTTTTCAGATGGGGACAATGTCCAAGCGTGATGCCCCAAAGAACACTTACATGGAAAGCCAAGTATATGACTTCCCCCGTGAAGTTAAACACATGCCCTCACCTGGCTATATTGCTAAACACAAAATATACTAGAAAGAAAAAAAACACCTTTACAAAGAAACAAAGAATTACATGGCACACCATCTGGTCTGCTCATTTTTCCTGATGTAAAGACTCAAACCTTAATCAGTCTTGGTCTGCATGTAAAGAATAGCAAACATCTTTGACAGTTCACAAAGTATTTTTTCCCTGAACATCAATGTCTGAAACATGCATGTACAATAGTCCAGGTTTGCATGCAACTCTATAAATCTTTGCTCAGACCTCACAAACAATACTCTGTGCAGTTCTAAGGACCCCTCCTCCAGAATGACATACATAAAACTGTGTCTAAAACAAAAGGAGTAGGGAATTTAAACATGCATAGGATAACCGCTATCATGAAAGAACAGAAGATCAAGGACCAAATAATGTGTGAGGTTTTTACAACTGAAAAAAACAGGCAAACTAGATGGGCAGCAGTGTTCCCTCTAAGCCGTGCGCTTGTGCGCGCGCACATAGCTTTCAGAGGGAGCGCACACGAACAAAAATTGTGCGCACAACCCGTAGCGTACCGAAGGGGGGGCGGTCCACTTCCGGTTGTGTGCACAGCACCCCTCCAGAGACGGACAGTAATGTCCGCCGCTAGAGGAGCAAGCTCGGTTGGGGAGATCAAGAATCTCCCTCTAACCATCTTAAAAAAAATCAAGGGAGCAGGAGGTCTGTTAATGCAGACCTCCGATCCTGCTCCCTTGCAATGCGCGCGGCAACTGATGCTGTGCGCCGGGATTTGATGTCATATCCCGGCGCACAGCACTGAAGCCACGCCCACCGCCTCCACTGCACTGGAAGGAGAGGACACAGAAGAGGAAGAAAGAAGAGGAGGAAAAGTGACAGTGACAGAGAAAAGGTAGGAAAACATTCTGTGAGTGTGAATTAGTAAGTGTGTGAGAGTGATGGGTGTTATGCTGTAGTTTAAACTGAAGGTTTGTGAATAAGTGTGTGTGATGGCATGGATGTGTAAGTGTGTGGGTGGGGATAGCATGGCATTGGGAGGCTGTAATCATATTCCTATCATGCTCAGGTTCCAGCATGTACTGGCTGCCTGGGCATGATAGGAGTGAGATTGCTGTTAGCAATTATATATTTTTTTGTGTTAACCACACTTTATTAAAAGAAAAATTTGATAACAATATTAATATATAATATATATATATATATATAATATATATATATATGAACATGTTTATATTGTTTATTTAACGTGTTTATTCATTTGGGCCATTTGGATATATACATTGATTTTACCTTCAGGAACAGGGACAAAACCAAATCAAGATAATAACAGACAAATCTAATGTTCTACAGTGACATGACAAAACATTAGACTGCACCCTGTAAAATGTGTCTCTTACCAGAAATTTTCGTTTCTGTTTCCAGTGACTCCCCTGTGCATTGGTGGCCACATGTGCCTCTGTGACTACCTGTATCAGCTCCCACTCCTCTGGTGTTGGTTCAGGTTTCTGTACCAGAGTTTTTTGCAGCTCATCTTTGCGTCTTTTCTCTCTGTTTTCCTCTATAAGCTTTCTCTTTGCCAATCGTTTGTTGTCATCCAAGACCACTAAAAAAACACACAAACATTTATCTATGTGCATTTAAAACAAATTAAGCTTTCAAAGGGATCTGCATTGGATCCATACAGGTGAATTAAACGTATAATAATAAACACATAACCATCAAGGGTTTCGGTTCAAAATCTGCCACAGGTGGACTGTGAGGTCCAAAATGGTTGGAAACAGTAGCATATACTCCCCAATCACTCTAAAGCTCTGAAGCGGGTGATCTGTGGATCCTCAGCTGTCAGTACTCATGCAGCAACACAATGCAATGTACGGGATGCTATGGTACCAAGCCCTCTGATTCTGAGTGTGAACCCTTACAACTACTGACTCAGTGGTCTCTGTTGGAGTAGGAAATAAGGGAGAAATACTGTGTAAGAAACTGCGGGGGAAAAGGACTCATGGGAAAAAAGGGAAAATACATCAGAGAAAGAAACAGGAGAGACACAGTGTTGTGGTGGCAAAGAGAGCTTTTGGGTATACATGGTGAAAGTGAATGGAAAAAGAGGGGAAGCAAAAGAGGAAAGAGATTGTGAGCAAAAAATATATATGAATAGGAGGAAAATGGATGAGGCATAATAATGGTATAGTAAAAGAGGTAGAATGGAAGAGTGGTTGTAGAATGCAAAAAGAAACTAAGAAAAAGAAAGGTGTTGAATGGGCAAGGGTGGTGGATGGATGCTGGTTGGGGATACCGAAGCACTTGAGGCTCCACTTTGAGAAAATGCTGATGTTTCTCAGGGGTTAACCTACTCGAAAATGCTACTGAGGCACATTGCAAGGGCCTCGTCAGGGTCCCAGGGGCGGAAAAATTCCAAGAACTACAGCGATTCAGCTGGCCAAAACAGACTTAAACCAAGTCGCCAGCTGTACTGATTATATTATCATTCTTGACATGCTAGATTATGAAAGCTCTTTTATCCCCTGTGGCACGAACACTTTAATAAAATGCCATGCATGGGTCAGGGAATATCCATGGCTGAAACAGTGCTGGAAATTGTAAGCAATGAATGAAAAGGATTGAACTGCATGCATTTGAATTAAATTCTATACCAGGATAGAATTTTGGCAAGAACACAAGACAAACAAAACAATGAGTATTATGGGTTGCTTACAGTCTGTTGCCATGCCAACTGCGATGCACTTTTTGAAGCGACATTCTTGGCACTGGTTCCGTGTCACTTTGTCTATCACGCATTTTCCTTCATATTTACATGAATAGCTAGGATGGAGGTTCTTCTGAATAGTTCTCCTGAAAAAGCCCTAGACAATGCAATAAAAATCGTTACCATTTCAAAGCTAAGCTTTGTGTGATTTTCTGTACTGCACGGACTGAACTGCTAATGACATAAATCAAAATAAAAAGTGTTTAGCTATCTACGGGGCCAGCATTTTAATGGTAGGTGAATACACATCAGTAGTGATTTTAAAGCATATTGGCATTTCCATTCCATTTAGTTAGGTCACAGAAAAGCTTAAATTGTAGCTTTCAGTACATTTCTATTGCATTCTTTAAAATTTACATTAAAATGGTGCAGAATCAGCACAGACTGCTTCAAATATTCATGTGCCATGTGCCATCAGCGGGCTCGATAGCTAGAAAGACAAACATACCAGTGGAAAAGAAGGGTCATGGTTTAGGTATAAATGCTAAGCTTTAATATAGGGAAAGTAAGTTACTGTTCCATTGATAAAATATTTGGGGATAAAGCTTTACATTTTTAGCACACACTGAAAACAGCCATTAATTCATAGGCCATTGTAATGTCTTCAGTTAAACAACACCAATCAACTAGATTAGGAGCAATAGCCTAATATCTATATTTGATAGAGAACATGCTTTTTAGATCTTTGTAAGCTCAAGAACGTGGCCCTCGGAAGGGTCCTCAAGTCCTGTTGTATTTGTATGACTAGATGTATTTTTAGTTTATGTGCTTGTGAACCACCAGATATTTATGTTTTGACAATTTTTATTAGTGCTTCCATATGTCAGCATAATAGTAAATACAGAAATCCCGAAATCATACAAAAGAATGCTTACGCTACATTTACATCACATTTATATTACGTGAGATCGTCACCTCCATATCTATCGATATACAATGCAATTTAGATCAGGTATCATTTTCCTTTTGACTCATTGAGGAGGCTGCACCTCTGTGTAAGTTGGAATGTATATTAGACTTGGTTGTCTAATATATTTATGTAGTTGTTCCCATATTTAATTTGTACAATGCAGTGGAATAAGTTAGCACTTACTAATATATTACATATATATATATATATATATATATATAAATATATATATATATATATCTATATATATACAGAAAATGTACAGAAAAGCAGCAAAGATTAGCATCTTTAGAAACCCCGTGACAAATGTTAACACCCTGCTGCATAATAGTGATAACATTTTATGGGAAAACTATATCTCTTCCTTCAAAGGATGTATCTCATTCTTCTGGCATCCTCTGAGAAGACCCTTGAGACCACCGGGGCCACAAGCATCTCCTTTGACCATGATTACTACATCACAAAGACATCTCCTCACCTTGCAACCCTCACAGGTGATGCATCTATAGTGATACCCCGTTGCCTTGTCTCCACAGACCACACAAAGCTCATCTTTGTCCAAATAGCTGGGTATGTACCCTGCAAAACAAAGAAAAAAACATACAAATGCAAACAGATTACTTTTAAAGGTTTCTAGTGTCTTCTAGGAACCAGTACCTTTTAATTTATTTTGTTCCTTTTGACACACATTAAGGGAAAAAACAATTTTGCAGATTTACGTCTGTGTATCACACATTTGCAGCTAAATATCACACTCATACAGATTTTGCCTCTGCTTCATACATTTCTGTTAAAAAAAATAATGGAGATTATTTATATAAAAAAAATGTCCAGTTAAAAAGTAGTCTCATCACCGCAGCAACAACTTATTGAAATGGTTTCCATGGTTAAAAGCACATTTTTCAAACGTTGCATTCAAATTGTTTGTTTAATAAATATTGTGTTAATAACCAAATAGAATTTTTTGCTGCCTAAACTTCCAGATATTTAGAATCAAAACGGTGCTTATGTTCTGAATAAAATTCTGTTCGTAATTGTGGTACGAAGACAATAAAAAAATCTTCTATATTTAAGCTATAGATTCATACTTGTACCTGCTTTTCAGTATTGCATACAAATATTGTAATGATGCAATTACAGGGATGAGGAATATATATATATATATTATTTATTTTTTTTTTTGCACCATAATATGAAGTCCTCCAAATGCTCCTAATTTTTTCATGGATGTCTAATTGTGGCCGAGGATCAGTACTGGGGGAAGTAAATGTATGGATTAGAGTGTGCCTTAACATTCTTAGGACGTTTATATATTTAGCAAGTTTATACTGCCATCTGTCTCCAAAATTTGTTTTAAAGTAAGGCAACCCCATCCAAACTATTGATTTAAATAAAATAACTAAATATTACGGTACTAAAACCTGAAGAAAAACCTGTTGTTCTGTGGGTAAAAATGGCCTAATTATTTTCCTGGCACTATTTTTCCAAAGAAAACGCTGCCTTGTATTTGAGCAAATATATATTCACCAATGTATGGAGCATAACGGAGAAGTATAATAACATATAAACACACACATAGATAATAACTATTTAGCCCACTTGGTCAGCCAATTATTTCTGCTATAAAGACACAAACCTTAATTGAATCGTGGTCTTATATGCAGTATAGCCATATGCCTATCCCATACATTTCCTCATGGTATTAACCTCATATATAAACGTATATTTAACATTAAAGTCTAATTAATTAAGCCCCTTACATATTTGGCTATATTGATTTTCTCCACCTAGTAGCTGTATTACACTGATCACTATTTTGTAGAGATTTATTGTGGACGGCTGGGGAGACCTGACCCCCAGTGCCTACCAGATAGACCTCTCAATGCACAACAAGTTAAAGCTCCTCTGTATATCGACAAAGATAATTTTGCATCACAGGTGAGGATGTAATATATCTCACGTAGAGCATTACAGAACAAGAGAAATGGGACTCCTCACTGCTGAGTTACACGGCATAGTTACACTAAGGAGACTCCATTGAGTCATAATTAAAACAAAATCAATGGTGATCAATAAGAACAAGTATGTCTTCTGAGACACCTTCTGTCTACAGCAACAGATTAAATGCTCCTATAAGCCAAACGGTGCTTTAAAAATCATATTCATGAATAAAAAAAAAAACCAACAGTAAGTTATAATATATAATTTCATAGTAAGAGTGCATAACAGTAAAATATAAAAAGAGGGCATCCCCTGGTGGGGCAATTCTATGTTGCTCCCATCCATAATTATATATTGCATCTATCTAAATGTGTGTGTTTATAACTATAATTATATATATATATATATATATACATTATTATATATACATTATTATAATTCAATTGATTCAATTCAATAGTGTACATTATATTTTTCACTGGGAAAATAAAATATTAAGAGAAACACATATTTGATTAATCTAGGCTTTAGGCAGAAATGTTCTGTGGCTGATTGGCTCAGAGTAAATTTTTCGGCAGAGAATGCAGGCTGTCTTGTTTGAAAGTAAATGGGAGCTTTTGTCACGTATGCGGCACAATTAGCCCAATCCATGGGTCGCAGTGAAGAATTACACTCAAATGATGATTCTATGCGAACCTTTATTTACACTGATATATAGGACACGTGTGTAAGGCAAGCAGTGTCCTGTGTGGATAACATAGGCTGTAGAGAGAATATCTACCTGTCACAGAGGAGATGCGGCTAAACAAACCTGCTCATAAAATCCGTTACGTGGCATTTCTTTCTTAGGTAATTACACGTGGGCATTTATAAGGATGGTTTGCTCTAGGCGCAGTTAGGAGAGAATATGTGATAATACGTAGTATAGAGTTTTTCCTGTATAGGTTTTTCCTGTAAAATGGATTATGTACAGTATGCAGCACTATTATCCAAAGGTAATATCCACATATTAGTCTAAAAGCCTGTCTAACGTTAAATCTGTTTATTATACCCCTGTATCTGATATTCAAATTACATGCATGTGGGTTTTTAAAAAAAATGTGTGCGTGCCATATATATATATATATATCTCTATATATACATATATATAATATATACATATATAGATAATACACATAACCACCACTATGCCGTAAATCCAATCATTTTTTTCTCTGATAAAGTATATATATAAAAATTACATTTTTATCTCCTAGCAACCTAGATTGTGGCTTTTTTTTCTTTTTAGCTAATTACAGGCAGGCTGCCAAATGCAGAACAGAAAAAAAAAAACACAAAACACCTGCAACTTAAGATACCAAATACAGCGGTAAAGATGAATGAACACGTATCAAAGACATTTCTACTAATTAACAGAGAAAGGAGATGGAAACGGTAAGAAACTTCCCCTACCTTTTTTCTGCGAGTACATCGAAGGCTGCCCCTGTGAAAAAGTAGTTTTGTCTTCGGGGAAATAGTCAGTTTGGCTGTATTGATTCAGGACCATGTCCATTTCAGAGTATTCGCTCTTAAACATGTTTCCAGGGTAACTACAGGTATAAGGCTGATTCACTGCCCAGGCTTCCTCCATATATAAATTATTGTTGTGTAGGACCTGAGCCTCCGAAGTACTGTAGCTGTGACTATCTTCGATATAAGTGCAATAATCAGGGGCTTGCATACAGCAGTTGGCAGAGGCTGCCTGGTGCACATCATATATTTCCTGCATGCAAAAGCTCATTTTGATATCCGCCTCGGCTTCTATTTTACGTACACAGCGCACACACATGCATGCATACACATGGAACAAGAGGAAGACAGATTAATATGCAGTGGAAACTAAAGTTCAGAGAGCTTTATGTGTGTTTCGGTTTGGAGGAGCACCATGCGTGCTCAGATCCTATTTATATGAGGGGCGACCGAGAGCCTCACCAGCAGCCCCAACATGTTGGAAAAAGAGATTTGTGACAGTTTAAGGTCCTAATCTGTGAGCCATCGTTAAATCCTAGGGAAGATGGCAGCAGAGGTAGGTAGCAGAGGGTATTAAACACACTAGACATTAAGTGCTTGATGCCAATCCTGTCTTGAATGGAGTTTGCTCAATAACTTTGTATTGAATCATATTTTAGCCGCGTGACATGCTTACACTGTAACAACTTAAGAGAAAAGCCTACGAGAGACAGGGGCTATGGGAAATCCTAAAATCAATAAGCCGGTTGATAACGCTCAGGAAATCCAGAAGCAGGACACAAATGACCCATTGCAGAACTTAAAAAGTAAACAATTTAACATCCTAATCCACGGTCGACTATTGATTTGGTGTTACAGAATTAGGAGATGATTGTAGGTATTGATTAGCATTAAGGTTCAGGACTTTATCATTCTCTAAAACGTGAAACAATAACAGTAAGATTATGTTGGTTATCAGGAAACCCTACTTTATAAAAAATAATTATTCCCGGAAAAGGTATAATCTAATCTGTTTCATAACACATTTGAATTATACTTTACAACAGTACTCTCGGTATGAAAGACCAGCTTTGGTGTATAATGTTTCATCCAAATCACATCAATCTAAGCAAATGTAAAAAAATGGACAAAAAGATCGGAACTGAAACGAACAAAAAGAACAAACCACCAGACATTCATCTTTATTTATGTACTCCATTAATAACTATATTATATAATTTAAGAGACACATTTCACTGATTAATCTAAGGATGACCAGGGGGTATTCAGAAAGTATATTTAGTTATTACAGAGGGCTCGTTAAGAAAAAGGAAAAAACATTTTAACCAGCTACCTTTTACCGAATATAGAACAGGTGAATGATAAGGATTAGCTTACATGTAATGTGTTTAGTAAATAACCAGATCAGAACTCTTTTTTTCTTTTTTTGGTTTTTATATTTTGCAGTGGTAGACTACTGAAATCACAAAGATTTTATTCATAATGCTCTGTATTACACAAAAGGCATGTTTGATAACTTTTGAAAGGGAGCTGTTATATGTAGGTAGCGTTCTCTATTTTATTGAGCAATGGGGCTCTGGGCAAGCCTCCCCGTTGCCTCGTCGTACCTGCGCAATGTGACAGAGCTGAGGTCTTTGCAGTTACCGTTACAGAACTCTCTACCTCCTATTGCTACTTTGCAGCCTCATGATCCTCCTTGCTGTCATATCCCAGTGTTCTGCAACACCAGGAGGTGGAATCAATAATGGGGAGGTCTGTGCCAATGGCTACAGAGATCTCCACCTCCATTGGACCCTAAGCTTTTGGTTGGGCTCCAACAGACAGCTGCAGTGGGGTCCTATGGTAAATCTGGGCCAGGGCCAGACTGGGATTAAAATCAGCCAAGGCACTTTAAGGCCAGTTTGAAAGCTTGGTGCGTATCAATGACCACACGCTACACTCTTACGCTTTAGCAGCATGCAGCCACAAAGAAAAAGACAGTATGTGGAAGGTGCCATTGGACTACCTGGTCTGGCTCCAGTGCCACACAGTCTGTGTTAAAGATGGCCCTGGAGCAATAGCCACCAGGTATACTATATGACCAAAATATTGGGACACCTCACCATTACAGCTTCAACAACCACATCTCCATTCTTAGGGGAAGGGTTTCCACAAGACTTTGGAGTGTTATGTGAGAATGTTTGGCCATTCAGCCAAAAGAACATTTCTAACTTCAGGCACCGATGTTGGACGAGAAGGCCTGCCTAGCAATCCCCATGTCAGTTCATCTCAAAGGTGTTCACTGGGGTTAAACCACCAAAGTAATCAAACCATGTGTTTAACGACCTTGCTTTCTGCACTGGTGCACAGTTATGTGGGAAACCCCAAACCAGTGCCACAAAGTTAGAAACATAGCATTGTCCAAAATGTATTTGTATGCGGTCATTATCCTTTACCGGAATCACCCCTGATAAACATCTCTCTGCATTCCAGTAGATACTATGCATTCCAGTAGATAGTGTTCTCCATGAATCTGCCAAACCCAGACTTGTCCATCACACTTCAAGATAGCAAAGCGTGATTCTTTGCGCCAGAGAACAAGTTTAAACGACTCCAGCCATGCTTGGCATTACACATATTGATCTTTGGCTTGAGTGCACCTGCTCGGCCATGGAAACCCATTTCATGAAATTTCTGACATACAGTGCTGGTGCTGATGTTGCTTCTAGAGGTAGTTTGGAAGAAGTCTGTAGTGAGTGATGCCACAGAGGACGTGCTTCAGCACCCAGCGGCCCTGCTCTTTGAGTGCATGGTCTACTGCTCTGAGTCCATGTTATTTCTAGATGCTCCCACCTCACAATAATAGCACTTAAAGTGGATCTGTGCAGATGTAACAGGCCAGAAAGTTCACAAACTGACTGGTGGTAAAGGTGGCATCCTATGACTGAATCCTTCAGTACAACCTATTCTACTGCCAATGTTTGTCTATGAAGATAGCAGGCTTCTGAGCTTTATTTTATACATGTTACAGTGTACCCACCTCATAGAATTGTAAAATATAAAAGTAGGCAAATATAGGAGAATGTCTATGTTTGGGCCTGTGATTGGGGAAAGAGCTTCAGTGCATGTATGTATAAAGTCAGTTTAGTTGAGTGTGTGCCATAACATGTACTCACGTGGATATGTAAGAGTTTGTATGCAAGAGGCTATTAGTGTCAAAGTCTGACTATATGAGTATATTGGTTTGTACAACATGCGGTTTTTATGTGTTTATGTTTGCGTGAGTCAGAGCATAAACGAATGGGTATAAGCATCTGTGTATGTATTACTGTGTTGGAGTGTGTGTTAACGTGCATAGCTTTTAGTATAAGTATGAGCGTGAATGTGTGTGTGTGTGTGTGTATATATAAATAAATATAAATATCTTTACAAAACAATAAGTGGAATACTGCATAGAATTCTTTTAAACAGCATTAACTATTTTGTGTAGATTTGTCACATGAAATCTGAGTATACTGTTCTGTAATTTACTTAAATCTGACAGTTAATAAATGCAAAGTGATTCATATCCGTTGTAACTGGTTATGACCAATGTTCATTCCTTAACTTGTGTCCTTCCTATGCTCCTTTTTTGTTTTACATCTGGCACACCGACAATCTTGTATAAGGTAGGATTGCCCCAACAACTTACATCCAGCAACAGGTGGCCAAAAGCATGCACTGTTGTGTTCAAACACTGTTTGGTGTTATATTCCCAAGATGTACCATCAATGTATAAATCAATGGTAAGGCCGCACCTTGAATATGCTGTGCAATTTTGGGCACCTTTTCTAAAGAAGGATATCATAGCACTAGAAAGGGTGCAGAGGCGGGCTACAAAATTAATAAAAGGAATGGAGCACTATAGTTATGAAGAAAGGTTAACTAATTTAAATCTGTTTAGTTTAGAAAAACGTCGCCTCAGAGGGGATATGATAACATTATATAAATATATTCGGGGCCAATACAAACCATTGTGTGGAAATCTGTTCATAAACAGGACTATGCATAGGACACGTGGTCATGCTTTTAGACTGGAAGAAAGGAGATTTAGACTAAAGCAGAGGAAAGGGTTTTTTTACAGTAAGGACAATAAGGATGTGGAATTCTCTGCCTGCAGAGGTAGTTTTATCAGAGTCTGTACAGACGTTTAAACTGCAACTGGATGGATACCTGGAAAAACATAATATTCGGGGATATAATCTTTAATTATGGGGAAACAGCTTATTGATCCAAGGAGAAATCTGACTGCCATTTTGGGGTCAAGAAGGAATTTTTTCCCTGGTTAGTGCAAAATTGGAAAGAGCGAAACCGGGTTTTTTTGCCTTCTTTTGGATCAACAGCAACAAATTAACAGATATAGGAAAGGATGAACTTGATGGACGCATGTCTTTTTTCAGCCTATATAACAATGTAACTATGTAAATACCATGTTGGTAAATATGCAGTCATTTGTGGCCTAAGGGTACCTAAATCTATTTCAGACTGCTTGTCACAGAATTTACATTATTATTACTCCGTTAATTTATTCCCCCTGTTCATTCAAAGCTGTTTGGTTTTGGTAGTTACAGAAACAAGTAGGATAGGATTGTTACATAAAGTTCTTGCATAACATACCACTGACGCCAAAGAAAAGCTATCCCAAAATGTCGATTCCCCCAATTATTTAAAACAACGTAACTGATTAGAAAGGAAACAAACGTAAGGAAACAAAGAGCTGGAAAATCTTTAAATTGGAATAACTCATCCAACAAAAAATACATTCTTGATAAACCAGAGTTACATTCTAGAGCTTTTAATACGTGATCCACGCTCACTGCACTTAAAACTATCTAAATTAGGATGCCCCACCAGTGATAAGTACTGAAGCAAAAAAGGAAAGGTTAAAAGGTACTTAATAAAAATGTCCACTCAACACGCTCATTATTTTTTTCACCTTTTAAAGAATTACTTACAACTCAACATGTTTTTATGTTAACACACACAATTGTAGAAAGCGTTTAGAATATATATATATTTCTTGGTGTCACTCCCAGCTCCTTGCAATAAATTGCCCAATATTCATCTTTAAAAGGGGCTTCCGGTCAATTTCGTCCAGTGGGTGACTACAAATGGTCTGTTACTTTCCATGATGGTTTTGCAATTTATGGGTATGATTGGAAACGTTTGCCCATTTTTAAAGTTATACTTAGGACATACTAATATCCTGAATAGGTCACATAAGCACCCTAAATGTCGATGTAAAAATAGCAAAATATTAGCTAACAACTAGGCTTTAAAGGAAAACTGCACGGTAGCTTAGCCCAGATGGCAAATGAGAATGATGCACATGGGTAAAATGTTTTAACTTGCCAAAGATGGACTCTTTTCAAGAAATGTGGCCAGAGACATGGCTAGCAATCAAGGCCCTGCTAAGACATCTGATGTCACTTTGTAACCAGTTATTCTGGTAGCAGGTTAAGGCATTTAGAAAACACTGACATACACTCATACCTTTCAAACATTTGAGCTCCTACACAAGAGGGAGATCAGCAGAGAAAAGAGGGACTGTCTGTCCTGAATAGGTGTACTTAGTAGGTGTGCACTGGTATCTATTCCCCAAACATGAATTTACGGGTACAACCCCAGCCCACAACTTCAGGAAGGGCTAAGCTGGCCCTGCATAATGCATACTGAAGTCAAGGAGTTGACTCTATATTTAGTGTATATAAATACAAGTTTTTATGGGCACTAAAGGGCCACTTGCTTTATAAGTACTTTAACATGCATTTTTCTTACTTACATTAGGGAAAAACTGCAGAGCTGCAGCTTCCCATCCCCTCCATGGTTCGAGGATTCTCACCACTGACTGGCTGCTTGAAGACATGCACATACAAGATCATGCACATACAAAATCGCCTACAACACGCAGCAAGAGCTGCCATTCTTGTGGTGCATGTATGCTGAGCGATATCCTATGTGTATTTTTACCAGTTACCCTACATTTTGCGTCAAGACCATTGTCACCCAAAGGCTAAAAGGGATAGTCATGTCTAATTTCTTAAGCTTTTTTTTTTTATAATGTTGAAACCATATTTTCTATATAAAAAACAATCTATCTACCAGAAACACTCCATTTATGTATCCAGTCTGTCTAATGGCCTGGACAGGACACTATTGGGTTCGTCTGTTAACAAGGAGGAAATATGAATGCCTGATCTCAGTATCAGCACATCCAGCCACATATGCTACCCTTTTCTAGGTGACTGGTTTCAGGAGGCAGCTGCCAGGTAACTATATTATATTTTTATCATCATTAGAACTGGTCAAATTTAAAAAGCAGAAGATGTTGTTGCATTTTAGGATTCATGGCTACCTGTCTCCTTGGATGTTAAATAACTATTTTTTTAAAAATCATGAATTTTAACTATAAATAGATTTTATTTCTTCTCTGTGATTAAAAGGTCTTTATAGTTAGAAATACCAAGTAATATGAATAATTCAGTCATGTAAAGTTTGACAGGTACAATAAAATGTTTTTCCTGCTTAAAAAACACTTTTACACATTTTGCATTACAAATGTAGACTGCCTGTCAACCCAATAACTACTTTACGTTTTTTGTCCTTTTTATGTTGCTATTTTTTTCCATGTTCTTATAAAGTCACAGTTATCCTTGTGTCCCCCTATTCTTAGTCTACATGCCAATCTGTGTTTGCATGAAGCAGACAGCATTTTAAAGTTTTATCAATTGCAAATGTTTCCCTGCCAATTCCCTTACTCCTAAAAAAAATTGTGGTACCTCACTTCTGTTCGCCAAGAGTGGAAATGTGTTTTTGCCTAAAGAACTTTGTAGGAGAGTCTGCACTATTTACTTTGCCATCTCTGGTGAGGTTAGCCTTATAAAAGAGCCCTTCATAATGCATAGTTCAGTGAGGCGAATTCGAAGACCTCTCTCATTAACTTAACTATATATTATTGATTTAGCACCATCATATTACGCAACTCTATACTATGCATTATACAGGGCCAATTGGGGTTAGCCCTCCATAATGAATAGTGCTATTAAGGAGTTGTTCAACTCTCTTCTACCCTAGCTTTAGTGAATATGCCCCCACATTTGGGACTTAATCGGAATACTTATAGCAGGGGATCAGAAAAGGAAAGGGTGTATTTTATGAAACTAAACAGGCTTTCTTAGATTGAGACAGGGAAGGGTGATGAATGGCAGGCCTTGAGGACAGCAAACACACTGGAAGTTCCGTGTATGAAACACCTTTACTGAAATCTGGAAGCTTACTTCGTTACATTTCCTGCACACATACTGTAGTGTACCTACAATCAACAAGAGCAATGACAGCCATTGCTTAGCTAGCATACATGGACCAATTTCTTAATATATTCTTTAGTCAAAGTTTATACCTTTACCAGGCTAACACAGAGAAAGATGTCATCTGATGTAAGCATTTGGGACCTCAGGGTAGAGCCCTGTGTAGGACTGTTTTCTTAATCCCCACTCCCGCTGAATTTCTGACCGTTACTGCCCGTTCCCGCAACATGCGTGCCCAATCCTGCCCGCTACTGCAATATGTGTGTCCAATCCCGCCCGCTACTGCAACATGCGTGTCCAATCCCGCCCGCTACTGCAACATGCGTGTCCAATCCCACCCGCTACTGCAACATGCATGTCCAATCCTGCCCGCTCCCGCAAGAATTCTGTCACAGCTTTTAGAGAAGAATTTACATAAATGTTAGGGCTATGCTAAACGTTCATAATAACAGACATAAAGCATTGCGTTCAATTAAACGGACCATAAGATAAACAGGTTCATGTCAAACTTGGGCCTTTTTTTATTAGCCTAATAAAACTTGGCTTCAAAAACTAGGCTACAAAACATCACAATTGTTAGTTTCCAGGAAAATGAGGCTGTATATAAAAGTGAGGCTAGGACCACCTCTGAAATTGAAATCAAAATAGAATAGACAGAATATCTGGTGTTCCTGGTTCTCTGGCCTCAAGGTCTAGCATTTAACACCCCTACCTTACTCCAAACTAATAAAAAAGTCCCTTTAGTAATATTCCATCTGAGGTGCCGGAAGCTTATGTGCATCTTTTTCTATGTTGGTCAAATAAAAAGGTTTCAACTTCAACTAAATATTCTATATTTATAATATATAATTATTGAAGATGCAATCCCTAAACAACAGACAACGAAAAGCCACATAAAACAGACTATATAGACAAAAGTATTGCGACACACCTCTTATTATTGAATTCTTTTGTTTTAATTAGACCCATTGCCACAGGTATATAAAAGCAAACACATAGCCATGCAGCCTGCATTTGCAAACAATTGTAAAACATGGAGTCTTTCTGAAGAGCTCAGTAAATTCAAGCATGGTACTGTGATATGAAGCCACCTTTACAATAAGTCAGTTTGTGAAATGCTAGATATTCTACGGTCAACTGTAAGTGGTATTATTGGAAAGCAGAAGCACTTAGGAACAGCAGCAACTCAGCTATTAAGCAAAAGACCACGTAAAGTCACAGAGCTGGGTCACTGAGTACTGAGGCGCATGGTGCGTACTGCAAATTCCCTAGCTGAAGAGTTCAAAACTTACACTGGCATTAATATCAGCACAGAATCTGTCTGGTAGGAGCTTTATGGAATGGGTTTCCATGGCCAAGCAGCTGCATGCAAGCCTCACACCGCCAAGTACAATGCCAAGTGTCGGATCGAGTGATGTAAAGCACACTGCCACTGGACTCTGTAGCAGTGGAAATGTGTTCTGCGGAGTGACGAATCAAGCCTCTTGGTGGAGTTCGGTGGATGACAGGAGAACGTTACCTGCCTGTCTGCAACCGTAAAGCTTGGTGGAAGAGGGATAATGTCATGGAGCTGTTTTTCAGGGTTGGGCCCCTTACTTCTAATGGAGGGAAATCTTAATGCATACCAAGACATTTTGGACAATGTTATGATTCCATTTCTATGATTAGGTCCTACTTGGACCAAATGAGTCAGGCTGCTCTCCGACGATCTGCTCTCATGTTTTGTTTTTTTATTTTTGATCTAATTAAAGCTATGTCTTCGCTCCCTTCTATAAATGCCAAATTGCTGCTTTTTTGTGATGTTTTCTGTAGAATGGACAGGATGTGGGACCTATACCTAGAGCCTGACTGAGTCTGCATCAGTGCTTCCTTCCCTTCTTTAATGTTTATGCTTCCAATTTTGGGGTAACAGTTTGGGGAAGGCCCTTTTTGATTCCAGCATGACTGTGCCTCATTACACAAAACAAGGTCCATAAATGTTAAATGAGTTACGATAAACTGGAATAGAGATTGCGAGCCAGACCTTCTCATCCTACATTAGTGCCTGACCTCACAAACGCTGGATGAATGGGCACAAATTCCCACAGAAACACTCCAAAAAACCACTTGTGGAAAGCCTTCCTACAGTGGAATCTGTTATAACTGCAAAGGGGGGGGCAACTACATATTAATGTCTATACATAAAATGTGATTTTACAGGATGGATTGTCAGCTGAAATTGACTTTGCCAGTTCAATGCTAGCCTTCTAGTTAGTATAACACTTTTCCAATAAGATATCATTAAATAACAGATTAAGGGGGATTAAAATGTCAAATGTCTAATTCATAAATTTTGCTGGGAACACTAAATTGTCATGTGGCTCTGATATACTATTGCCATGCAAACTAAAAATCTTCTTAGACACTTAGTTTTTCACACGATTGAACCTTCAGTAGAAATAATAAAAAATAAGCACTAATAAATTAGGTTTAATAACAAGGGTTTAACAGAGGCACACTGAATATATCACAAAATAAATATCACTACTACTTCAAGGTACACCTGAAAGATTTGTTATACCATTAACTGAACAAAAATAAAATCAGAATGTTGGCTGTATTCTCACATGCTGTTCACAGACTGACCTTGCTTAGAGTTGTCTGGGTTAGATGTTAAAGCCATAAGTACAAAGCATCTGTCAGAAAAGGGCATTCTAGGGTAAATAATAGCTAATTCTAAAGCTATAAAGTACTTAAACCAGTTTAACTTTTTGATAAGGTGACTACCCTTCTGAATCTTTAATCCCTCCTTGAGTGACCCAGGCTCAAAATAAGTTGTGTAAAGACGGCTGTCATTCATGGCTTTCCGCAGCGTCTCCCTCACGAACCCTTTTCCCATTGCTCCAGTGATACACATCACTGTATACTTTCCTAAATAATTTTGTGAATTTTCCCAATTTTAGGACACTATACAAAAACATGTCAGGTGTATATTTTTTTCTTAAAACTATGGCTATTACAGGTATTTGGGCCCAGAACAGAAACTCAGCTTAGTGATGCTTTGTAGATGTCTTTAATGTCTAACTCAATGAGGTCTTGTGTAAAAGACATCTCTAGCAAGTCGATCTATTGATCAGCATGTGAGAATACTGCCAAAGTTCTAATTACTGGATGTCTTCCCAATTAATAACATTTGTTAAGCCATATATTTTAAAATTCAAATAATTAGAAAAACAATATCATTTAAATAAAAAAAAATATTTTTTACGCAATTGAATCAGTATTCCAAAAAGTTGATATATAGAGGATACGAGTATTCCAAAAATGTGAAAGAAATACCTTTTCTGTTTTCCAGGTGAAAATCACATTTATTTCCCATTCTACACTCATTCGGGGATATTTGAAAGTTTGGCTCAGTCCAATACTGTCCATGTAAATTCTCCATATATTGGTGGTTATGGCTTGTAATCCCGAACTGAATGTTCCATGTTGTCTGTTCGTTAGTCATACAGAATCTATTCATGGTATGAACCTTCTCCTTCTTGTCCCATATTTGGAGGCCTTCTAGTGGAGTCAACACCTTACCGTACGCAGTTGGCATTACCAAAATCTTGCTTAGATGTGGCGTTTTGGAAAGAAATTGATTTGATCCTATGAAACCCTTTCCAGTTGCCTTCATTACTAGTTGACTGCACCAATAAGATGAAACCTGACTAAGTCTTACAATGTAGTCCATATTCAATGAAGCAGTTGGCAACCTGTATTGTACTCACATGTTGTTTCCTTTATACCCTCAAAAAGAATTCTGCCTTACAAGACAGATTCCTTCAATTTATGTCCTTTGACACCATGATCATGTAAGGTTTCCCAGGTCGACGCTGGTCGAGAACAATTTTTAGGCTCTTTGAGCGCAAAACATTAAGGATTCATCCTTGTTTGACTGATCTTAGCACAGGCTGACCTGGTACACACCCTGCAACCTAAGTATGACTTTCATGTGAACTAAGTTCTTTACTGTTGAACATATTTTAAAAAAAAGTAAAAATCTAACCTTTTCATAAGTAGCATTTTCATTTGCAACCCTTTTTGTAGCCCACTGTTTAATGTCCCCTGAGCAAAAATTCAACACTTGCTTGTTTAATCCCTCTGCTTCTTAAGATGACAATTATAGAGCTTGAACTAGGAATTTGATTTAAAAACACAAAAAGCAATAATTCCTGCCAAACAATCTAAACTATATTTACTATGGGAAAAAAACAGATGCTGGGACACTATGTGTACATACTTAATCCTTTCTTTCATCCATTATTTAGTAGAGATTTAGTTCTCTATTTTCAACTTGATAGTTCATAGAAATTACGTTCTTTTCTATAACACTTCCAGATATCTCCAAAAGGGTTATAGGCAGTCAAGCAAAAACAAATTCTTAATAGTGGACTTTAGATGTAGACAGCTTTTCCACCGATTAATTTGGATTTGTTTTTAGATAATACGTTCATCAATAACTTGGAGACATTCTATAGTAATGGATCCCATTTGTAAGTGTGCAAACCGTGGTACAAGAGTCCCTTTAAATACAGTGGGTTGGGGGGGATCTATACAATGAAATAAGTACTGTTGCATTCACGTCCTTCCACTCCCGAGATCTCCACAGAGTTTTACCAAAATCAGCACACAACACTCTGGAAGCCGGAGTTCTCGGCAAGATGTGATGGATAAAGGCTCAAACTTCACAGTATGCAGAAAATAGATTTTTTTTTATTATTATAGAGCAGCAGGTGTACACATCGCAAACGGGGGGAGACATGGTGATAAACACCTAACGCGTTTCTCGCTATACTTAGCGAGTAATCTTAGGCCTAGTCTACTTTTATAAATGCTTATATGTACTATGACCCATAATTCACATCACATGTAATGTGACATAACACACCCTGTTTGATATTAGTATTATTAGCAAGATCCCGGAGTTAAACACCCATTTTAGTTAATGTAGAACCCAAACTAAAGATAAAACAAAATAAGAAAAGGAAGAAAGCAAAACAGGAGAATATGCAAAGATCCAGTAGGTTTCCCTTTTATTTAGGATCTTTAGTTTATCACCACCTCGCGGAGAAATATGAATCCTTTCAATACCTAGATAGAAGAATTTCAACTGGGTATTACCGACTTCCTTCTCTTGTGACTACAAAACAATACCAGATTTTTCATATTTATTTAATAACATGTTTTAAGCGCTGTAGCCAATATGTGGGATGTACCACCAGGCCACTAAAAGAAAGGATACCGAAACACCTAAATAATATAACCTTATATAGTCTTTTGCCTCTACAATACACAAATGTTTTTTTGGATTGTAGTCAGTCCTAGTTGAACTTGAAAGGATACATATTTATCCGCAAGGTGGTGATAAACCAAAGATCCCAAATAAAAGGGAAACCTACTGGCTACAGGTATATACATATAAAATTATTATTATGATTGCTTCGTTAATTTTGGAATTTTGGTCTCCTTTTTAGCTTTCCCCCTTTTCTCTTTAATTTATGTTCTAAATTTGTTACTATATGCCCATGATTAAGAGCTAAGAATAGTGTGAAACGCGTTAGGCGTTGATCACCATGTCTCCTTTCTGGGCTGTGTAACCCTGCTGCTGTACAGTATGTGGTGGACTATAACTCTATAATAAAAAAGGCTATTTTCTGCATACTGTGGAGTTAAAGCCTTTAGTAATTGGTTCCAGGGAAGCTGGTTCTGTTGCAGGGACCTATACAATTCTCTACATTAAGAGTCTTCAACAGGTAGCTTGTGTATTACTGGTTGTCCGATGAATAACTCTTAGCAGCCCTGGAGAGATCACACACTTTATATCTGAAGGTGGGATGCTACATCTATGTATTTTAATACAATGAATCCTTAGAAAGTAATACAATTTAAAAAAAAAATATATATATATAGTTATATTCTTTTTATTAAATATCCTTAATCCCTAAAATGTTGTTGAATTTTGTCAATACCTGTTTCTTAAATTGTTCCTTAATCATAATCATTAAATCAGACCCACTTGCTTTTCTGTAGCGGGTGAGTGGGTTACATACATACACAAAAGTACAACCGAAAATACCGTATTACATCGCACTAGGATCAAAATGATCCATGTGCTGAAACATACCACCTATGGCTGGCACGGTAGGAATTTATATACCTATGGCAAGGTGTATAATGTGTTTGGTATTAAACAGCTATGGCAAGGTGTATAATGTGTTTGGTATTATAGATTATAGAGCTATGGCAAGGTGTATAATGTGTTTGGTATTATATAGCTATGGCAAGGTGTATAATGTGTTTGGTATTATATAGTTATGGCAAGGTGTATAATGTGTTTGGTCTATGTTTACATTACCTAACAGGAAATCATGATGTGATTACCAAGATTTCTGAAGCCTGCTAGCTTTAATAATTATAGTAGGCATTATAGCACATGGTTAGCTGTCACAGAGATGAAAGTTTTCATGGTAGCAGATTTTCACAATGCAAATCTAATTACACATGCCCCATTTGCATACATTTGGAAAGTTATTCATTTCATTTTTTTTTTGCACACAATACTCATAATAAGCAAACACGAAGCAAAAAATGATCTTGAAGCACAGACGAACATAAATGTATGTTATTTATTTATACAGCTTAATAGGATACGCCAGGGCTATATATGAGAGAAACTCTGAATTTAAAACTTTAAGTAACAAAGATGAATTTGTGAAGTACTAAAATTTTAAGATCAACTATTTGTAATTATATTTGCTAGAGACAAAAGTATACCGTTGAACAAGATTATTGTATGACGAAATAATATCATTATTAATAATTGTACAGCTATATTACATAAGAGGGAAAATAAGGAACTGCGCTCTCACTGTGGCCCTCTGCTGCAAATGTGAACCACATAGTGAGGAAGAGTACGATGTACCACTCGTCAAAGATGGACAAGATTCCTATGTTCTCGTTAGGGCGTATTTTATATTGTGCTTTTAAATGTATAATGCTTATACCTGGGAACTCTCATGGTTTGACAGGGTCTAAGGGGTTTTGCCCCAGTCTCAGTGTAAAGGGGCAGATCATCAGGTTCACTCAGTCTGGAAGTAGCTCATTCCTATTTTACGCTGCTGTGATCATATATAAGACTGGTGCTGTTGATAGAGGATGCTATGGTTGATATCCCTGCAATTAAGCGAGTCTTTAAAAAAATGACAGGTCAAGGGTAGGGTACAAAACAACCTTGGATGTGAGGGGGTTAGGCTTTGTAATTTGTTTTGCAGCTGGTGCACAAATCCTACGAGAAGGTGAAGATAAGACGTGTGCCAATTGCATAATTACACGCACATTCACTCAGGTGAACCCCCCTAAAGAGGGACAGGCGTTTCTAAAAACACTCGCACATCCCACAAGATTTGCTATGTTTTGTCAACCTAGCCTAGTTAGTTGAAAACCATTAATTAACCCCTTAATGACAAAGCCCGTACATGTACGGGCTCAAAATGCATTGTTTTCAATGGGTTTAGGGACCGCCCATTGTCTTTAGGGGGTTAAAATGCCTTTTTTGGGAGGAACATTTTTGGGTTTGCTCTGGAGGCTCCACAAGTGATTACTGGACCTCCTGGGCAGCTCTCCCAGGCATATTAAATATATAGATAGATATATAGACATATTTATAGATATACCGGTATATATATATATCCTTTTTCCTATGATACGTAAATACAAGACAGGTGCGCCTAAATACCATATTAAGATATTAAGATAATAGTGCAAGATATATATTTTAATATGTACTAATCAACCTAATTTTACAGCATCTGCATATGTTTCTAGAAAAGCCTAGGAACAAAAACAAGTTTCAAAAAATTAAAAAAGGAGCCCTTTTTATCTCTCAGTTCATTACAAAGAGTACAGTTAATGCCTTCAGATACATTAATATTCTGTAATAAATTGCTATAAATTACAAGGACACGCTGCAGCATCATATCATTTGAGTAATGTTTTCACAGTATACTAGCAATTAAACATTACCTTAACTGACCCAAATCTTTCCGGATTAGACGTAATAATAAAACGAAGGAAGAAGTGGAGTTAATATTATGCTATCAGAGACATCCAGATGGCGTAAATAATTTGCATAACATTTAGCTGCAAAAGAAACACATATTAGGAAGCTGTTCTTCCGTGCCATAATCATAGCACTTGCGATATTTTACCCTCGCCCGTACGCCAGCTTTGATGTAAGACGTTCCCGAAAGGGCAAAGATTTACTCAGTTCACTCTAAGCGCTCAGGAGTATAACCATGTGGAGCACGGAGGTTTGCAGGTGTTTTGTAATGATAATCTTTATATGTTATCTATCTTGTAGTGTCGTAATCGGCGCTAACCAATAATCTAGCTGACAATCTAACGTTGGCCCTAATGGTACTTCACATGTAGAAATGAGTAAAACAACAGTTTGAGTGTTTATTTCATTTCAGGGCTGTATAGAAATTGAATGTACCCCAAAGGATCCTCAGTGCGCCCCGTTCCCCTAGGCTCTATACAGTCACATAGCAAAGTAAAGCATCCTTACATCACACCTAAGCCTCTGACCCTCTAGGTTTTAGGTTATGACCTCCTGTTCGAACAACTTTCCTACTTTGAAATAAACTTTCCGTACTTTTTTAAATCTAAATTTTTTTTTAAATATTTAAACATCCCTTAGTCTTTTCCGATAAAGCAGACATTAAAAAACTGGTAAGTCTGCACAAACTATTACCAGGACTAAATCAGTGCCTGGAGCTAGGTAGAACTAGTATTTGTTTTTAGCAACATACCTATATCAGCCTGTTACCCCAACCAAATGGAAAAGGTCCCCCCCAATAGTATTCAATGCACTAATGTATATACGGACATACTTGACCATTTTATTTATTTAGCACATTTGGGCCATTTATCATGATGTACAAAAGTAGAAGCATAACTGTTGCCCCACATGTGCCTATGATATGTGATGTAATAGCCTCTTTTGAGCTCCAGCCCATCTACTTTCAGCCGTTCAATCATGTTAGGATACAGCAGGCAGGAGGGACTACATTGTTTTAGGAAGTACGTGGAATATATATTATTGCAGAAGTAACGCCATCAATAGTGCTAACCTCAATATACAGGGAACTGGGAGGTTTGGGCTTACCTAGGGAAGAGAATGTAGCTGAGAAAAAAATAATATAAGAAGAATATTGCACCAAGGGATGAATAAACAGAAATCTCTGAAGCTGGTTTAAGAATATACCTTTTAAAATAAAAAACATGTTCATTACAAAATAATGGAAGGCGAGTTTATAACCGCAAAAGATTACATTTATGCACCTTATATGTGTTTATTTATGATGGAATGAGCAATATAGCACTGCATTCATTCTGCACATTCATTCTGCACATATCTGCACCTTTACTTGTACAGCAGGGGATGAGCCTAGTTGGGCTACAAAGCTACCTTTACAAAGTCATGCAAGTGGCTACCATGCACAGCTGCACAGTTTGCCAAAAGTTGCATCCATCTACTGGATAGGGACACGTTTCAGACCTGTGTGCCATCACAATGACTGCGTGATGCGGTTGGTATCTGCTATAATTGCCATCTATATCTGGATTATCATCTTTCAACAGAAATGCAAAGAAATACAGAATTACAAAGCAATAGTAATTATATTTGTGTGATTGGAATAAAAGCAGTTACAAGAAAATATTCACCAGCTGTTGTAACCATTACACTTATGATCTGCAGAAGCATTGGTAAATATGATCAAAAGTACATATAGAATTATTAAGCCCAAAGTATGTAGTACAATCACATATGAGCAATAATGACTTACATTGCTTTAGGTTTAGACACTTTGATTGCATCAATCTATAAGTTTAAATACAGACATGTATACATACAAAGCCTTGTATATCCTAATCAGAAAAAGTTCTGTAGAACACATTATAAAGCAACTAAAAACCGTTAACTTACAAATGAATGAATATAAGACTATTTAACATAGTCAACCCTTCCATTACCATGGGGAAATTCTATTTAAACCCCCTCAAAGTACATCGTATTATAAAATGAAAAATATTATCCAATGAAACTTATTTAAGACATAAACAAATTGTTGTAAACAAATTAATACACCTAAAAGCAAACTGCATGTTTGTTGAGGCAAAGCACACTGAACTTAAAGTAATATAAAGGAGAACGAGATATAACGTAGTAACATTTCTATAAAACTGGTGAATCATGATGTAAAGCGTTGAAATGCGTAAATGAATGTTTGATCCCTTTGCACTTGGATCAACACCTCATTGTGGTAGGTTTTAATAGCAAGCTAGGGAATACTTGAGTTCTTGATAGATGGAGACAAAGAGGTGTATTCACTAAAGAGTGAGTTTGCAGGACTGAACTGAAGATTTCAGCTGTCTAATATCACAAATCGTGAAATATCCAGGACAAAGTCCATTGAGCTTCTTCAGTATGAAATGGCTGAGCTGACCCCGTATAACGAACAGCTAACTCAGTGAGGAAAATGTTAAGAAACCTTCAAGAACTTGAAATGTTTAACTATCCTGCAAACTCTCACTTTAGTCAATTGACCCCAAAAAGATAACACACTCAGTTCACCCAAAGCTTAAATCTCTTCCAACAGTACCAACTGTTTATCTTACCTGTCAATAACCCCTTTTACAAAATGTCCATAAAATGTTAGCTACTCTACTCAGTCTTTTGGCTAAGATCATGTGTAGTATCCGTGAGACAGGGGACCACATCATACAGAGCAGAGTGAAGCCTGACGTCTCTCTTGAGCCACCAGGGACGTCAAAACCTAGGAGCTGCTCATTCTTTTGTTTTCAGGATGGAGGGCACACTCTGGTGCACCACATGGTGGCCTATGGATTCATTGCATTTTATTTCTTACATCTTTCAATTGCCCCTCTTGGCTAGTAGGTGAAGAGAATTAAATTTTAAAACACCAGCCTCTTTTTGTACCTTTTGCACATGTGACAATGGGGTTTTGTACAACCTTTTTGGCTTTTATGTGGTTTTTACCATATTTTGTAGAAACGTGGATAGTGGAAATGTTTTTGATACGGTCCCTGGAAATACCACAGTGAAGCAAAGATGCTTTTCGTCACAGTCTCTCATTAAAGTCTTTGGTGCCCCTCATAGCACTCACATTTTAGCCGAGGGAGGTAAGGAAGGGGCACATATCTCTTCAGGTAGCACCGTCTCAGAAGATTTTAGGGTCAGGTTTCCACTCTGGCTCTACTCTAGCTCTCCCCCCTCAGTATTTAGAGGCTCTTTGTTTCCTATCCTACTGGATGGAGCATCCAATGCCCAATGTCTCATGATTTGTAAATACACAATAGCTATACTCAACAAATTTCACGTGACATTGCATGTTGAAGTCATTGGGGTACACAGCAGATTCAGATAGACATAAAGGGATATAGAAAAATGTTTAAAGCTTGTTTACCTGACATACTGCTAGGCATTATGGATTGATAATTCTGCTCATTCTTCTACGCATCACAAACAACCTGTGAAACAGAAAAAGATTTTACTGAAAATACCATTTTTAAATGCATTGGACAGATTATCAATGAGATGTGCAAATATCTTCCCAGCACAGATGCTTTCAATGGCTGTGTATTAACTACCTTCCATTGTGGGATGCGCACTCTTCTGGGATATCCATGCATAATTAAAAAAGGAAGGCCACACCATATAACCAGACCTTTATTCACCATATATTTCTATTTTTATTTTATTCACTGGCTTAAAGTCCTAGTCTGCTACACTACTAGGTAAAACTCAAGGTTTAATAAAGAGATCATCTATTGATTTCAAAAAGTACCAAACAATATGTTTTGAACAACCCCCCCCCAAAATACAAAGAATGCGTTCTGTGCTCCAAGGGCGCACTATACAATATTTAATACAATTTAACTAAACAAACTCATATCCTGTCTCATTCTCCATCCACCCCCTGATCTTACAACAGATTGTAAACCCACAATGCCAGGGCTTTCTTCCCCTTCTTTACCAGTACCTAACTTCTGTTCTTGTCAGTTTTGGATATTGTTAATCTTAATGCTATTGTTATTTTTTTTTATTCCCCTCTAATTTTGCTATAGAATCTACTAGCGTTCTATAATGTAATTACAGGAAAGCACCAGCATTGATTATTTACCTCCTATAATTCTAAATGTGTTGAAAGCACTACACAGAAACAATAATGCACAAGTCTTAACAGTATATATTTTTTATATGTGAGATAGGAACCTTACTTTTATAATGCTTGAATTTTGCCTGACTGCAGTCGTGACCGAGCATTCAGAAAATTAGAGAGAAAGTTCTGATGGGTCGTGACACTTGAAAGTAGGAAATTATTCAATGTTCTCTTTCAAAATATGTTATCAAAATCTGTAGGCAGTATATTTTTGAAAATTTACTGAATCAAATGTTCTTTCCTTACTGCACATGCTAATCTAGATTTGGATATTGTATGGATCTGGTCAAACTGATATAATTCACAATCCCCATAAGCCTTGATAACCAATTTTTTGGATTACCTATATCTGGTTATCCCTGGTCAATGGATCTTAACAACATACTGCACTGGGACACAAACAATTCACTACAGAAATGCTCGGTTTCCAACAGAGTAAGAAGTAGAACTCAGGGATTTTGGTATTGTAAGCAGCAACCAAACATCTAATTAAGACAAGGGCAAGTCATATGTGTTGTATTTATTAGCATCAACTTGTGTCTACAATCTGGGACTCCCAGCAGCCTAATTGTAGACCCAACAAATTAGCAGTGTGTGTTGCATGATGTCTCTGCATGCGCACTCCTGCATGTGTACCAGCTCTGAGACTGTCTGACGCATCTAAATGCTTGATTGTTTTACCTGACTAAGGTCTGGAGTGGTTTCATTGAATGTAAAGCTGAAAGTTCAATTCCATAGTGCAGTATTTCCGATTCCATTCTTTTATCACATTAATCCCAACTATAAAAATTACATTTTTTTCATCTTTAAATGTTTAACTGTTATTCTGTATCCAGATCATGAATAGAAACAATGACCCTGGCAAGAGCGAGTATCTTTTATAGAACAGCTACATGATATAAAAATAAATCCTGTTGACAGGTAAAAAGTTCTTAACCCTTAATGACAAAGCCCGTACATGTACAGGCTCAAAATGCATTGTTTTCAATGGGTTTAAGGTCTGCCCATTGTCCTCAAGGGGTTAAGGGCTGCAACATTCATAGCCCAGTTTGAAATGGCATAAGGTTCCATTTAATATCATTACTGTACATTATAACTATATGATATTCAGTTTTAGCACAGATTCCAAGCAAAGGGAAAAGAAAATTTGTACTGACACCTACTGGACATTTAGGGCATTTCATTTGTCTGTATTAAAAGTGTTTAATGAGTGTAAAATAAATTCACACAGATGTATAGTATATAAGATCACAAATAAGAATGTGTTAACTATGCATAACTTTTATTGGGATATCAGATTTAGGCATTAATAGAATTTCTATAGTGTCTGGGTCGTTACTATTGGCTAGCACTAGGGCCTACAGTACTTGTTCAACATAGGCAAGTAATTTTCACTGACTGGATGAACATTTGTAGTCAAATGAAATCCATGGATATAGTTCCTGAGTACAACTTCAGTTAGTTGGGACTGCATAGCAGTTATTGTGGTAGTCATAAGTGTATGAGGTGTTTTGAGCTAACATAGGCTTTATTGGTGGTGACATCCATCTTATGAGCTGCCACTTCTCTATCTAAACTTGTGCTCAGAATTATGGAGTGTGGCATACAATGTCTCACTTTGTGGAAGAATACTCATCCCCATTTTAATCTGTACGGTGACAAAAATGGCTGGAATATTTATTTGCTATAAAGCCAGCCATGGGACAGAACCCTGAGCTGAAACATTGTGGTGTATACAAGTATTATTCTACATAGAGCATAATAATAATAAATAATAATAATTAAAAAAACAAAAACAAAACTAGAAATAATTAAACTGGCTATATTCTGTCTTATAAAGGAGTGGCAAATCCAAAGTATGTTTTGTCATGAAAATGCTCTGCAAAATACATTAAAATACATTGAAAACTTAACTTAAAAAGATGTAATTTGGGCAATTTTCCATCTCATTAAACAACTTTTTTTTAATGTTTTGCAGTCCTGCAGTTTTGATTTAGCGTACTGTATTTTTTACATATAAAAAGGTTTTGCATTTAACGCCTTGTGAGCAGCCACCTTCACTGCCAGTTCTTATGATCTGCATGATTATTCCTATTGATTTACCTCCCCCTGTTGTGAAGTTGCTGATTGCTATTGATTGAGTCCAGCAGCCTTTCTAAGGGTGGAATGAGGAAATGAGAGAACTTCCAGACATAAAACTAATTAATTATGCTACTTTTGAATGTGTCGGCTTCCAAGTTAAATTATTTCCTTGCTTTTAAGAACACATTACACAGATTGAACAACCAATGTACACGATGTAGGTAGTTTTCAAATATTGTGCCAAAGCTTGTGAAGGTAACAGTTCCCCTTTAAGATGTAGCGGTCCCAATATTATTTAGTTTTTCTCAGTAATTTTACATCAACTTAACTTAGATGTTACTATAACACTGCAATATTGTCAGCGCTGGGTGAGGAAAGGGTGGATGCAAGATATGTAAAGTGTAGGTAAACTCTGCTGCCTTTAAATTTAACTCTGTTGCCATTGTACATGTAGAAAATGATTTAAGGCATGTTTTTATAAAAAAAACTTACGTATCTAAAGAGGTAATTTACAGTTCCCTGTCCCTAGGCCTCCTTTATGGCAGGCTATAGGAGGAAATTGACAACACTAATGCACTGGTCTCGTCTGCCTATGTAGATTAGTCTGAATGGAGCCGGTCTGGTAGGTTGGCTCTGTACATGTAAATAAATGAGGAAACCTCTATCGTTGTAATAACAAACCAAGTTTCATGTAAAGTGCCTATGTTTAAGGGTTAACAAGGCATCCTGCATGAAGAACAACAAAAAAATGTAGATTTTTCTAAGGCTGCATCCTACCATAAATGGCCAGATCACACCATAAAGTTAATGAAACATGAAGTGCACCCACGCAGGGCATCTTCAACAGATGCCAGATGTCCTGCCCTGGGAGGCATAAAATCCTATAGTTGGGGGTCTGGTTCCCTGCTTCCCTGTAGAATTCTCATTAAATTTCAGTGTGACCTCCAGAAGGATAGGAAACATGGCAGGAGAGGGTTAAATGGGGCCTAAGCAATAACAATGGGTCACCTAGCTATCAGGTAGATAGGAGGTGTTCTGTATACTTGTATTAACAATAACAGAGTTATTGGCGTAGCAGCTGCGAGGGCCAATAAGGTTTTGGCATGCATAAAACGAGGTATTGATTCATGGGAGGAGGATATTATCTTGCCTCTTTACAGGTCATTGGTAAGACCTCACCTTGAATATGCGGTACAATTCTGGGCACCGGCCCTCAAAAAAGACATTATGGAACTAGAAAAAGTGCAAAGAGCAAAAAAATTAATAAGGGGATTGGGAGATACCAGTTATGAAGAGAGACTAAAAAAGTTAAAATTATATACACTGGAAAAACGGCGTCTCAGAGGGGATATGATAACATTATAGAAATATATGCAGGGCCAATATAAAGAGCTCTTCAGTGACCTGTTCATTAACAGAAATATACCAAAGAACAAGAGGTCACCCTCTGAGACTGGAAGCGCAGGTTTCATAGAACGACAAAAAAAGGATTCCTTTACAGTAAAGACAATAAAGTTGAATTCACTGCCAAGGGAGGGTGTTATAAGTACATTAGAATCTAGAGTTTTTTTTTTTCTTAGGAAGGCATGACATACAGGGATATAAATAGAATAACATTAATATTTTAGAGCTTCTTGATCTAAGGAGAAATCAGATTGCCTTTGGAGTCAAGAAAGAATCTTTTTCCCCTGATGGCAGAATTACGAAGTAGCTTAATTAGGGTTTTTTGCCTTCTTTTGGATCAAGAATAGGAAAAATAGGTAGAAGGGTTGAACTTGATGGACTTGGTACATAAGGTTGAAAAAAATACCTATGTTAACCATGCTATGGTATTATAACAATAAACTGGCAAAATGATTAAATATAAATTAATTGATTCTGTCTTTATGCTTTAATTTTAAACTCGTGGGTTTTTGGAGGATAGACTGAGTTATCAAGTCACTATATTTCTAATTTGAAAGTTTTAACTGTTTGACTAAATTAGGTTGTTCTGTAGCTTGCAGAGTTTAGGGGTTACCAAACCTTGTGAGGAATTTTTTTAAGACCTTACATAGAATTTGGTGGTATTAGAGAATAACGTTTTTGGGGTCGTGGGGTGAACAGGTTTGGGGTTAAGGTGTAGTTGCTCTAGGCGCTGTGGGGAGAGTGGCGAGCAAGTCTGCAGGCTGGTTTTTTCATTAACCCTTTCACACCCATGTTCCCCCTTAAGGTCACTGTGAGAACCGGCATGCAGGTACCGGTTCCTGCTGTTGCTTTTGGGGCTTCCTAGGGTCAGCTTATAAATTAAAACATGGCAAGTTATGTCTAAATAGAGATTGTGGTTCAAAGTTTGAAAAGTGGTTTTATCACCATAGCAACCGGCAACATAAGGAACATTTCATCTGTTGCCATGGTGATAGGACCATTTTCAGAACTTTCTTCTAGTGTCACCTTTTATACATTACTTTTTATTGCATCGCATTGCATTCAGTGAGTATACAAGAAAAGTTTGTGAAATGTGGGGGTGTGGTAGGGAACCAAAAGAAAATTCTGATCCCATTAATCCCAATTGTACGGGAGATCAGTTAAAAACATGAAACACAAACAAGGTATTCAGTAAAAGTTGTGCAACTATAATTATGAAGCAATGCTAGTAAAACTAGGATTAGCAAAGATCAGTCATCCCAGACAGGAGGCTGCCTACTTCTTGTTCTTCACCAGTGCTGGTGAGAAGATCAATTCGTTCATTTGTTTCTAAGATGTCTGAAGATGATCTCGAGCATTATTTTTAATGAAGATGTTAGTATATATGTGTACAAAACACCCACACAACCCCATATTGAAAAATAAGGACACAGCATGCTTACAAGTGCATCAGAAATCTGGCAGCGACCAACAATTATTCTTTAACTGGCAGGTGAACTTGCTCACTTTCTCTCTGTTATCAGTCAGTTGTGTGCTCTATCACAACACAGTGCAGTTTATGGCAGCACAATAAACATTTTGAACGCATAATCATTATACTACTTATTTGTTTAAAACCTCATTGCAATGAGTTATTAAATGGATTATACATGGACTCGATCCAAGGCTCCTTATAAAATATAGTGGTGCTTCTAATGAAAACAGCTCATCATATTATAAAATGCGCTGGCAGTTTATTTGTTTGGGTCGTCTGGAAAACGAATTGTAGTTTGGCACCGATTAGTGTGCATAATAGCGATGTGTCAATAGCTTATTGAAAGCTATGATACAATGTTGTCTTTTAGAAACACATATTGCATCAGGTAAAGGTAAAACTAAACTAGACAACATGCAACAGGCATCAAACACGTCTACTCATTGTGCTGAAAGAGGTGCTTTAAAGTAATACTGTTTCTGTGATTCTGAATCTGTTATGTGATGCACTACTTGTTATGTCCTGTTTACTTACTATACAGCTCTATATAATGGCGCTATATAAATTAATAACTATTAAGAGTCCTCTTTGTTACATAATTGTGGCATGATCTAGTCAACATACTACATGACATGTAAAAAGCAGAAACACTGATTAGAATAACTTTAGAACACTAGCTTAATCGTAGAGACCTTTTATTTGTTTGTTGCTAGCAGGCCCGGACTGGCCATCTGGAAAACAGGTGGGCAATGGTGCCGCAGACTCTAATGCCACTCGAGTGGCAGACCTAGAGCTTCGGTGTGCGGCTGCTCTATATGTTTGTGCACATCGCTTGGGTTTTCCTTTGCAGAAAGCTAATGAGTTGCATGGGGGGGGCGCAATCACATATAAAAAGAAAGGGTTACTGTGTCTGGTGCATGTGTAGATGGCAGTTAAAGTCAAGTGACAGTTGAGGAACAGTTTGAACTGTGTTTTGGGAACTAATGCGGGAGAGCGGCTTTTAGGAAAATATTGATTTGGATTAAGATTTATTTTTACTCTTTTTGACAAATTGTGTTGAGATTTGATACTATATATCCGTCAACCTGTTAAAACCTTCACGACCTTCCATGCGCTCATGAAAAAAAGTGTCAAAAAACCTATAATGATGGCATGGAGTGTCATGATTAAAGCAGCAGCGTGTGTGCACACCGCTACTCAGCTGTTCCTGGTGTAGGTGACTTCCTCGAACTCGAGGCAATCCTTGGGAACGGTCACTCACCCTCCCCACAATAGAAATCTTTTTACAGTGAATGTGATGATCCATTCACCGGGAAAGCATGCTGCTGATCAGAGACTGATCAGCAGTCTCAGAAAAGCTAATTGCAGCAATTATTGCATGGAGCAGGCAATCCTAGCCTCCTAGCATGCCATAAAAAAGTTACAAAAATTATTAAAAAAGTCTATAGTTACATCAGCAGACTGGCACACCGGAAAAACTGCTATCATGCAGGGGATCAGACATTATGCCACAGCCAGCTAGCCACCATCTGCACATAAAATCAATAAATCAAAATCAATAAGAAATACAAAAACAAATTTGAAAAATAAGAAAAAATACCTCACACCCACACTTTATAAACATTTTTATCTAAACTGAAGACCCTCTGTGGATTACAACGCTCTTCACCATCAGTCAGGCTGAGGACAAGGATGATGACAGTTATGGCCCCCAAAAGCAGGTGCACAATAAAAGCAAAAATGCTGGCATAATCATGAAAATGTATCTTTTATTTTTACCTAAATAGATAATTTAACCCTTTATTTTCTGCGTGGCTACCCTGCCCTGTTATGTGTGCTGTTGTGCAGATTTCAAAAGTTACACAAAAGCCTATGCAGTTTCCTTTGTCATTACATGCAATCTGCGCAAGCATATCTAAGAAACATAAAAAGGTTGGTTAACGTTACGGCTCCCGTTGTCAGTGATTGATGACCGATTGTCTGGATGATAAGTGTCCAAATACTTCCAAAAACAATTAAAAAATAAATCTACACACGCGTCAGTATTTTCAAAATAAAGGCACTTAAATTAACATAGTTTGTGGTATTTTGGACAGCTTAGGGACAATTATTATAGGAAAATATTACGAAAAATGTGGGTTTTTCAAATATTTTTGTATTATTCACACTAAATATTAAGTTAGGTAAGGTTGTCAGGGACAATAGTTTCAGGTTTAAATGAAACTGGGAAATTGTTACAAATGTTTCTCTTCATTACAGAGAATTCATAAAATAAAGTTTTATAGGAAACAGGCTTGCACTTTTTGATGATTTCAAAATATCTAAGCTTAGATAAATTCAGTAAAAAATAGTGTCTACATTTTTTGGATACTTATGTGCCACAACTTTCAGAATCAAGGAAATTAAGGAAAACAACATAAAGACAATCATTTTTATATCACATATGTCATTTAGCTACCGCTGGCATTAGAAGACCAGGGCTGCTTTTCATCTCCAGTACAGCCCTGGTTGATAATATGATTATAACCCAGCCAATCTCCTAAAGCCAAATCATACACATAAGTCAATGTGGAATAGTACATTAGATCTTTGGGTTTTTATTTTTGGTCAATTCAAGGCACTATAGCATTGATGTTTTGGTCAAACAAACAAGCCTTTCCCAGTAAGAAGATAGGGGGAGATAGGGAGATACTGAAGGAGAGTGTAAAAGATTGTGAATTAGAGTGTGAGTGTATGCATGTGAGAGCATGAGAGTGAACAACTAATTTTGTTTCTGTATGGAAATTTGCACAAGTCTAATCAATAAATAATAAAAAAAAGTCACATAACCCCCCCCAGCTACATCTCTAACCATCTCTAAAACTTCCCCCTGTCCATTTGAAACTTTTAGAGGTATTGTGTCCCCTTTGCTGGCATTTTTCAATATTAGGTAAAGCACTAATATAAGCTTAGCCAACCAGCTTAACCAATATCTATGACATTGAGAATTTTACGTTGGAAACTCTACCTGCAAATAAAAGCAAGTTTAGAACTCAGTGGGAGTCAATGATACTGAAACAGTTAAAAAATTAAATAATCACAAAAATTACAAAGCTTAAAGAAAGCTTTTGGATGCATAATGTGGAGGGCAAACGCTCCTGAGGCTATTAGAAATATAAAATAAATAAATGTAGTTTTGTTCATTTAATTTAGGTACAGAATGTACTCATTTAGGTTGTTCACATAACGTAAGCTGGCAAGGACAAAAAGACTCATGGTAATTTAGATTTTGTCTGTGATCCGATTCACAGTCTCTGCTCAGAATAAACAGAGTCAGTGGAAACTTTTAATCTGCCATAATTTCGTGCTCGAGGGACCGCACAGAAAAAGCTAAATCAGAACCTAGGCCACCAAAAGCTGTATGTTACATGAATTCAAAAGGTAGTATGAACAGTGTACACAAATACAAGAGCTTCAATGAATATCCAGTGCATATAGCAATAGTTAAGTAATACGACATATTTAATGTAGTACACTGTCTTCCTGGTAGGGTTAGAAACAATGAACAACTAGTAAAAGGGGTATTGTTATGAAATGTAAAACTAAAAGAAAAGGCCATACAGCCTAGAATTTCCAAGACAGTCCTGGCGTCCAGGCTTATTTTCACGCTGTCGGCTGTTCCCTGGCAAATCCCAGCAACAGTTGTGACTGCCAACAGTTGTGATTTTTATAGGCAATGTGCAAGTGCTTAAAGGAGAAGGTGGAAAATGGGCATTCGATGGGCGGAACACATCTGACATCATGATGTGGGAAACTTTATATCACTAGCCATATTTGGTGGGTCAACCTGTGCAGGACATCATACACTTCAAGAAAGGAACATCCAAAAGTTGGTAAACATCAAAATATCCATCGAAAGTGACTCTATAGGAACCAAATTAAATCCATGGAGAACTGATTCACATAGGTGTGTGTCTAAACATTAATTTAGTAGAATTAAACATTTCCCTTACCAGTTCCTCACACATTAATGAGTATGTACTACACTTGACTGCTATGTATCTATAATCAAAGCTTTAGCTCCACTAATACCACAGCCCCTGAGATCCCTGAATTCCAAAAAGAATATGCGGTACCCAAATTTTTGGCCATTTCTATATTAATACCTTGAGAGCGCAGGTCCCTTTATCAAATACTCTTATTTTGAAATAAATTTAGTGTGTTGTAGTATTATTTGTATTGCTAGGCATAATTAGAGGCCTTGTTTATGTCTCAGTGGTCTCCACAGAGTATGCACATGAAACTTCCATTTTCTCTTAACAGAACGTGTTAAATCTGCAAAATAGTAACTCAGTTTTTGCTTTTCTCTAATGTGTCTCTGTTCAAACTGAAGTGGTATATTTGTAAACCCGAATGCTTCTGTTCTGTGATATTTCATCACCCAGTGCTTCCAGAATCATACTCCAGAATGCTTTTAAAAACAATATTTGGATTTGTTCTTCCAAACTTTGTTTTTTTTTTTGTCAATAAAAGATAGAAAAGTATATACAGTATACCATTAAACGCTATTCCCTTAACAATAGATTTCCGCAGCAGCACTAGTGGTAAAGATATTAAAGTACTTTTGGATCATTGCTTTCTGAATTCCGCTCCTCCATTAAATGAAATGCCATATATATGTAACCCTTAATAAAATTATGTAAAGTCTGGAACGTGTTTCAGCTTAAAACAGTAAAATATGTGAAACTGCCTGGCACGCATTTTATTATTTTATGAGTGATGAAATATAAGTGTCTGATTATGTATATTTTAAAGAGTACCTAATGTGTCTAACACATCGCAAGAGTAAAAGAGGAAATGACCAACACAATCCTTCAGCACAGACCTCATTCATTTAATAGTAGGTAACGTAACAGTGCAGATCAAATTGTTCATTTAAAGATTAGGGCCTTAAGCACTAAATTGCACAGCCCCAGCAATTTACCTATGAGTCACCATAAAGATCACGTTAAAGAAATACTTTCAAAAGCATTTCTTACTGGTTCATAGCTGCCAGAGTACCAATGTAATTTTACATTTGTTTGCGACATTAAAATGCTAACCCAAAAATAAGATCTTGGTAACTCCCTCAGTAAAGTGCTGCAAAATCCATTACCCCTCTGCAAATAAAAGACAACAATAATCATATAAACGGATTTTGCAAATACATAGAGCAAGGCCCCTATTGGTTTATAAGGACCCCTTTAGAGAATGTGGAAAACTTGTGCATGTGTGACATACAACATTTGAGACAGCGAACATTGAATGATCATGGAATGGGTGAGCACAGGGTTAGTTTTTAACTGTTTCCTATACTGCAATTACCTCTTGAGAGTGGCTACTTTTCATTAATTACTACAAAAACACAAAAGGCATATAATGAACACCCTTAAGGACCGGAGTGTTTGAACGCTTCTGTGGTCTTTGGGTTAACTGTAATTTTATCTCTCATTACTGTACTCACACAAATTATATATTGTTTTATTTCAGGAAAAGATTTCTTTAGCTATCATTACTTTGATCATATCATCTACTTTACTATAGGAAAAAAATACAGTGAAAAACTGAAAAAACCCAAATTGAAAAATATTTTACACATTTACAAAAGCTAATGGAAAACCTGCTAAATAGATTGTAATATATGTCCTGCGTTTTATACCCATTTTGCAATTCATAGGGGAATAAGTACAACCAGTGTATTGCCATTTGGAAACCATTTTTTTCAAATCTGGTCATCATGTGCCCATGTCCTATTTGGACATCTTTGAAGCTGGCCAATTCAATTTACCCCAATCACATCATATATTTGAAAAGTAGACAGTTCAGTGTTGAAATATCCTGGGGTGCCTAGTTTTCAAAACGCTATTACCGTATTTGCTTGTTTAGAAGACAAGGTTGTTTTTCAGAGCAAATGCTAGAAAATGTAGGGTCTAAATGGTTAAAATTCACCTCAATACTGTAATGTAGGAGGGGCTATGAAGACTCATTCTCTAGGTGCCTGTGGGGTCTAAACTTGCTAAGATTTCTTTCATATGGTTAGTATTATAATCTCATGCATTAAAAATCAATAATATGGTTTTAACAGTTTGAACTGGAAGCTTTGAACATTGGTTCTACGGATATGACAGGTCAGTCCTACATATTTAGCAACCAGTTTTATATTTTCTATCCCCCTAATCCACAGATCTAGCTCTAATCTAACTGATGACTGCCTTCTGAGCACTTTGCACCTGTTGTTTTTGTTCACTAGTCTCTGCGTCCTTGGTGCTCTGATGTGTCCCTGTCTTTTCCCCTTGTTATGTCACGTCTTCTGTGTCCTTAATCTATTTTCCATGTTGCCTCCTCCTCTCCTCATGTTTTTTCATACGTTCTGATTTATCCGTATTGCTCACGCACTGTCTGTATAACCAGGCATATTGGATACTGACACCTTTGAATATTACACTGTTTATTTAGTGCATTAGTAGCGTCAGATTATCCATTAGGCATTAGTGCATTAGGTCCCCCTGATGCTTTAATTGATATTCTGTCAAGTGGCAATGCAAGGCATCAGTAGCCAGCCAGGCTGTTGTAGCCAGGAGGTGGACACACACCAGGGCCACATAATGTGACCCGGCAGTACTAGCACGGCAGCAACACCTGCTGTGCACACGTGGCCACAAGTTCCACTCTTACACAGTGAGCGACTACATGTATATAGCTGCAGCTTCTTGATCTGCAGCTTCTCCTTAAGGTAAGTCGTTTTTTTTTTAGATTAAACAAATGTATATTAAAGTACCTACAACATATTGTAATATGCATTCATTGATCGGGGGGCACTAGAGTGTTGCTTTAGTTCAATTATACTAAATGGGACAACTGTTATACAAGGACTGCAGGAAAGTAAGACTAGCCATATAACACACAAACTGGAATTAAGCAGCTTGCGGTCTCATTCCATTTCCAGTTTATTTGTAGGCCTTGAGTTCACATGTGCTGCAATTTCTATGATGTAATTCTTTGTGTCGAAATTGTCTCAACAATTCAAATACCTATGCAAGGTTACCAAAGGACATACTACAGTGATAACACTCTATAAAATAATACTATTTACATTATAACAACGTTTTTATTTGTTATCCCTTTAACCTCTTCCGGACCGGCGTTTGCATACTACGTCTTCACTTGAAGACCGCAGTATTTTTTTAAATATTTAAATTCTGTGATCGTGATTCGCTGCAAAGTGATCACGTGCACGGAATTGAGGGGGGGTGGCTGCTACTGATCGCTGGGAACACCCAGCGGTCAGTAGCATCCGCCCCTCGCGATCCCAGCGTTCAAAGCGACGCTGGATTGCGTAAAAGCGGTGACGTACCTGGTACGTCCCAGTCTGCCGGTGACCCGTGACCCGGAAGTACCAGGTACGTCCCGGTCTTGAAAGGGTTAAGGTCAATGGGTGGTCCCTAAACCCATTGAAAAGAATGCATTTTGTCATTAAGGGTTTATTATTCAATTATGTATTCAGTTTAGTATGAACAAAAGTAAAACATTCCACTAACAAGTTACATGGCTTGGTATCTGAAACATATAGCCTGTACTAGTTATGTAGCAAGATAAATATATGTAATAACAAATGAAAGTAAAATGGACAGCTGGAAAAGGCTGAGTGCCTCCATGGAAAATACTTAAGACACATAATTGAATCTCTGTTGGTTAAAGCGACTTCCATCATGGTGATGTCTCTACCGTAACAAAATCACATCTGTCTGTTGGGTCTCTTCACCAAATTAGAAGTTTGCTGCTACGATAAGAAGTTCAACTCACCAACTTTATTTTGTACCTTAGGTTATTTAATGAAGTTTTAATTCAGTGAGTGGGTGGTTGAAAAGTAGAGGGAATTTCAACATGCAGGGAAAAGGCATACGATTGTTCTCAATATCGGGTAAGACCAAGGATCAAATAGGATCTGATATTTATACAGTAGGAAACAAATGGGCAGACTAGATGGGCTGAATGGTTCTTATTTTCAGTCTGTTCTGTTGGCCAACCCTCGTGAGCTTCTCCTGCATAGTTAATTGGGAACAATCCTTAATAGCATTATACAAGGCCAGCTTAACCCTTATTATAATAGTTGTCTAGGGTTGGCTCTTTGTAATGCATAGTGACATTGGTGAGTTAAAAACAGTCTCCTTGTTTAGCCAATAGAACTCTGTATGAAAAATACTTGCATTGGGTATCTACAGAGAGCTCAATGCAACTTACAACAAAGGTGTGCCTGCTACCTCGTAAGAGCGGCAGGCACTAATGGAGGCCTGTGTTCAAGACACCATGCTCTTCCTATGACCCAATGAAAATAAATGAATGACCTCATTCTGGCCACATTCCACAGCATAGTCTGTTGATCACGCTGCCCATTTGCCAGGAGCTATCAGAATACATGTTAGAGATGTAATGCGAAGGGTAATTTAAAAAAGAAAAACAAATATGTTTTATTACTGCTATTCCAAACAGTTGTCATGAGGTTTCATTTTATATGATATGCATTTGTTTTTTTATACTTTTCTTTTTTATAAATAGGCTTCTCTGGTGATAGTTTATTTAAAATCTCAGTAATTCTAGATGGGTTTATTAAACATGACGTGACTCTGAGATGACTGAAATGCAATTTTTGCATTTTACTTGATATTGGCAAACTCATTCCCTTATTGCAAAATCTATACAAATCAAGAAGAATCTTAAATGGAGTAGTGATGTTATTTAATAAAGTATTAAATTAGATTTTATGTGAAATTTACAATGAGAATACACATTTGATTTAACCATTCAGTCATACAGCTTTGGGAGAGAGGAACAACACAATTATATATTTACAATGCTGTATAAAATAACTACATTTGCATGTGATCTTGCATGAGATATTTAGTATCTTTCTTTTAAGTTAAAGCAATTGACAGTTGCATCTGAAGTGGAATTCTTCATTATATAAATACCCTGTGTATATTAGGAAAATGTTTGGGAGAAGGTACTAGTTTTAATATCAAATATAACACCATAGATTATGAGATACTGTTCCTAATTTTTATTTGGAATTCACATAAACAAATCCACAAGCTTAATATTAGTTTATAAAGTATTCATTATAAATATTTTAATTATTATCACAGCTAACAAGATTCAGTTCAATACATCTGTTAGCTCAATTTGACGTTTCTCAGTATTTATTCTTCTGGAATTCCCCGTAATATTTAAGTATTAACGCAGTTTAACCTAGAGGGTATCTTTGCTGAAATTGTGCCGATTTAAGCTTTTGCACTAACCTTTGCAGGGTTTTTCTAGTGGGAGACCACTAGAAGTTTATCAATCAAGTCGGAGGTATATTAATGGATCACCCAGGGTATTAAGTATGTGTATGTTTCTTAGGACCCAAGATGGCCATCTAAGTTTTGTGAATTTAACCCAAGAACTGAACATCTAGGCTTTAACAGACTAAATCATAGATATCCTAGCTGTATGTTTGACATGTACTCTACATCAACTGCCAGTGCCTTTCATGCTGATTTTGTGATAAGGCTTTACCGTAATATTAAATGAAGATTTAAACTGATAAAGTTGGGAAACTTGTCTTCATTAAACTTCAGTGTAGGTGAAAATAAAAGTTAAAAATCATATTTTACCATCAGGATCTCAGTGGGATTAAATAAAAAAAACAGAAGTTATAGCTATATTTCATTTTTAAAAAAGCAACATTAAAATTAGTTTTTTTGTAGCATTAAAACGGTTTTTAACACTGAACCACATACAGGATGAACAACCCATAACATGGTAATGAACAACCCATAAGTATATTGCACTTCATAATATTGTAATGTAATAATGTTTTGTTTGTTTTTTTAAATTAACAAATACATTTTGTAGATTATAAAACAATAAATAAAAAGTACATGCTAAACTACAGCAAAAAATAGTCACTAATCCATGAATTAGAAAATGTTCTGATATCCACCCAACTACAATTAATAAAATCATTGTCTGTGTGGAACTTTTTTGCATTTCTTATAAATGTAATTTGCAAAGAAAAAAAGTTAACTTTTTTCGTACATTCTAAAAATATATTCCGATTTGAAAAAGTCAGGTACGCACAAAGACAGACACATGCACACAGTTTTTATGGACCCACCTTTAAAAAGTAGTCCTGTAGGTAGTTGGAAGCCTCACTGACTCGTAAGATAATTATGCGAATGTACAAAAGTTTTATCTTCCCACAATATAAAGCATTTCCCTCTTTCATTCTCAGAAGGGTGAATTTGCCCTGTCGCTGCATGACAAAGACTATTTTATTGAATAAAAAAATATATAATAACATGACTGGTTCAGCTGGTTTTGTTCCCACAAAGCATTACCGCAAGAGAACTTGTGGGCAGCGCTCCTGCAATCAAATGAATATCTGGCTCTCAGTCAAAAACATGGATTCTTTGATAGCTTCGGAGAAAATTTACAGATGAAATATGATTTGCCTCGCTACGTATTCTATCATTAATCCTTGGAATGTGTATACGTCTTCAAGTCTTTACACATTAATAACGAAGCAAAAAAAATGTATACTTTAATTTTAAAAGTAAGTACAAAAAATAAGAATCAACATGAACTAATCAGACTATGTGCCCAGCTCAGTCTAATGTGGGCCCGGTTCAAACCATGCAATGATACAGCTAACCATATCCTGTCTGTTCTTGTTCCAAGAAACATTCCAAATGAAATAACACTTAAAAGCCAGCGTGTAGTTCTCCAGATCGAAAAAAATAAAAAAGCTATGTAAGGTTTTTACGCAACATGCATTTGTGTCATAAATGATATATCCCGATTGAATACAAGGCTTGATTTAATCTTACTCATAAGTGCAACAACAAGAAGAAATCACAAAAAACATATGTGCTCTTGGTATATAAGACAAAGAATACACACATATGCATTTACATTTAAGTAGCTCTACTTCATTATGTGTATAGAGGAGTGTATTGTTTTTGGAGGGCATTGGACATTTGTACATTTGGTTTAGAATTCCAGATTTTGTGACATAGGTTTCATGGTATTATACATGGTATTAGGGGGACCAGTTTAAGAGATGTCCGTATGAGTATGCAGACAAGACAGCTAACATTGGGTAACTGTTCCTAACAAAAGAGATGTTTATTGCCAGTCCAGATGCTCTCTGCAGTGCTGCCTATGAGGTCACGTGCAAGGTTAAAACACGGTCAGACTGGATGAGCCCAAGTGCTTTTATGTGCCAAGAAATGATAGGTTTTTGTGTATTACTGCTAAGCTATGCTGGTTTACAAACTTGTGTTTTCACAGATGCAAAACTATCATGATCAGCGCATCACATTTACTCTACATTCATGGACAATCAGCCTCACTCAGCTCAGCACGGTTATTCACATTCTATCTCGTGACAGAATGTGGCTCTAACACAATGGGTTCCGGTACAGGGAGAGTTTGTTGGAGAGGTGTTATTTCAACACCTTGACATCATTAAATCATGAAGGGTCAACCCCAGCTTTTTTTTCAGAAGGAGCTCGTATGACCCTTCATAATTAAAACAGTGTAGTTAAACGATTCCTCAAAGTCTCCTTGTCCATTGAATTATGCAGGGCCAGCTAAGCCCTTGTAGCTTGAGAAACCTTCCAGTGTTTACCCTTCGTAATGTGAAAGTTATACTGTGAAAGTTAAGACCACAACTCTCCTGCTAATTCTTGTTAGTGAACAAACCCCAGTCAGCGGGTGGAATTGCACAGCTTGGGTAGACAATAAAGTACAGAGGATTATCCAAGACAGTCAGCACCCTATAGTGTGCCATTGTTACTGCTACAGAAATAATCAGCTTCATGTTAGACAATAGACAATTACTTATATGCATATAACTGGTCTTACACAATACAGAATAGTTTCTATCATCACTGTGTATATATGGATAACTTGCCTCATGCAATGCAGAATATAGCTACAGTAAATCCAGGGAAGAGCTGGCACCTTCTGGACCAGGTGCAAGTAAAGCTGAGTGCCCCCTCGTCCCTAATTCTAATACACTCACAAACTTATACACACACTAACACACCCATAGTGCATGGTATATAAAATCGAATCTATTCCACAATACAATGGAGACACTCACAAGATTAAACTCTTGGTGGGCAATGAACAAAATAGGGCAATTTTGGACATTTAAACTTCTTGTAGTTCCTGTTTGTGTTGGTTGTGTCACCAAATTTCCAGTTACCAATTTGTGTTCTTCGGACAGCATGTATCACCGTCTTGGCTGCTCACTATCCATCTATCCGACTAACTAGGCGCTATCCGAGCATATCCACTTTGCTCTTTTTTCAATTGCCAACCAAAATTTTAATCTTGTGAGTAACTCCGTTGTAATAGGGAGTAAATTAATTTTAAATATCATGCACTTTGGGTCTTATCGCGTTCTTTTTGTACTGCATGAAGAATGTTCTACAATTTTCTTGAAGGAGCTGTGTCTGACTGTGTGCTTTCAAACATCTTTGGGACTCCCCCCCCCCAATATCTTTGATATTACACATGTGTGTTATAGGGTTAGCGATTCTTAGCACTGGCTATGTGTAGTACTCTTCAGTGTGTAACAGGCTGGATACACATGGCTGCCGTGTGTATGTCATTTATTTGCCAGTGGTTTTAATCCCCAGTCCAACCAAGCACAAGATGTAGGTACATTTCAGTGTTCTCACCTCCTCCCCAAAACACAATTTACAGCATACAACCGTCAGATTACAAATTGATCCTTCATACTAGCTGTATTTTAGAAATGGCTTTCCTTGTTAATTTGCAGAACTTATTGATGACCACATGCTAACAAAAAAAGGAAAGCTAGGGAAAACAGTAGGGAAAACTATTTTTTCCACACATTATTTCACTGCAGCTGATTTAGTACTAGAAAGACTCCCAAAAAATTTGGTTTGTGCTAAAACTGGCACAAACTCATAACTCCAGAATGACGACAGGATGGTAGTAATGGTGTATAATGTACAGGGGTATGATTTTGTTTTGCTAATGTCAATATAAATTTGGATTCATGCTTTTTGGCAATACACACTGTCAGTGTCCTTTCCAACAGAGAAATCATTTATACACTATTATTTTGTAGCCACCGATAAAACCAAGTAGGACCTAAACAGATACACTGAGCATTTTGTTCATGCATCTGAAATCTCATACTCCATATCTAAAAGGAAAGAGCAATATTTAGCTGCATTCTTTTAATGTTATATTCTGACAGTCGTGTCACCGTTGCTTGTGGTGTTAGTAGAAATTTGTTTATTCCCTTATAACAAATGTAACTGGTAGGGTGAAATAAAGGGTATTATGGCTTAGAAGTAGCAACAGCAATACTCCACAGCGGTTCACACTTCTTAAACAAAATTAACAGCCGTTTGCGAAGAATGGTCCAACTCCAAAGGTATGCTAGCAATTACTGTAGCTGGGCACTAGTCATGTGCAAATGGGCCTACAACATTTTAGATACATTTTTCAGTTCCTTTTTGTGAACCAATTTCGCTCCCTGCTCATCGGGGGCATTTTTGATTAGAGAACAAAATTTGTTGCCCAGTGCCTACATTCACTTTCACTCACTCTCTCATTATCTCACTCGCTACCTTCACTGCCAACCACTTTCTTATTCATTCATCTGTTATCTACTCTTTTCTCTTCTATCTTTTTTTCTTTATCTGCATCTCCGCAGCATAACCTGGAGGGAACTTCCACCCAAATGGCGGTGCTTGCGGCAACATCCTCTCGCCAATCAATCAATTGGGGAAGAGGACGTCACTGCAAGTGCCGTAATTTTGCCCTCAGGTGAACCGAGGGCAGTATGGCAGCACTTGCGGTGACGTGCTCTCTCCGATCCTCCAATCGGGGGGAGAGGATGTTACTGCAAGTACCGTCATTTTGCCCTCACATGAACTGAGGGCCCTGATGCTCAGTTGGTGCTTTTGGTGACGTCCTCTTCACCAGTTGGAGAATTTTGGCGGAAGTTCCCACCGAGTTAAGCCCACAGAGGGGCGGACAAAGCCCTGACCTCAACCCCATCGGACACCTGTGGGATGAACTGGAACTGCGATTGTGAGCCAGGCCTTCTCATCCAACATCACTGCCTGACCTCACAAATGCTCTACTCCTGTAATAGAAGCTGTTATAGCTGCAAAGAAGGGACCAACTACATATTAATGTCTATGTATTTAGAATACAATGTCATCAAAGTCCCTGTTGGTGTAATAGTCAGATGTCCTGATACTTTTGTCTATATAGTATATGTGTATAAAACACACTGGCTGTTTAATATCTATCAACAACTCATATTAAGCATTCCCAGAGAACATATGAATGCATGCATCTAAATAAAAGCTATATCTTTTTATGGCTTAAGCATCCACTAAAACCAAGTAGTTATAAAAATTATAAATGATTATATAAAGTTATATACAAATTACCTTTAGCTTGTTTGTTTGCTTGTTCTTCAAACGGTGTAATTGCTATGCAGCTATTGCCCTGACCTCACCTTTACTCTGCTTACTCAGTCTTCTAAGTCTTTGACACGCTGGTACACCTTCTAAATTCACTCATATCATATAACAGGGTTCTTATATAATCCATGACATTTACATGCTGATATTCTCTAGTGCCTAGATTAAACTCACTTTGTCTGACTGGATGCCCAGACTGGATTTGGCCATCAAGGACCTTGTGTATGTTCTGTAGTCTTTTAGAAATAACTACAAGTCCTACTATATTGCATTGATGCAGCTGAATTGTAAGCAGGCCTCCATATTACATGGTTGATGGCAACAAACAACATTATTTAAAACTTTTACCACAATCTTTTTACAGCTTTAACAAAGATTTTCTCTCTCTTCAAAAAGTGACAAAAAAGTAAATAAAAAGTAATGCAATTAAAATCAAATACAAAAGTTAAGTAATTACGGGACCTCAGTGATGTCATTATGAGATTTTTCAGGTAACTTGCTAGCTACAGGAAAGATGCAGAAAAAGTACAGAAAAGGGGGGTAGGTTGAAAACATATTGTATATGGTATATCATCATAGTTCATAGTTATAAAATTTCTACATTACTACTCTTTCCTTGATATATAACGGACATATTTATATAATCGACCTACTTAGGTAAAATATTAACTATGAAATGTTATTTTTGTAGCTGTTTGCTGTGTCATTGCACTCTCGACTTACACCAGACAATTGTACCATTCTGCTACAGATTGTCATTATTTCCAAAAGCAGCATGCATAAAATGCCTTGTAAATTTTGGTCATAAAAAGAATGGTCAGTGGACGTTAGTGGCGTCTAAACAGTTTGAAAATATTTTGCAAGTTCTGAGAATTATTGCTTAAACGGGAACAACCAAACCCTTTTACTGCAGTGGATCTGGTCCAGTTCTGTAAATTTTTATTTCTGTGGGTGGACAGGTCTATAAGGCTGAACAAAGCAATGTCTGACAGCAAAACCCCTAAAATCACATTCCTGTCCTTTAACAGCAATAACACATCTTGTGCTTGGTTTAGAAATATGAATACTACCAAATTCTTAATCTAGTTGTAAAAAGGAATTCTGTGTACCTTTTAAAATGAAGGTCCATTTATTCACGCAAACATCAGTTGTATGAAGTCATTGATAATACCAAGCTAAAGAAAATATTAATGGAATGCTTTAATATTACTTTTTTACTTTATGCCGTGATGTGCAGGCCTAGGTTTGACCATGCAAATACTCTTTCTCCTATTTGTTAAATACATCACTAACATCGGTATACTTATCAACACTCCTGGGTGCCCTGGGATAGCAATTTGTTGGATCATCTGCCCTGTCTGCCTCTTTAATGGATCTGCAGTGGCCAGTTTAGGTACTACTCAATCAAAACTCACAGCAGTAATAACTAGGACAGTGATGGCAAATGTTTTTGGGCCCACATGAGGTTGTTCAGAATTTTGATGAGGGCTGTCTCAGGACAGTATTATGGAACAAAACCAGACTGGAAGACAGTGAAGAAGGGAGGTGGGGGTCTAGGAAAGGCTTCTTTATAAATGGGAGGAATGAGAGCATAGTTAACAGAGTATAGAATTAGAAACAAAGAAGGAGTAATGAAGAGGGAGGAGAAAAGAACATCAGAACACTAGTTAGATGGATGGCAAAAGCCGTTGAGAATAGCTGGTTGCAAGGAGAGGGGTTGAGTTACACTGTACATGGCATGATAGTAGGAGGATGCTATATTTTATTTTTCAGATGGCTAGCACAGTTTTAGGCAGAGAAGTTGGAAATGGATGGAGAGGTTGGGGAAAAGAGGAGTATGCTAAAAGTAGAAAACAGATGTTTAAGGTTGTAGAAAGGGACAATGTTGCAACATTTTTGTTGGCAAGATGGAGAGCAGAGGGATGGGAACGTCTTCTTTACAGTACCAATGCCCAAGTATGCAAGACAGCTGGTGATTATGGGGATAGAATTGTTATAGTCTCCAGGTTGTGGAGTGCAGAGTGTATTCTGAAGATAAAGGACTCAATCTGTGAGAGAGATCCTAGAAGAAAGAAGCCGCAATGTAGGAGAGGCTCCACAGAAGCTCATGGAAGAAATTCCCAAATGAACTCCACCCACCCAATATTATATAAATATCACTAGTCATACGAGAGTTTTTTTTTTTAATTCCTTGTTATTGTGCTGTTTGTATTGATTATTGCAGTGAAGCAGTAATCAGATTTATATTTTCAGAAATCAATTATAGTTAGAAAGGGGAAAAAACATCACTCTGCTACACCAATACAGTATTTTCACTAGGATAGTTTATGAGTGTATTACCATATGCTAATTATGTTATGAACAATTAACTTGCATGCTTCCAACTGGAGAATGGAGGAAATTATTTGTATTGACATCATTCACCCAAAGCGTCCAGACAGTCTGTTTTTGAAAATAGAAAAAAGGCTCCAGGCACTCAAGGGTTCCAGCTCAGGCAGGTTTATTGAAGGACAACACCAACAACGTTTCAACCTCACAAGGTCCTTATCAAGAGTCTGTTTTTGAGACCAAAAACCCCCCCTGTCGGTCTTTCCTCCCCTGACACCCCTCTTTTCTAGAAGCCCAGGATGTTTGAGTATATGGGTATGAATGTATGATGTATGGTGTTCTTAGGGCCTTAAAAAATACCAAAACAGAATATGTTCTTCAAGTCACATATAAAGTCACACCACTCCAGTAGCCACATTGCTACGTGAAACGCTGTGTGATAAAGTAATTCGGTAGTCTGTACTTTAATCACACTCTGGCACCTTAGGGGAAATCTCTGGCCCATGAACAAGAATCTGCTTTGCTGCTGGCAGTTAATAGTTACTTCCGAATATAATACATGCCAAAATATCAGATTGCCCAGATTTCCTAGGCCTACATAATATTTAATGATTAAAGTAGATCAATGTTTTTTTGCATTAAGACCTTCTAAAACATAGTTGTACGTTTTAATTCTCTACTGGCAAACACGTGTTTTGGAATAGGGTGATCATGCATTGTATTTCTGAAATATAGGTGGTAGCAATTTGTCCTCAGCATTGGTGTTCCACAAAGCAGAAGTGGCTTCTAGAAAATGGCCTCAATGCTGCTATGGGAAAGGCACAATTCCCAGCCTCTGTGGTAGCCTGGAGTGTAGTAACACAAAAGCACAAGAATAATAAACTGAGGTTTGGAAGAAAATATTTTGTGTGTGGGAATAAATTCCCACACCAAACTTAGTCTGTAAGTTCCTAAAGAGAATTATTTGGTATCACATATCAAGGTTTCTAGATAGAAGGAAAGTAGAAATCTTCATGCATGGAGACTTAATCACAAAGTGAAAAGCCAACACTAAATAAGCTGAAGATAGGGTAGGTATGTATTATTAAGTCTGTGACCAAGGCACAATATGTGAGATATTGTTAGGGTTGTCAGTGGGCATGTGATAGTATTGAAAACTCAAAATAATGAACTGAACACAAGGATTGCAGGAAAGCCGGTGTGCACATTCACGCTGTTCCAGCGTTAGAAGTAAAGAAGCTGTATGTAATCTGTTAGGAGCTGGTGTTTACCAATACTGACTGAAGACAACGGACTGCCAAATAAAATGAGTCAGTAACAATTTGATATTAAAGGCAATATGTCAAGAGTAGATGCAAATAACTGCACTAGCAAGAGGAAATGTAACAGTTCTAAAGGATAATGTCTGTTCTACTATAAGGGGTGAACAGTAAGCCAGGCTAGAACTGTCAAGCATAATCTCCATCCTTTGGGACCACGTATACAAAAAGTGATCACCGTGTGAATTTGTAAAGGAACCAGCTTTCCTGCTGAATGGACTAACCCCTGGTTTCTATATTCTAAGGAGCACAGTTCAAAGTTTGCATAAAAATCATTTTTATACATAACCCTGCAGGCCAGCACAGAACCATTATGAATGGACTTTCTACTAAATATACACCCTGTAGTTGACACAATACCAAGTGGTGCTCAATGTGCCCCTACAAACTTCATTTTTCAGAAGCAATCCTCTTAACTTTTTCTATTTCTATTTGTTTTAACGGTTTCCATGCTCAGCTGGAGGTGGACGGTAGGTCAGTAGCCCTAAATGAAAGGGTTAATGAGTACGTGAAGACAACGTGTCTGCGTTACACTCACGTCCCCATTTGGCCTTCCTTTCCTTGAAACAAGCTGTACCTTTTCAGGTACTGTACATGCCAAGGCAGGTTTATTACACGGAACCTGCACATTTACAATGCAAAAAAGCATAGAGACAGGTCACTGCGGTCACATTAAACTAATAGACAATATACTGCATTTAGCCTATTTAATGTCAGTACATATTGAGTTTGACTTTTGCTTAGCTGGCACTCCATAACCAATTCCTCATTTTCCTTGAAGCATTCTATGATTTCCATGCAAACACATGACTTTAGCATATGGATATTCTTTAGGAAATAAAAAAACCTTATGTTCCATCCTGTATTTAACTTCAACTAAATAAAACCCTCAAACGGAATATAAAGTGTGGAATGTCCATCTTCTAAACCCTATAAAATAAACACAAGTATGTTACACATATGTGAATTCTGTTAAGTTGCCTGATATTAAAATAACAATTGTGATTTAGCAATCCATAAATATGTCTAAACTTTACTGAAAGGCAATAAATAAAAGGAGACAGGAAAACTCAGATGCAGAATTGAAACTGGCAAAAAGTCAAGAATCAGTAGAGACATCCCAACGAAGCAAGCCAAGGACAGTTGTTCAGTAAAGAAATGTCTAAAATGATCTTATTTTTCTTGTCTACAATAATGGCAAATGCTCTCATACGTGCAGGATCAATTGAATACAAATGTTCTTACGCACGGTAGAGACATGGAGCATACCAAGTCAGCCATCACTTCTGATTTGGGAAGGAGCCTTGTAAACGTTAAACAAATGTCTACCCATTTCTATGGGATCTATTCACTGAACTGTGAAGGTAAAAGATTGCAGATGCAAAAAGTCAAATGCAATCCGCAAGTACCATGTTTGTTATTACTTTTATCTTTAACCTGCTACTTGCTACTTTGGCTTCTGCTATAAACAAATACATGATTGTCCTAATTGAATAGCCAATTCTCTATTTCATAACACACGGACTGTTATCCGGTGATAACAGTAGTTCCATTTGCAATCAAATAATTCACATAGGACTTTAGACATTAGATGTAACATTAGATGTAATACACATCATAGTACAAATGGCCCCATTCGGGCCAATAATCTCAATCGTAGTGTGGAAACGCATCTGTCTTAGATTAGTGCTTGTGGGAACGTTCTGGTATCACCAAATAGGGTACAGTGCCTGGGGAACTTTATAAATCATGGTTAGAATGGTGGCCGTGACCTCTATCAGTGTCCGGGAAAGGCTAGACCAAAAATCGCACACGTATAACAATTTGATTTTGATTCCTCCATTATGATTTAGTAAGTATTTTAAGGATACAGAGTGAAACGTGCTGCTTAGTCACATTTAAAGATATCGAAAACACAGGCTATAAATTTGTCAATCTTGGCATGAAAAGATCTTACCAGGGCTACGCGATTATTTTTAAGTGTGTAGAACACAAAACAGAATTACAATTTAACCGAAGCAATCAAACTATCAGATTAGCAAGCTCCTTCTAGCAGCATAGGTATACAAATTGGTTTGGATTTTGCATGTTAATACCGATCTGTCAGGACAGCTGTGGTAAAGTAATATTTGACTTTTCTTAGACTCATTGTAAATGTAAAAGTATAATCCAACAATTATTCTGAATCCAAGTTATACATCGTTTATGCCATATCAATATGGCCAGATCCTGCCGCCTGCACCTAAAAAACATCTCTCGTATCCGCCCATTCCTCACCCAAGAATCCACAAAAACTCTGGTTCATTCTCTTATCATTTCCCGTCTAGACTACTGCAACACTCTTCTGGTTGGCATTCCACTGTCTCGACTCTCTCCTCTACAGTCTATCCTAAATGCCGCTGCTAGGCTCATCTTCCTTGCACGTCGCTCCTCTTCTGCTTCCCCTCTCTGTGAAACCCTCCACTGGCTCCCGATTACCTTTAGAATTAAATTTAAGATCCTGGTACTGACATATAAGGCCATCCACAATACTGCTCCTCCATACATTTCTGACCTCATTAGCAAATACTCTCCTACTCGATCCCTACGTTCCTCCCATGGGCTAAGGCTCTCCTCCTCACTCATCACCTCTTCCTTTTCCCGTCTACAAGACTTCACTCGAGCTGCCCCGTATCTCTGGAATCTGCTCCCAAGGAACCTTCAGAATTCACCCTCCCTCCTGACATTCAAGAAACATCTAAAAACCCACTTCTTCAGAGACGCATACCATCTTAGCTGCTAGAACATCCTTGTCATCGATACCCCCCCACAATACCTCTCACCCTTCCTCTATGCCTTATGTTTGTCACCCCATTTTCCCCTCTAGATTGTAAGCTTGCGAGCAGGGCTCTCTCCACCAAATGTATCGGTTTGTCTTAGTCTGTCAATTCTTGTCTTGTCATATCCTGAATTTATGTATTTAATACGTAAACTGTTTGGCGCTATATAAATAAAAGATAATAATAATAATAATAATAATAATATCAATATTGTTTTGGAGAAAAAACATGTGTAGGCCTGTCAGGACATCGGTTAGGACACACAGTCAGCTGCTGTTGAGACCAAACTTGGACAAATGGCAGATATATCTGGAGGATGATTTGCATACCAACCACCCTTTACAACATCAACAAAAGTACAACAAGTATTTATTTTCCCAATGAGATGTTTAATGTACCTTTATGGTTTGCCCAAGAGTTTATAGCCTAAAGAAGAGGCCTTTAAGAACCTCAATAAGAGGTACTATCATTGATTAAAGACCAATCTTACAACCTGGCAAATCAACACCAGGATTTGCCATTTATTTCATTACTAATATGTACTGTAACATAATATACAGTAACCAATGTTATCACGACTTGCAACAATACCATTACAAAACCCCAATTCCCACACCAGTCTGTTGTTTGTCGATAACATATATTGCTTTAGAACAGGGGTGTCCAAACTGCGGCCCTCCAGCTGCTGCAGGACTACATCTCCCATCCTCCTCAGCCAGCCCCTTAGCTGAATGAGCATTATGGGAAATGTAGTCATGCAGCAGCTGGAGGGCCACAGTTTGGACACCCCTGCTTTAGAATTAAGCCAACAGAGAACACCATGCTCCTTCCTTTTTTTTTTACAAGTTATTATTATTATTTATTGTTTAATATAGCGCCATCAAATTCCGTAGCGCTGTACAATGGGTAGACAGGACATAACAGTAGTATGTAACATAACAAATTGACTAACAGAGCTTACTACTAGTCTTGATAAAACACTATTGTATTTTTGGGCAACCTATTTTGCTTAATTTTAAGTGAAATGTTAAGGTTAAGTAAAATAACAAAAAAACAGGCCACATATTCAAGAGTCCAATTGGACATACTCCACAGCTTACTTGATTTACTTTACGGGCACAAAGATCTAGAACTACATAAGAATGTTGCCAATTTCCTGAATAAAATCAATAGCATAGACCCAGCAAGATGTAAAATATTGAAAGAAAATACTTGAAGAGCTTGTGAATATCAAAGTTGTACACAAAGAATATTAGATTTTAACGCCTAAAGATAAACCCCTTAATTCGTGGTATACACAAACTCAAATGTCTGGCTGCTCTCTTTTTTTTAACTACCATTAGTTTGTCTTCTTGGTTTTTGGCCAGTATTTGTGACAAAAGATAAATTCCCATAATAAAAAAAGATAACCTATACTATTTTCACATTTTAATTTACAAAACACATTTCCTCCAGTTTATTGCCCAGACGTGCTCCTCTTTGAAATGTTGGGATGTGTTCTGATGGCTACAATAAATTATATTCACTAATATATTCATTAGTCATTGATTTTGTACCTCATTTGAAAGATGCTCTGGTCTTCTTTTCCAAATACTGGAAGAAAACCTGCAAAACAAAAACAAAGATCTTGTTGTGAAAACTTTATAAGCAAATTTCTCATCAGGACAAGATAAATAAGGCTAAAATTAAAAAGAGTAGACCATAAGAGCATATATTTCAAACAACCCTCCAGGTCACAACGTCGACCAGTTATAGTGATTTTTCTTGTATCAATAGGATACACTGCCGGTTATGGTGTTCTGCATGGATTTGGGGGCTGGTCAATTATTGAAATCACTTTTGTGAGATACTGTGTATATATATATATATATATATACACACACACACACATTTTTATATTTAATTTATGTAGTTGTTTCTTTAATTTCATTTATCTTCCTAGCAGACACCCAGACATTTCACCCTTATAAATATCAGCTATCAGGGTCTAAGTATTTGTTCACTTAGAAAGTAATTGATGAATCTATACAGCATAGAAATATATTCCGACAGCTGCACTTTGTGATTTATGAGTAAACAGAGAGGTTGTTTCAACTGTTCTCTCCTCTACTACACAAAAACATAATTCATGTCATAAACTGCAAACCTCTACAAATATTGCGTAAACAAATTACCGGCATGAAAGTACGTTGTCCTGCGATACCCTGTGGTTGTTAATCCAAAAGTCAGTATATACATAATTCTTCATGTAGGATAAATCCTTTGAAATGTTAGTTCACAGTAAATAGGAGTGTTGGCATGAAATGTTATACATCATTCATTTCTCTGAAGAACATAACCATTTAGATGACCTATTCTTAAGTGATCTCAAGTCTGTGAATTCTAATGAAATGAGTTCAGATTCAAAAATGTGTTACCATACTTGTAATCTAAGTATAAATATAGACTAGCTAGAAGAAAAAAACTTCTGTTTTCAATTACTTTCTCATGCCAGAGGGGTCTCAAACCTTTTCCATGATGTCATATAATCCCGACATTTGGAGTACAGGGTCACACGACTCTATTTAGATGTGCATACATTATAAATATGAATGTATTTATTCTTTGTAAGTGACGGTATTTGCAAATATGTTTTTGTACTAGTTCTCAAGGTAACAGAAGTTAAATGCAGTTGTAAAATAAAAACATACATCTGAGAGAAAAATAATTTACAACATTTATGCACACGCTGTTTGCAGGGTAAGCGAGTTCCTTGTGTGTGTCTGGGTATGCGTGCGTCTGGGTGTGTTAGTGTGTGTCTAGTGTATGTCTAGTGTATGTCTAGGTAGTTTACATAAAATGTGTGTGAACATGTGCCTTTTGGTATGTTAGTATGTGTGCGTGGGTATGTTAGCGTGTGAACATGTGTCTTTGGGTATGTTCGTGTATGCGGCTGGGGAAGTAAGTGTGTTATGTTGAATGTCGAGTTGTGTTGGTGTGAATGTGTGTGTTATTGTTGAATGTCTGGACCATGGTTTGCCTACCTAGTCCCTGAAAACACTGTAGGTTTTAAATACCAGCATAGAACTTTCAAAGTCCATGCCGGTTACTTTTTCAGTTTCTTCGTTACTTCTTTAGTTTCCTATAGATCAGAACAAGACAGGAAATATGTAGAATCCAGTCTTTCAACATTCAGAATGCCAAGGCCTTAGGATGTGCCTTACGTGGCCACACGGCATTCAAGTGTGCAAAATTACAAACTTAAGAGTCAGAACATGTTTACCGTCAAATCACACAAGTAATTTGTAAACATTGCTTTCTAGAGAATACCAAAATTACCTATAAAGGCCCCACAAACACAAAAACACAAACCAAGAGAAGAATATTTCATTAACCATGACTTCTAGAAAACTGGATGTTAAATCTAAAGGGCAACACCAAATTGTAAAGGCACTAGTGCACTAGCGAAGACCTCAAGATAATTTATCACCAATGACCAAAGCATTATTCATGATTTTAGGAAAGATGATAATTATATCAGTCGTACAGTGCAGAGTTACTAAACTTGTTTCACGTGAAACTTAGAAAGAACTTAAAAGAAAGCAGGCTAGGATCATTGTTCGACTAAAGAAATGTTGGTGTGAACGCTGATGAGAAACACTGTTATAGTGCACCTGCTAAACAAAACAAAACAAATATCCTCCACAAGCTGCAGAACTTTTCCTACAGGAAAGAACTGCCGGGAGATTCAAGAGCAAAACCTCCAGGGATGCAAAAACGGACATGACCGGTGTATTGTGCATGGAAACTAAAAGCTAACAATAACTAGATTGTGTAACCTTTGCATCAAGATGCTAATAACTGAATCGCTAATGGAAAAATACAAATAATGATGTAATGGACATGGTATTAATCTGAAAGTAAGTGATAATAAAGATACTTACATGTATGTTTACTGTTATTATTAGGTTGGTTATGCCTAGGGTGGCATGGCAGGAGGGTGGTAGCCCCTCTGCAGAAAAACCAGAGCAGACTGTCAACGGACCAGTTACAAGGGAGATCACTGATCTACCTAGCAGATGCATTTCCACTATGGGGGACAACGGTCCACACGCTTCTGAGCTGAGTGCTGGGATATGACATCATATTCCTGAAATGGATAGAAGGGTCCAAGGGCAGTGCCTCTTACAAATGATGACATGGAGATACCTTTGACTTAGTCCTCTACATGGAGCAGGTAATCAGCTACTACATAAAAATGTGCACATGCTTAAATATTGGTTATTATGATTGTTTTGTAGAAAAAGTCAAACAATCTGTAGTTAGATTAATACAAAATTGCAAACATATATATTCTTTTTATTCCATCCTGGTTGCACACCAGGCTCTAACACGAGTCATATTATGTCACATAGTAGCCGCATAACCCGTGTTTGTTTGTTTTCCTGAGTCTATATATAATTAAATCTACCTTCGGTTAGGAATGGCGTTTAGGAGTCTCCAAATAACCTAGAACACATCCTCAGTATTCTGACCTGTTTTTGACACATAACTATCAACACAAGTACTGTTTTTTGTTTGCTCTGGAAACTGAAGAACTATTTAACCAAAATGTAACATTAAATAACAGAATAAGAAATGTATGCAAAAATATACATTGTCCTTTACCTGCTGGCATGAGTTAAAATAAAAACAATCTTCGAATCCTTAAATCCAGGTTGTTTATCATATGCCTTATATTTTATTTGGCACGTGAATCTAGTTCTACCTTTGAACTTTGCACATGATTGGACAAAAGCCACAGTCGGAACCACGTCCAAGATATTTGGTGGAAATATGACGCGGTTTACAAACACAGCATTGTCATGTCTGAAACAAATGCTGGCTATGCACTTCAGCGAAATGTGAACAGTACACCGCCGCGTACATCTGTTTAACAAATAATGAGGTTGCGAACATGATTGTAAAAAGGCATTATGGCTGTCTTTTTGTTAGAATAATGAACCTGTTGAAAACATCACTTTCAAAACACCTACGATGGCGCGTTTAAAGTCTAGAAACCATGGGAAGTAATGGCAGCGACGTAAGGAACCTTTTATACAAATTGGACAAACACTAAATTCATCAAAATGTGGTAGAATGCCAATATTGTGGCAAGTTCCCTTTCCCATTTCTCCTCAACACTTTACAACCAAAATTAAAGGTTTCCTTAGAAACATTTTGGAGGTTCTATCCTTAGCGAAACGTTTCTGCCAATCGGGAATAGACATTGCTGCTAAAATATGTGTCTCTCTAATTTAAGATGAAATTTCACAAGTATTATACCATAAATAACATAGTTTAATAGTTTTTTTTTTTACAGGTATATATTTTACCATGTTAGTTAGCTTTCATAGTTTTTGTCTGTCGTGTTGCCTTTTAAGGAACATTTAGCTAAAAGTATGGCCAACATTTCATAGTTTTTCCAATGCCGCATGTTTAAGCAGACTGAGTGAAGCAACTGTGTTCTACACAGACGACTGTTGAATTAACTTATTTTAAGAAAGTGATCAGGACATACCAGAAAGGAGCTTGCACACATAGACATTACGTATGGGCAAAGCATGCACTTCAGCTAAATTCAGCTTTATATATTGAAAAAAGCAAGCTCAGGTCTCAAGATCTGTCCTTGGAACCCATAAAATATGAAAATCAAAAAGCATACCTCACAAAGTTTATGAAGAACATGCACAAGGATCTGACTTACCGAAAGACGATACATATATAATATCTGCATATACCTTCTCAGTTTGACCAGACTAATGAAATTTAAAAACATTGCTAAACATCAAACTGCATTCATCCAAGTTCCTCAAGAGAACTTTTTCGTTTGATGCCATCCCCCTTTTCTAAAATCTATTTGTTGTTAAGACACAATGCATATTTTTTTCCACAGTGTAAGCCAAGACCGTGCAAACGGTTTGAAAAAATGCCAAAATAAACCCACATTTGCTTGGTCGCTGCTCATCCAACTCTTTTAATCAATACCTTCTTTTAAAGGTTCAGTCCATGCCTTTTCTAAATACGCCTTTTCTTGGTAAATGTTATTCTGATTATTAGGAATACTTCTTTAGAAAGCTGGCATTATGCAAAGCCATGTCATATACAATAATATGTGTATATATATATATTTACAGATTTTAGTTCTTACAGGCATTGCATGCAAAAGAGAATATGCATCTCCCAAAGAGTTTAACATATAGAAGACACTTAAAGATTAATAATACGTTCTATTGATCTGATGTGATTGGCTCTGACATCTTCGTGTGGTGAGAATGTGGGAAGGAAATCAGTTATGCTTTTTTTTCACAAAATCATGTAAAAGATGGAGAACATAAACCTGTATTTTACAACAAATGCTTCCAAATCAATTACATTCAAATGCACAAGCAGGCTGTGTAATGCATATTTATATAGTGTTGCAGTCAGTGTGTGTGTTAGATGTTAGTGTGTGTGTCTGGATGTTATTATGTAAGTGTCTGAGTTTGTGTTCCCAGTTTTGTTAGTGCCAGTGTGTGTCTTAACATATCTGGTTGTGTTAGTGTCAGTGTGCATCTGTTTGTGTGGCTGGGTATGTGTGTGTCCGCTTGTGTGTGTGGATATGTTAGTGTGTGTTACTGGGTGCAAGCCACTTCATGATAAATTTCATTTTAGGTTTAAGTAATCATGATATAACATAACACATATGAGTGTAGCTTTGGTGGGCATAGTTTTCCTGTGCGAGGGGTAGCATTTCATCTTTGGACCCAGGCAGTACAATGTTTTAGGGCCGGCCCTAGTCCTGCCTAAAGTATTGTGATATTAGTGAGATTTCTTAAAAGTCACCTCGCTCCTGTAACTAGACTTTGTGTAGGTCCAACTGAATCGGTTACTTCAGAGGTGCACAACTCCAGTCCTCGAGGGTGGCAAACAGGTCTCAGTACTTGGATATCCCAGTCTCAGAACACTTGTTTTCAGGCACAAATACACAGAATTCCTGCTAACGATCCTTGAGGCCTGCAGTTGTGCACTACTAAGTTATCTGAAACATGACATTATCCTGTAAACTCCCACTTTAGTGAATAAACCCATCTGTGTTTACCACAGACAAAGCCTCTCAATTATATGGACCTGTTCCAGGTAGGGGTTTATAGTTGAGAGCTAAACATATCATTTAGTTACATATTCCATCATTGCCAATCTTGAGGAGGAATATTTATCCCCAATCCTCCCTCTACTGGTTGCCTCCAGCCCTTGCACATTTGACATATCCCTTTTCATAAAACCCCCACAACCAGATATTATTCCTGCCACAATATAGATATTTTTTACCCCCGAAACCATTTAATGTCTTTGCTGTATGTGATCACTGTTGCTGCTTTGTATTTTTTGTCTCAGGTTTCTATTATTGACTGGACACAAATGCTATACCTGTATATACTTGGCCAATGTTGGTGTTCTACACTACGTCACTGATTGTCATATGTCCTTGAATACACTCAGTCAACTGATTATAAAACAGTAGCTGGTTACGTTGGCCTATTTTATGTTAAATAACAAACAAAAGTTTTCTTTAAAAAAAAACCATACTGAGAAACTACATTTTGCCGTTGAAACCATTTGTGAAGCCCTGTATTATTATCTTAACTTTGTTGTATAAGATAAATATTACATAGGCATGGTTTTGGAATTGAATGTCACAGCTGGGAATATGTATGACTAACTTTACATGTCTTTCATTCAAGTGTGAAACTGTAAACCGATCTCCCCACATTATGATCTATCTATGGAACATACGCATATATAACCTTCTAACATTCTTGGCTGTCTGAATCCTCATTTGCCCCTTCTCATTGTTGTCATATGAGCTAGTATAGTGGGCAGCAGGGATTCTCACATCATGGAGTGTAAGCCCAGTTGGGTGCTTCCGATGTTGACTCACTGCATCCAACCCGATATATAACTAGATTGACCATCACCAAACCTCATATCGCATTTTCAGGTCTCCTATACTGTTTTTTTCTCCTTTGCTGCTGCTTGTGAGGCAGCCCAATGTGCTACAATTTGGCACAGTCTGCTTTTGAAACCCACATTTCAGCAACAGCCTCTTTCAAGAGGTCTCCTTATAGCATGTATTTTCTTAATAAGCTCCATCATTCCATCATTGTACCCATGGAATACAATTAAGATAGCATAATATGATGATGGGTAACATGGTTCACATACACCACTCTCTGATAAGTGTCATAACACAGTGAACTTTAAGCAGACCAAAAGATTAAACTCCTGGATCTTAATCAACATTTTAATATGATCAGTAAATGTCACTGATGTTCTTATAAGATATTTAGCCAGCCAAGAACATTAAACAGAATAATAAAGTGCTTAAAAAATTAATATTGAGATAGTAATCTGTATTCCCAGTTCATAATATGAACCTGCAATGAATTTAATAATTCCCCAGGATGGTAATTTTAAAAGAGGATTGCGATCTTAACAACGTAAAGATCTATGAAACATTCCAACCCCCTATCGGAAATAGATTACCAATGTAAATGTCTAAAAGACAATAAAGTCCTACTATAACGTGTTAAAATGTTTTTTGGGAGTTATTGCTTGAATAGGTCTGTTTATGATGTCTTATCTTAAACATTGCGGTGCATTTGGTTTTTAACCCCTTAATGACAAAGCCTGTACAGGTACGGGCTCAAAATGCATTGTTTTCAATGCTTTAGGGACCGCCCATTGTCCTTAAGGGGTTAAATAAGGAAAATGTTATTCTACTGTATGTATAAGTGAAGTACAGTCCTCCTACCTACACTGACTGATTTGGATGCGACTTCAATACAGGGGTTTACTCACTAAAGGGAATGGTAGGACCGACGCAGTTTCAACTCCCTCGCTTCACTAAACGTTATGAAAGGTCAAGTTTCTCTATGAAATGGTGCTGAGCACACCCAGCACAATGCATAACTTAATGGGTGTGAAGAAATCGTATTGTTTATTAAACCCTTATAACAGAACAGGCCAAGCACTTCCGACAGAAGACGTACATAATTCACAGTTAAGTCACAAAGATGAAATGATCAGCTATCATGCAGATGTTAACTTTGGTAAATAACCCTCATTGCATACGCTTTGAGTCTCATCTCTCTGGGACTTGAAGGATCAACAAGGAAGTATTAACAGTTATTAAAGTAAAATCTAAGACGTTGGCAGAGGCATAGTTTGGTATTCTGCCAAAAACTGCCCTTTTACAGTGAAATACATTTTATATTAGCTATCAAGGGGTACTTTTTATGCATTATTAAAGATAGCAATATACTATATTCCTGGTTCCTTCTATAACCATGTATATTACACATCTTAACATTTGTATTTTCTGCAGGTTTCGAACTTTCTTAGCGTTTTGAGATCCTTTTTGGCATCCAGATAAATGCGCTAGTAACACAAGTTAATAATAATATGTCAAAGTACATTTATGGGGTGGTCACCACACAGAAGCTAGTCTATTGAGTAAACACTCTATATGTCTGCAGGAAATGTGTTTTCACACAGGCACAACCTTAATAGGATGCAAACAATGTAATATGAGTATTTCGGAGACTGCTTGTACTGTGATAAATGTACCTATTGTTGTTGTGGTGTTAATGACATTTAGCTAGAAGAAAAAAAAGAGTTGGTTATAAGCCGATCTACTAAATATATAACAGACCTCTTATACCAGCGATCCTTTGTGTCGTGCATTAAACAAAGATGCCCTTATCCTCTAGACAGTACTGATCAACCATGGGGTCTATTCACTTTAATGCAAGTGCATGTGTGGGGAAAAACTGGGACTCAGCAGACGGAGTGTTTAGTCAATGTTGATGCCTTTTATTGAGTCGACAAACTAAGGACTCTATTTTCTCTTATATACATACCTGGGAACTCATCAGGCTTCACCCAGAGCCTCTGGGTGAAGATATGCTTCCCTGAGTCTCCGGGTCACTTTTTTTGTTCCTCCCCCTCCTAGCCCACGTACCGCTATCAGGAGCAGCCAGATACGATATTAACATAAATAGATGCTTATCACTAGAGCTATCCCAGCATCACTCCGTCATATTAACATACCAAGCACTAGCAAACACCAAAACCTGGAGGTGAAACAATTTTGCTTGAGGCGAATTTGCTCTCACATCACATATGCCTAATCAGGACCAACAAAAGACCTCTGCACCAGATAAACAAACGCCGAATTGTCTTACTCATTAAATAGTGTGCAAGGGAAAATTGCCACTCGGAGCCAAAGCTTGCGGTAATCATGCTAATGGCCACAAACTTGTTAGGAATGATAAATACTATACTCAGACTAGAGAAAACAGTTTGCAATATTGAAGTATTTAACCCCCTAGGGTCTGGAAATGCACGCGTAGCCGTCCAGTATTCATGGCACATAAATTAACTGCTCAGCCATCCGAGAAAAGAAAATTATCGTGAAAGGATAATGGAACAGGAGGAAGGCAAAAGGATGTACTTTCATATTACGCTGCTGGGTTTGGCAGCTATTGAATGTATGCCTTAATTGCTGCTTGTTTTTAAAGCAGTACCACATTTAAATAACATAAACAAACATTTTAATAATGGACAACAGAGAGATTCTTTTTTAACTTACTATAATTAAAATATTCCCACTGTGTCCCATTTCAGGATCCTCTATCTTCATAGTAATAGCATGTTACAGAACTGGAGGAAGTATAAACACCACTGGGCATATCTGTCAGTTTCTGTGTTACGCTGATGCCGTTACAAACATTGGAGAAATATACCGTATTTGCCCGAACATAGGCCGCACCCCCCCCCCACTTTAACACTTTAAAGTGGGGGTGCGGCCTATAATCAGGGTTTAGCACAGGAATGCGCAGTTCGTATCACCTGACGCCCGGGACATGCAGTTCCGGGCGCCGGGCAAGCAGGCTGCATCCTACTCTCCGATACGCTGAGACAGCCTCCCCTGCCAGCACTTTCCACGGGGGGAGTGCCGCCACGGGAGGTTGTCTAAGCGCATCGGGCAGACATTCACCGGCTGCAGCGATGCAAGAGTAAACCCTCGCTGCCGACACGTCTGCTCGATGTGCTTTAACAATCTCCCTTGTCGGGACTTCCCACGGGGGAAAGTGTGTACCTTAACGAAACATGAGATAACTGAAATGACTCAGGGTCTTGCTCTAGCCACCTTCATTAGATTTCTGTATAAAAGCCATTCATGAAAAATTATGCTTTTTTTTTTTTTTTTTTTTTTTTTTTACAGTTTGAGATGTCAGAGGACCATGCATGACAGTGATGGTTTCAATGCATGGTATATATTTACAATATGTTACAAATCACCACATAGGTACACATATATGCACCAAAAACTTTCCTATCTTAAACCTGTATATTAGTTAACACTTACATATTAAGTAAACAAAGGCCTTCTCTTATATGCTTTCCAGTATTACAGTTCATAACATTAACGCACACTTTAACATGGCCATAAATAGGCATAGGCAAAACTAAACATAATAGGGCAGAAGCTCTAGGTCCCTGGCTCACGCGACTTACAGGATATCGAGGAGGAATAAGAAGGCATATAAAGTCCAGGGCTTGGATTTGGATGATCTAATTATAATAGAAACTCCAGTGGAGAATATAAAGGCCACATCTAGCCTCAATAATGGATCCATCCAGGGCTGATTATGACATCATCAGGTACAAGAATTGCTGCATACAACTAAGCAGGGTGTGCACGAAAACAGGGTCACAGATACACAGTGTATATATAGACCAGTCCTCAAAAAAACCCCTAACCCTGCACATAAGGATAGCCAAGCTTCATCACAACTGAGTCAGTCAAAGAGTAATTAAAGCATCAGCAGCTTTAATAGACTCTGAATGCTCTGGGTTCTTTGAGGTCTAGCTTGGGAACCACTTGAGTAAGGTGTTAACTATTAACACAAATGACAGTCAGTCATCCTAATAAAGCAGATATAAATGCATAAATTCATAATACATCTATAACTTCAAACGCAAATAATCTTTTACTGCTTCAAGGCTGTGCCTATGTACACAGTAACCAAGGAAGCTGCCATTGTTTGCGCAAGTAAATATAGGCTGGTTTTGTCTGGGATTAAAGACCATAATTGAAGTATATCCCATTATACAGCCCTGTCATAATCAAATTACAGATACCTGCCTGTTTGCTTATATACATAAAAAATAACTATAGAGTATCAGGTACGGAAAGAAATATGTGCTTCTCACGTAAAAGAAGTATTCATTTTAGTCACCCAAAACCAACGACAATCTAAAAGTGGGCTACTCCGCACAACAGTACCAACAAATATTGCCTTTAGGAAGATGGAGGCTGAATGGGATATTAGGTTCTGGTGACCTGGAATGACTGTGTGTGTCATCATGTGAACACAGCCATTGCCTGAACATGGTCACTAAGTATGTTCATTGTGACTTAAATAAAAAGCCCTTAAAAATACAATGCTTCAACTCTAAAATAATGTGGGCCTTCTTTGGGGAATAAATACAAAAATGGTATTATACTGCATATATATATCTGATGGTATTATTCAGAAAGCACATCTCAAGTCTTTTCTTCGTTTGGACTCCTTGTTGAGTATCTCATAACAGCTTCATTATAAAGAGTAGTTTTGATACAAAGCTTAGTCATTTTATCATTTTATCATTATAGCAACGAAATGCTTCAGTCCATTCTGTTGACTGCAATGCTGATTGGATTCTTATCTGTGGCTTTTTAACGCTCCTTGTTTCTGGCTAGTATTATGACCAAAATTGTACGGCTCACCTATGTAGTTCCCCACAGTTTTGAAATGGGCAGGCTTTCCCTGTGGCCAAAAACGATTAAGTATTATTACGGATGTTATAAGTCATGCTAGCTGAAGGTATTACACTTCTTACTTAATCAGCAACTTACACATCTTGATTGGGACACATGGTTATATCCTAGATGTATCACCTTTCATTAAGATGTTATATGACTAATATAATAAATTGGGGGAAAGAATTAAATATATATATATATACACATATATACACACACACACACACACTATCATTCCAAGGTTTGGGGTCACTTAGCTTTTTTCATGGAAAACTGTAACAATTGCAAAAGGGTTTTCAAATGATCAATTAGCCTTTTAAACTTAAACTTGGATTAACTAACACAACATGCTCATAGAAGGAGGAGTGATGCACAAACACACACACACACAATATATATATATACACATACATACATATATTTACTTATGACCAAAACTACAGATACAATTACCAATTCATTACACAAATATTGGTTTCTATAATATACCGCAAGGAATTCTTTAAATCACTTTTACTGGAATTTCATAATAAATGAAACATGAACATCTCATGGGGATGTAGTCCTTATTAATAAAATCCGATAAGCATTCATTATACTAATGGGTAGATCCAACGCATTTTATAACTGCAACCAACCTCATGTTTTAAAAATAAAATCCTTTCAATAAGAGTAAACTTAGAACGTTTACAATGCTAAAACAACTAAATAACAGCCTGACATTTTAGTTGTCATTATTGTTTTGTTTTAGTATGTATCCAGTAGGTGAATGTCAATTATTTCAAGATTTTGTTTTGTTCTGTTTTATTTTGCATAAACGCGTTTCCTTTGTTTCATCAGCAGCAGACTACACTTTGGTCTAGGCTCTTAAATACATTTAAAATTGGCCAAGTTAATGCACAAGTCCACTTCAATGCATTTTGTGAACAATGGCTTAGTTTAAATGAAACAATAAAAAGTACACAAAAACACAATATACGTGCTTTTCAAGTGAGAGCACTGGGTTCTATTTCACCGACAAAGCATCTATGTTTTTATATGACTACTCTCTTTGTTCACGGCCGTAAAGATATACAACTCTATACAGACTGATGCCACTACTACTGGCATTAGTCATGACCATGATGATCTCTTCCTACATGAAGATATATGTTTATATCTTTTTAGGACAATAGCCACACTGTGTAGCTCAGCTGTGTAGCCACAGTGCCAATGCAGCTCCGGTGCAGCGGCGTCCCCCCTGCTCTCTACAACACTGTTTCTGTCTGGCGCTGAAAGGGTTAACCACTGGTGTCCTGGCAGGAGGAAGCAACGTTTGGGGTGAATACCCAGTCAGGGTACAGCGTGTCCCGCCACAGTGACTTCCTATCCATTTCCCCTGTTACTCTCTGCCCACTATCTAGTGCTAGCCCCGCCTCACACATGTCTAGCCCCGCCTCACACATGTCTAGCCCCGCCTCCATGAACCGCTAGTTCCCAGGAACACAATTCACTCACAACAAAGGCGGCGTTTGTGTAATGGCCGCCTCTCAACGGCCTATGATTAAGCACCCTTTGGGGCATGAAACGTGTTAGGTGGTTGCCTTTCTGTCAGTACAATTATGAACAAACAGCCTTATGGTATCATTGGTCTAGGTATTTGGATGGCTGAATGATACCAACCAGGATGGATTGAAAAATGTATCTAAATAAATGAGAGGTGGCATGGCGACAGTAAAATATCTTTTTTTGTGATTTATATTATACCATATTGTCATGCTATACCATTACGATTGAGGAGTATATCCATAACAGGGATTAAATGTCATTACAGTACGTAAAGCCTTAATAAATGAATGGGTAATTTCGAATATACAAATTCCAGGATTAGGTCTAGTGATTAATTAGGCCATTAGTATTGTTTCATACTAATCAGTTCATTTAAACAACTGTTATCCAGATCATTAATGAGACTTCCTTTTTCATAAAAATCCTTTTTCCGGTGCATTGCAACTTCCTGATAAGCATTCCTATCATAAGAGGACAGCTATTAGTTACGGGAATTAGCTTGGCTCTTAAAAGCAAACCATTTATAAAATAATAATAAAACTTCCATTGGCTAGACACTTACTTTGGTAAATGGATTAGTGTTAAGCTTTATAATATTTTTTTTTTCTTTACAAAAAAAGCTTCATAAAATTGTCATTATTCCACAAGTAAAGGTGGAAATGGGAGATATGGAAGTGAAAGAATGAAAGACAGAGGGGATAAAGGGAGAGTTGGCATGGGTAAAGAATCAAGTTTAAGATCATATATGCAAGAAATGAGAAAAGAAACAAAGAACAGTAAACCAAAGTTAGGGGACAGGATGATGAGAGAAGGGCAGGGTAGAAATAACATCCTACTCATGCTTCAATACATTAAGGTTTGTGAATGGTCATGTCCCTTTGGGTCCCTGAAATGTTGAGGGGTATGGAAGGAGGCAAGTACAGAATGGAGAAAAACGGCTGATATAAAAGCAAAAGTGGAGAGGGGTAGAATTTAGGAACCAAAAGGGCTAAACAGCTAAAAAAAAAGAAAAAGAAAAGCACAAGAAAAATGTTTTATTACTGTTCCAAAGTACAGGTACATCCAGTACAAGTGCTAACAATCAAAATAACAAAATTATTTATTACTTTCACAGTGCACTGCAACCTCCACCAGAAGTTCTAAATGTAGGTGTGATGGGAAAGCAAAAATCGCACCACGATGATTACGTTCCAATGAAACACATTGGTGCACCCAGATGGTGCTGTTCACTAACACAATAAGGAGGAATATGTGATATATTAGAAACATATTGAGGGCACCCATGTTTGGGCAAAGTTTGTTAGCTGGCAATTGCCCCTAGGCCTGGTGTATAGCCCCTTGTTTATAGGCATGATTGAAGGATGGTATAACGGCATGTTTTCAGTAGGGATCTTGGCGCAGAGGGCCAGGAAAAGATGCAAGATCATGATTGTGAGTTTTCTTGGCACTGACACAGAACATGATCCCGTGCCAGAAAATAAACCACACAGAGGGCAACACCTCATATCCTCGAAAAATCACTGGTTTCTGTACTCTTTTTTGTACACTTTTTCTAGCAAGTTCACTAGTGCCTGGGGACAATGGTGTAACTGTTTTTATGTGCATATAAATATATACTGAATTGTGTTATTTTAGCCAAAAATAAATACTGTATTCACATAGATAAACAATAAAATACTGGGAAAAAAGAAAATAAGATCAACAAAAGCATACTTCTGGGCTTTGCATTTTAGGGTGTAGTCACTAAGCCAAGAGTTTGCATGTCAGCTGAACGGTTCAATTCTCACTGGTCTATTTGCAAAACATGCATGTATATGAGCTGGCAGACAATTTGAGTTCACAAAAGCGAATGAGTCACTCTCGCCCCCAGCAATGAAAGATAACAATGAAAAGAAACAGTTAATGGGAGGGTCCCCCCCATCCACCATGCCTCAGGGGTTATACAGCCTACCTATGGCTCAGTGCAATGGTGGGAGGTATTCCTCCTAGTCATGTTAAGTCTGATCCATAGTGAAATCTTTCTAGCCCCAACATTTGGCATCACACAATAATTCTTTTTAGACAAATCTGGTATAAATATAAGTGAAACACTCCCCCTTTCAGAGCTGCTTTTAATATGTTAACCTTACCCAGTTTGGTTGTTGAACACTACTGCCCTTAAACGATACATAACTGCTCAGTAGATGAGCTTTTATATTGGAAGCATACTATGACATCACTGGATTGTCTTGACATCACTGGATTGTCTCGACCTCACCGGGCTCTGGTCACAGATGGTTTGTTCCTGATCTCTCCTAAAGCTCTGGATGCTGTCAATACATTTTAGTACTGCATACTATGTCATTACAATAAAAATACATCTCTCAAAAGGAAATTTTCATTAACATAAAACGGAGGGGCATTTACTATGAGTTTTTCCGTATTTATTGTATTTTAGATTGAGGTGCACAAGTGATAATCCATTTTACTCTTGTTTTGTACAATACTACCGATTAAATGTGTGCAATTACTACGCAGGGTATACATTTTTATCTACAAATTCACTACAACAAATATCTAATGAAGCTGTGTCTTATTTGGATGTCAGTTAAGCTTTTTCTTCTCTTCTGCTTTTTATACAGTCCATTTCCCTCGCTTTCGTTCCTAGTAGGCAAACTGTACTTTATGCTTGAGTACAAAGTGTAAATACAGTATTGTATGATAAGGAATCATTATTAATCTAGTATCTAAATATATGTGCCAACATACTTTATGTCGTAGGTACGTATAGGTTACTGTCAAAACCTGATATAGCCATTATTCAAAATAGTTTAATGCCTCATTAGTGAGATATTAACTCCTGAAACAGATGATTATATTTTTTTTTTATTCAAACTGGGAAAGCTACTTCATCTATCACGTTTGTCCCAAGTGCAAAATGTAAAAGTATATGAAGATAAATGCGTACATGTGTGGTTAATACATATTCTGTTAGAAATCTGAGCTCCCAAGATAATTTAGCTCCATAATGACTTCCAAGTAGATTCCAGGCAGAATAGAGGTTTAAGATCTTTGGGTCCTGGAAAATGATTTAAGAGAAATACCAATGGAAGCTTTGGGTAATTCGTAAGTGCCATTAAAAAACTAAAAGCCCGGTAAGATTTCATCTATAGACTCTAATCCTACATTATGGTTTAGATTCTACCGGTAGTGGACATAGAAACAAATGGTGGTCATTTAAAGGGAGCTGAACTTATTACATAAAACATAAATGTATTTTACATTATTACTTATTTCCCCAGAAAACTGGGTTTGGAAGTTCTAAGAATACTTTTTATCAAGAACAGTTCTTTTAAAGTAACAGTTCTCACAATGGTTTTTGAGATCATTTACATAAAACCGTGTCTATGAGTATACCTAAGAACTTTGCCAATGACCTGAGCCTGAAATATTAACCTGTTAATTCTCAAATGGTCTATAGGCATGACATTCTGGCAACCACATGTTCCTAATAATGGCCCTTATGGAAACCACAGCTTACTATCATGTTAAGATATTCTTAAATTTACCACTCAGATATAAGTAAGCCAACTGAATAAAATAGTTGATGCCATAACTTTGCAGACAACCAAAACAAACTTTGGAGACCTAATAGGTTGCTTATATGTCATAGACTGCATAAAGGCATAAAGCCAACAATGCACCCAGACTCTCCAGTTCCTACATGGTGGTTTAGATACGCCAATCATATTATCCAGCAGTAGGCTATGGAAGCCACAGAGCTGACCGTCTAAGAGTTTGGGGTTTCATTGGTACTGAAGTTAGCCAACATAAGAGACAATGCAAAAACGGTTAAGTCAGACATGCCACAACACCTTCAATACAATAAAGGAATGGAAAAAACGCTGCAAGGCAGCAGCATTCATTTGTTTACCATTGTACAATTAAAAAGGTACCAGGTCTGTCATGCTAGAATCACAGAAAATGAAACTTTTCTTGGAAAGACTTTCCTACTCGAACAACCAGAAAGTATATGCGTGTAACGTGTGCATGTGTGATTATAGTTACTACGTATTACTACATTAGCATTAAAAGACCAAATGCCTCCATCACTAACATAACAACCAAAAAGATTATGTTTTTCCCCAGGGACGTTTCAGTTAGACGTGTGCAGATTTACAAATACCTTTTATGTGAGTTTGCGATCTTTTGAGAGTTATTTCTATAAATGAGTAATGGATGGAGAATAGTAATATATATTTTATTTTTGCAATGTTTACTTATAACCCCGTTTCTGCTTTTTATTTGCATATTGTAATTTTTATGGCTGATACACTTAAATCAACCAAAGCTCCTATAAAAGCAGAGAAAAAATTAAAGCCCTAAGAACTTTCAATTCATGAAATGATGGATTGGCAGCCACAAACCATATGGAAAATACAAGACAAAGTACGGGCCAAAAGCCATTTCATCGGAACAATGTTCCAGTCTTCAACACAATATATATGCTTGCCTTATGTATGTATAAAGCTGAATTGTCATTATTATCATGATTATTGGAATGGGGAAAGTAAGAGAAGTATCTGTAGGTGTAGCTCAAGGTAAGTATTAGTAGAAATATCTTTCCTCTGTATTATCATACTACAGCTTGCCTTCGGGTACTGCTTTGGCCAAGGTCTTCCAATTTGGTGAGACCAGGTGCTTGCCAGGAGATTTCATCTCATTGGTCCTGCCGTATAGATAGCTTGTTTTGATTCTTAACTAGGATCCTAATAAGATCTTGGGAAAAATTGAGTGAGTGACTAGATTACTCTCTGTACGTAGGCATTGCTGGTCACTGTGGGAAAGCAGCTTGTAACTTCTGAAAATACAAACTGCTTTAAAAAAAAACAAAATTGTTGGGGATTTTCAAAGGAAGCAAAAGTCATTTTAAAGTTTACTGGCCCGTTTATTATCTGGGTTGGATTCAACATTGATTTGTTTTTGATTTGTTGAAAAATGCCCACTGAGTTTATGCTAGCTTCTGTAAGCCGAGACCCGACTGATTGCAATAGTGACTCAACTCACACGTACAACTCATGGAGCCTAAATTGTCTCAAGGAAGGGGATACATAAAATACATTTTCCCTGCAAGAAGGTCTGAGTTGGCTTATCAGATCTGTAAATTAATAGCTTCCTTTTTTTCTGGCTACTTTGCCTTTTGCCAATGAGAGTTAAAAGAAAATACATTATTAAAGGAATTTGATTTTGCTTTACCAAAAAAAAAAAAAAAAAGAGAGAGAAGAAAGGCGTTCTATTGCAGAGAGACAAATTCCATCTGTTATTGTTGTAAAATCAGTAGGGAGAGAACTGACACCAGTAACACAATTTCCCTGGCTATTCCCTATTCAACTACTTCTTTTGGCCATGAAAGGTTATTTACTGTAAATGGAGCTCAAAGCATTTCCAGAATGAAGAGACTCACTGAGAATTATAGATCAGACAATAAAATGGGACTTGGAAACTTGAAGGGAGTCATGTGCAAAAGGCATACAATGCTGTAAGTGGTACTTTAAACAAATGCAACGTAACAAATAATGTACATTCTACACACTAGAAAACCGCAGGGTTTTTTTAGAACCATTTATGGACACATTTTTCCCATTAGTCTTGCACGGTGCTTTGGGGAGTGTATCTATACATTGCCAATTCTCCTTAGACTTCGAGACGACATTTACATGTCTGTCATATGGCACAGTGATTTAAAAATAAAATTTTATAAATAATCTTCTGTCGATAATAGTCTAAATATTGCTTTATATACTGTTTAGGTATATACATTAAAAATACTTGCAGGAGAATATAGTGACTGCAGCCAACTCACATGTTAAAGCCAGAGTTACTTGCTGGTTGGAAGTCCTCTTTACACAACATACCGTATTTGCTCTGAAAAATACCCCTCGTCTTCTAATCAAGGTCGTCTTCTAATCAGACCTCAAATGAGGGCTGACTATGAGACTAAGTAACCTCAGCTGCTGCCAGCTCTTACACCGGGCGTCTATCACTGAGTGCCGGCAAAAGGGCCGGCAGCAGCAGAGGTTGACTACGCGCATTGCGCATACCTTCAATGGCTGGCAGAGAGGAGAATTCCTGCAGCACTGTGGGGAATTCTCTTCTCTGCCAGCCAGCTCGTTGAACACAGACAACCCCCGCTACTGCTTGTACTTCCACCGTAGCTCCTGTGACCAGCGTCGCATGACCTTCCAGTACTCATAGGAGTTCCGGCAGAACACCCGCTGCCCCCACCAGGGAGTCAGAAGAACTGGTAAGTCGGGGGGGGGGTGTTGTATAGGTGGCATACATAAGGCTTTTCTGGAGGCAGAGTGCCCCAGGATATGCCTTTTAATCTCCTGTATGCCAGTCTGCCTACAGAAATGCCTTTTAACCTCTAAATGTCACTCTGCCTCCAGAAATGCATTAAATCCCAATATGCCACTCTGTCCAATGATATGTCTTTTAACCCCCTGTATGCAAGAGTGGCATTTAGGGGTATAAGGCATTTCTGGAGGCAGTGTGGCATATAGGGGTTAAAAGGCATTTCTGAAGGCAGAGTGACATACAGGGGTTAAAGACATAACAAGGAGGCAGAGTGGCATATAGGTGGGTATAAGGCATATCAGGGAGGCAGAGTGGCAAGCCTGGGGGCAGATGTACATAACTGGGGGGGCAAGTTGGCAAATAAAAGTAAATAAAACTATACATTATACTATACACTATACATGAATTAATATTTGCTAGTAAAACTTTTTCCCTATAGGGTCGTGTTACATTCGGGCTTTTTCTTTTTTCCTAACTTGATATTCAGATTTTGGGGGTTCGTCTTAAAATCGAGCAAATACAGTAATATATAAATATGCAAAAATATATCCCACAATAACCAATGGGGATGCCAACAAGTATCTGCCGTTAGCTCCTACCATGTGCAGTACTACAACCCCTATCCATTTGATGTTATTTCAATGGACAAAATTCGTTTTTCTTTCAAGTGACTCCAAACTTTTGAACGCTAGGGTACATGATTAGACAGATACTCCGCACCACAAATTCTCATAGAAAAAAAACTGCATAGATTAAGCACAAACATCAAAGAATGCCTGAAATGTGTTGCTAGGCTCTGCTTCCAGATTCTCTTCTCATCCATTCCTAATTCTGCATAAAGACCTTGTGTCATAATGCTGCTGGAGCAATTAAGAGCTACTAGGGAAAATAATCACATCAAAAGTCTTCTCGTAAGCCATACTCTTGATGGGGAAAGACACGTTTTGTGCTGTGACAAGAAGGGGGTTACTATTCTGGCAGATCATTCCAGCTGCAACATTTGTGAGTCTCCTGTATACACAGCTAATAAGAGACTATTGTTCTGCTATAAGTTTGCGTGTTTCTGATGTGGATCCAGTGTAGTGTTGCAGATAAGTTGAGTAACATCTTGACACAGCTGGTTCGCTTTATGCAAATCCACGAGTCCACCAGACTACGAATGCGCGGACACATTTAACCACTTGATGTCTCTGCTTCGCTACCCTTGTCATAACTTTGGTTAAGCCGACCATAATGATAGGATTTCCTAGAGCAAGTTTTGATAAAACAGCAGCGTCTGTTTAATTTGGCTTGTGTGTTTTTCTATGCGCATAGGTTATTAGCGTGGAGGCCTGCGCGTGTTGCTTTTGTGGCATTAGGCTTGGTTAGTCATCCTTTGATTTGTCAAATACTTTATCTATTTATAAAAGCAGTATGTTTAAAGTTTCCACAAAAAGGAAAGTCAACACCGTTACCACAAAGTGCTGAATGAATATGCAGGAGTTATCCAGTATTGCGGCCAGTTTGTGGCTTGATATCAAAGCACCAGACTTGCATGTATAAGGACTAAGAGGTAAAATGATGAATATGCAGGACTTGACTCTGGAAAACAAAATCTACACTGTCCTGAAAGCTAGACATACAATTCTAGACACCAGCGTCTATCCATATGAAGCTATGAAAACTGATCCAAGTAATGTCTATGGAAAACTGGAGGACACAGGTAACTGTAACACTAGCTGTGCATACTAACTATTGGTTCAGCACACTTTATAGAGACACATTGCAACATTGCCTAAGAGCCCATGATATTTTTAACTGCTAATGATCCTTTAGGATATATTTCAACTTCATAAGAAGATACATTGTACAGCCAATGAAGACTAACCATAGCCGACTGTCCTACATAGTTTGTGACTTGGCTTACAAGTGGATCAAACAAAATCAATGATACATAAGTACTACAATAAGGTAAAAAGCTGTTTCTCGATCCCTCTGATTTAATCTTGGGTCAGCACTTTATTTCCTCTAGTCCTAGATACACAGGTATACTCACATGAGGAGATCCTAAAATTTGGGAAACATGCAGAGTGAGACGATAAAGCAGCTGATATAATTTCCCTTACAAAATCTGATCTGGTGCTGCCGCATTCCCTGCTAATGTGTTGACAGAAAAGAGTCTTTGTTTACCGATCCCATGATTTTCGGTCATTGTGTTTACAGTTGCTCCAATATTGGCACAATAGAAAGTCTAAACCAAAATCTGTGTGGAGTCTATAGGCTTGCTGAATAATTAGGTGAAAATGACTAAGAACACTTTATAATTTCATACATATAGGGTATGGTGGAAACAGCTACATGATCTCCATATACTCATTTAATGTGCAATTCCTTAACACATACAAATATATAGGGGAAAGGTTTCCAATAAGTATATCAGTCAGCAACCTTTAAAGAACCATAGTTCACACGGTTAAGCAAGAGATCCATATAAGTATTTTAGAAAAAGGGAAGGGATCCAGATGTCATTACTGATGAAATACCACATACCCTATAAGCATTTAATTCATCATGCAGGTCATATAACAGTTCATGAGACAAATCTGGCACTATAAGAAGCAGCTGCTAAACAATTCCATGGAGCCAAGGTATTCAGCTTTTTAACCGGAAGGCTTGGAGGTAAACACCATTCAATTAATAAAACGATACAATATAACTTATGGACATTTCCAACAGAGTGGAATGAAAAGCTTACACTGCCAGTAGGACAGTAGAAGTGGTAGAAGTTAATACAGTTGGGGAATTTAAGCATGCATGGCATAGACATAAGTCTACGCTAAACATGAACAAAAGATCAAGGATCAAGTAAGATTTGAAGTGTTACAACAAATACAAAAAATGGTAGAACAGATCATATGTGCCATAGTCACAAGGCCTATCACCTCACATCTCTAACCGAACCCCTAAAACTAAGTCCGTGTTTATGGTCTGTGGCGTAAATACATTCTAGGTTTAATATTTACAACAATAATAATACAAAGCCATAGTAAACCACACATCAAGCATATCCATCCTGGAAATAGGTTTACAGTGAATGTTCTTTTGGCAGCAAGGCTGAAAAATCCACTTCTTTTACAGATGGGGATTTCTTTTCGTGCACACAAATACTTTTCTCGCAGTGGGGTCTACTGAACAAGAGTAGAGGTTGAAGAAAAAGCATCCAAAAAAATGCCCTTGAAGTAATGTTCTTTTGTATCCCAACTAATAGACCCTGGGGCAGCATTGAGGCTAGGTACCAAAAGTTGCAATTTTTATATATATAATATATATATTATTTATATATATATATATATATATATATATATATAATTTTAAATAATAATATATAATCGACAATATTAGTTTCTCTCATGTAGCAGACTCCACACAGTAAACATATAACACAGTGATTGCAGTCATTCTATTTCAAGCAAGGACATTCAAATCATTGCCAACTAATATATAAACCAATATGTTAATACTTACCGTAATAATACCCCAAAAAATCAATTGTTTTCCATTATAGCAAATTTAAGACATGCTAGATGACTGGGTATTTGGGCAAAACATTTCCAACGTTACATTGCCTTCATTTCCCTTAAATGAAACACCAAAAAGTATTCCACCACTGATCAGAATGACATTCTATTTCAGCAAACTGCAAAATAAATTTCCTTGCGTTAAAATCCTTTTTGTATATTTGTATAGGGCTAAATAAGATAGGTATTTCTATTTTAGAATATGATGAACATAACCTTAAACTGGTGATCCTTAAAGTAATACGTTTTCAAGCCACTTTCTGTCCAACAGTTTTGAGAGAGAGAGAGAGAGAGAAGTGATAAAAAGAGAGAAAGAAAGTGAGAAGTAATAGAGAGAGAGTGAGGGAGGAAGCGAGCAGAAGAGAGAAAGATGTGCAAAACACAAACAAAATAAACATGTATTTTAATTTCCTCAAATAAAACATGATGCGAGTCCTATGACTCAATATTTCAGTTACAAACATTTCCCTTATTAAGCAGTAGGCAAGCTTGACACCCCATCCAAAAAGTTGGGGCCTAATTTAATATGATTAAGTCAGCTCAAAAAATATACATGATTTCGGGAAGGACTTGGTGCTTTATAGCACTGCATACATATTAAATCGTTCAACTACTCTGCGCACAGTTGAGAGAAAGTGGGGGATGACCGCTGACTCCACTCTCGTTAAGAGGGGGGCTTGGGAGCCACTGATTAGATTTTTGCTATTTACTTACGGCTGAAGCGATTTCAATGCAGCTTTGTAGTAGGCATTTATTATAGTTAAAGAGGATATCTGACCCTACACTAAGTATGACCACATTTTTCCAGACCACATGTAAAGTGCTGGTGTGCGGTACAGCCCCCTTCCACATCAAGCTTGCATGTACATAGGGTTGGCAAGAATCAGGTTAATTTAGAACATTTGTTGGAATCCCAGGAAAATGCATCAACTTATTAAAAGAAAATAATGCATCAAAATGGACAGCAACTATTTCTTAAACGTTATGCATTATACATAACCTCACTGAAGGGAATCAATGACTCAATTATACATCTCCTTCCAGACCAAGCCTGTAATTGGGTCTGGAATTGGGTTAATACAAAACATTTGTTTAAAGCCCAGGACAAGGTGTCATCTTGTTAACAAATTTATCAAAACTAGCAATTATTTCACAGTAGTTATGCGATATACATTTTCTACACATGCCCAGATTACAGGCTAATTCAGATTAATTAGTCTAGCAATGGAAGTGATGTAGCATTCTTGGTTAACAGGCACTTCTCATTATTCCTAGTACTCTCAGGTGTATTGCGTCACAGAGGTTAAAGTCTTATGGTAGTTAATAATTTTGCTTAACTTTAGTAACACTACGACTACATATAAGTTTGTTTTTGCTATTGGATTTTTAGTATCTGTAACGGTTACTTCTCTCAAGTACAGATACATAGATCTGGTTATATTTCTAAGAAAAAGAAATGTATGTCATAAGTAAGGAGACTAATACTCCAGTTTATTTTAAAAACCTAAGGAGTTTAGGCTGTGCTTTCAGTTAAAATATTACTCTATGGAAAGGTTCATTTGATATAACTCAATACGTCACTATAGGATTTATTAAACATTTTCATTTTGAGGGGTGTTAGAGGTAAGGTTAGATGACAAGCGTACAAATAGTGTTGCAACAAATAATTATTACTATATGTGGCTTCATGCCCATCTTAATGCAAGCAAGACATTTAGAATCAAAATAATTGATAACATTTATTTTCTAAACTCATCTTGTACGGTTTAGAGAGCTCTGACAAACTTGTACCTAGTAGACCAGGGGAAAGATTTGGGACAGAGTGATTTTCATTCCAAAGAGGGACTGTCCCTCTGAATCACAGACACTGTGGAGGTATGTAGCTAGTGTATGGATCACTAAAAAATTCTACAGAGCTGTACAATATTAGTTGATTGTTAATTAGTATCCATTAAAATAATACAAATGCCATGCTGCTGGCACAGTTGCGACATTAGCCTCAGGACAACTGGATCATGTTGTCACTTGTATCTAATTTAATCAAACCCAGCATGGCCACTTTTTACCAGAATATTTTCGCATGTACGAACAAGCACATGGTACAATTTCTTAAGTCAGTGATATAATATTAATGACCTGCCCTTAAAATAACAACATGACATAGTCTGTCTTCTAACAATGTGTCATCTGCAAATATCTGCCATGTTCTTGTGTTCCACAATTTTCCAAGTAGAAATAAACCATTCTGGAAACTCTGCCCCCATAAATCATGTTACTAGTTGGAACTGTATATAGGCCGATTAATAAATACAAGCCATCAGCATCACATGCATTATTGCTCACCCTGAATTATCTGTATTTATCTATATCACAGCACTCATATCCTAAGCCTAAGTGTTTCCCATGGAGTGCTGCGTACATGTCCAGGAGAGGGACGTCTATTAAATGCAATGAGAAATAATGACTGATTTATGCTATTTTCTTAATGCTGTCCTAGCTGCCCCTTTATTTTATGAACACCACACACACACCTTGTTCATCAGATTTCCTGTGATACACCAAATAGGCTTGCCAAGCAACTTATCTGGTTCCATAAACCCATCGAAATAGTCAATGCTATCATCTCAGATATTATCCAATACCCTATATCTACCTCAAAACATTTGTTTATTGTCCTTCTCTTCACCTTCAACAACTACTCTTAACATGCTTCTGTACTTACATACTAATCCTTAACCGCTCTCCGATATGCCTTCAGCTTTTTTACCATAGCTAATTCTCAAACCGACAATGACAGCTTCTTACTAGATTTGTGGCACAATGAATTAAGATGTACTAGCATGTTAAGCCCCTTTACTTTGTTTGGACTTTAAGATCCTTTTCAATGTGTTTCAAATTTTTGTAAGCTCTGTCCAGTATGCGTATGCAGAATCTTTGTAGAAATACATAATTATTATTATCTTAATAAATATATTTCAACAAGTACAATGATAAGTCTATTTATTTCTGAAAAAGGCAAATACAATTCATGACATACATTTCTTTTTATCACAATGGTTCACTTTTAAATGACCTTTCCCTGATCAGATGTGGTATTTGTGTGTCACTTTTTCGCTGGGCTATTCAGGAAGGTAATCCCCGCAGAAGTTCTTCTGCCCAGACTACTGCTACCGAGAGGAGACTCTCAGCAGCCGCAGCCCAGGACTTAGATGATCCCAACAGCGGACTACCTCCCACCAGCAGGATATAGTTACTGAGCAAAGGCAACAAGGTGCAGCACTAGACAGATACACGGAGCAGGATGGTCGGACGAGCCAGGGGTCTGATACACGGAGCAGGATAGTC